>CAWUFW010006082.1:797500-1216090 GCA_963921515.1 Calotriton arnoldi
CACTCCGGCTCCCCGTCAGACCCTTTCCCGCACCACATCTTCAACAAAGCCAGCAGCTTCATCGCACCCCACCTGTGCAACGTTATCAATCTCTCCTTCGAGACCGCGACCTTCCCAGAGAGCTGGAAACACGCAGAGATCAACGCCCTACTCAAAAAACCCAAGGCGGACCCGAGAGACCTCAAGAACTTCTGGCCCATCTCCCTGCTGCTGTTCCCAGCCAAGGTCATCGAGAAGATCGTCAACAAACAGCTAACCCGATACCTCGAAGAAAACAGCATCCTGGACCCATCCCAATCAGGGTTCCGCAGCAACCACAGCACTGAGACTGCCCTCATCGCCGCCACCGACGACATCAGGACCCTGCTGGACAACGGTGAGACCGCAGCCCTCATCCTGCTGGACCTCTCCGCCGCCTTCGACACTGTCTGCCACCGCACTCTACGCGCACGCCTCCACGACGCAGGGATCCGAGACAAGGCCCTGGAATGGGCCACCTCCTTCCTCGCCGGCAGAACCCAGAGAGTCCGCCTCCCACCGATCCAAAGCCTCCGAGATCATCTGCGGCGTACCCCAGGGATCATCCCTCAGCCCGACACTGTTCAACATCTACATGGCCCCGCTCGCACGCATCGCCAGACAGCACGACCTCAACATAATCTCCTACGCCGACGACACTCAACTGATCCTCTCCCTCACCAAGGACCCCTCGCCGCCAAATCCAACCTCCATGAAGGAATGAAGGCCGTCGCCGATTGGATGAAGATCAGCCGACTAAAGCTGAACACGGACAAGACAGAGGTCCTCATCCTCGGCTCCAACCCCTCAGCCTGGGATGACTCCTGGTGGCCAACGACACTGGGAGCAGCCCCGACACCCACCGACCAAGCACGCAACCTGGGAGTCATCCTCGACTCAACGCTCTCCATGGCCAAGCAAGTCAACGCAGTCTCCTCCTCCTGCTTCAACAACCTCCGCATGCTTCGCAAGATCTACAGGTGGATCCCGACAGATACAAGAAGAACAGTCACCCAGGCCCTCGTCAGTAGCAGACTTGACTATGGGAACGCCCTCTACGCGGGAGCCCCGGCCAAGCTCATCAAGCGACTGCAACGCATACAAAACGCCTCCGCACGCCTGATCCTCGACGTACCACGCCACAGCCACATCACCCCCCACCTGAGGAACCTGCACTGGCTCCCCATCGACAGGAGAATCTCCTTCAAACTCTTCATCCACGCACACAAGGCACTCCACAAGACTGGCCCAGCCTACCTCAACAGACGACTCTTCTTCTACGTCCCCAACCACCAGCTCCGCTCCGCCGACCTCTCCCTCGCCACCGTCCCTCGCATTTGAAGAACAACCACCGGCGGCAGATCCTTCTCCCACCTCGCCGCCAAGACCTGGAACACCCTTCCACTAAGCCTACGACAGACCCAAGACCTGCTGACCTTCAGGAGGCTACTCAAGACCTGGTTGTTCGACCAGTAGCAGCACCCCCCCCCTTTTTTTTTTTTTCTCCCCAGCGCCTTGAGACCCTCGCGGGTAAGTAGTGCACTCTACAAATTCTGTGATTGATTTATTGATTGATTGATTATTCTTACCAAGGGGAGGGTGGTTAGGCTGTATAGTCCTTTTTCACTGTCTTTTTATGATGACATCTCCCTTTATGATTTATGGCCTAGCTACAACGCTATGCTTTATTAGTTTTAAGCATTTTTTCTGCTGGTTGTGGCTTTAGAGCACAATAGTTAAAATAAACTTTTTAAACTATATTCGTGTGTCAGTCAGTTCTTATTGTGGACAAGTACGAAAGCGTGAGCGAAAAGGTGTCTCTAGTTACCGCGATTCCTGAGAGATCAGTGAGTGTTGTGTTTTGGGGTGTCTAATCATTTGCTTCTTCATGAGTGTGTAGGAGAGTGAGTGAGACTCTATAGCTAGTCGGACCTGGGTTCGTGGGCACTTAGGTGGTGGGAAGGCTTAGCCCCTATACACCAAGGTCCCATATTCATGCGCATAGTTCTGTGAATGTGCAGAATCCCTGCAACATGGCGCCCAACGGGGCTGATTTTATTTTTGTTGTTGAGGCGGATGCAGCATACCGCTTCAAGAGTTTCTATTCTTGGGTTACCTTTCCGGCATTGGATGGGAATGATAATTTGTTTCACGAATATACTGCCTCAGCGGTCTAGCGGGATTATCGCCCTTATCGATTTTTTGAAGTTCCGTTGACAGCTTGGCAGCACACCATATGGTTTAATGGTGCCCTTCGTCACCCTGTTTCTGTGGTCTGTTTAGACCCCTTATCAGTCGATGGGGCCACGTGGCATGTTTTGGCTGTGTTTACACCACATTCAAATTACCTTAATGTTCCTCTCGCAGAGCTTTGGCAATTACATACATCGTTGATACATATACATAGGGCTGTAATACAGTTTATGTCACAAAATATTCAGGTGGCTCCGCCTGGAGCTGCTGCACACCCACGGGACATGGTGGTGGTCTTGTTATTAGTCCCATCATGATTAATTCAGTGATGGGTAAACGTCCTCAGAATAGGGATGATTTCCTGTAATGTCTTGCAGAAAAAGTTGAGCAACTCAAGGCTGTCTTTCCACATAATACACCTGTGTAGAAACACAGGATCCTTACCATGAGTTTACCTGAAGGTCTTATCCCCAATCTGGCTGATTGCACCACTTGGGGGAAGGTGTTTGCGGCGGTTTATTAGCTGTGTTTTGGCACCCCCTCCATTACCGTTCTTCCGTCCGTACTTAAAAAGGTTCAATATCAATCAATCAATAAACTTTATTCGGTTTTACAAAGAAACCATAAAAGTTACACTGATACAAAACATGACATCAAATAGATCATTTAAAACCAGATCAAACAGTTAAACAGTCAAGGCCTCCTTGATAAAATGTATAAATAAACCACGCATTCACCCCAATCACGATTATATGAATCAAAAAGTGCATTGTGCGTGAATACATAGATTCATGATGGCCCTTCTTTTTATTCCGAAGGCCTAAACAAGACATCAGATAGATCATTTAAAAACCAGATCAAACGGACACGCATTCACCCCAATCACGATTATATAAATCATACAGTGCTTTGTTCCAAAAGGCCTAAACACTCAATCCTGGAGATACAACTTAGTTAATAAATGATTAGATATCCATACAGGTACGTGATTTTACACAAGCTTTTAGGAACCCTACTATAAAAAGGATGCAATCCTCTGTCAACAGTTGTAGATACATAAGGGCAGGGCGGACCTGTTTAAAATTGATCCTTTTAAAATTGGAATCAGGAAGTGCCTTCGAGGAAATTCATATAGCTTACATAAAAAACATAAAATGCAACAAGTTCTGCGGAGACTGGCCGTCGCAGCCGCAGGGTATTAGCACTTGACCTCTCGTGTATCCTTTAGGCCTAGCTAGCAGGAAATGGAACAGGTTCATCCGAAACCTAGTTAATAAAAACTTCTCATGTGATGATAAGAGCCCCATAAGATACGGTTCTGCTAACGGGGTTGTTTTTAAGGATAAATACATGCGGACACTAGGTTTCGACAGCTCCTGCGCCTCCCTGTCCAATTTCCTTGCCGTCAGGAAGGCTATCCTGAATAAAACTACATCCTTCTTAACTATAGATTCAGGATTATAAAATAAATCACGACGCCCTACCCCTACAAAACTATTTTTGACATATTTGAGCCAGGGGATTATGGTAGCATTGTCTAGAGCCATACACTCTCTCAAAATTGAATGGTTAAGAGATAAATCTTTATTCAACCAGCACTTTAACCAGAAGATCAGTGGGCGTAATGCGAGGGTGTCACTTATGTAGGGAACACCCAATTCCTCGTGGACCGCTAAATTAGAAGTTCCACGAGGAACACCTAATAGGTGTTTCAAAAAATCATTCTCTGCCACCTGGAGGGATTCTGCAGCAATGTTTCCCCATATTTCACTGCCATAGGTGGCTATGGCCAAGCTTTTCGCTTGATAAACTTTCACCATAGCCCCCGTAGGTTTCTTCCCTGTCCTAGATGCAAAGTTAAAAATTGCCGCATTAGACCGGACCATAGCCCGGACCATGTCCCCTTTTTTCTTCACTATTAGGGGTCCCCATTTCTGTTGGTCATCAAAAAGAACCCCCAAATAGGAGAAAACGTTAGTGCAAGGGATCTTAGCCGTGCCAACACTAAATTGAAAACTCTTGTTAGAGTGCTGCCCCACCTTCATTACAAAGGATTTGGAGTTATTGATTGCCAGATCCCGATTAAACATGAATCTGGCAAATGCCTCCAGAAGGGATTGCAAGCCTATTGCCGTTCTAGATATGAGGACGGCGTCGTCTGCGTATAGCAGAATCGGAATACCGCGTACGTCCTACATATGGTTAATCCACCCCTGTTGCTCTTAAGTCAGACTCCAGATCATTGATGTAAAAATTGAACAGGAATGGGGCCAAGATGCATCCCTGTCGTACACCCCTTTTTATTTCAAAGTCCCTAGTGACCCGCAGATCCTGAGAGAACCTGACATTAGCTTTTGTTGATTTGTGCAGGTCCACTAAAAAATTCACGATACTGCTGTCCGCCCCCTTTGCCCTCATGGTCTGCCACAATTTAGCTCTATTAACGAAGTCAAATGCGGAGGACAGATCCATGAAGGCAAAGTAGATGTTTCCAGGGCGGGCAACAGTGTATTTAGTTACCCAGTATCATGGATAAATTTAGACATTGCGCAACCATGGAACGTCCCGAGCGGAAGCCATACTGGACATCCAACAGGATCTCCTGGTCCTCCGTCCAGGTTTGCAGTCTCTGTAAAAGTATCCGTCCTACCACCTTGACCGCTGAGTCGATAAGAGAAATTGGTCTATAGCAGTGAGGGCTGGTCCTGTCACCCTTCTTGAAAACAGGGACTATAGTGGAAATCGCCCAGGACTGGGGGCATCCGTTCCTGGCCGCTGCATTGAATACAGCGACTAGAACAGGTGCCCAAAACAGAGGGTCAGACTTAAATAAATCCGGGGGGATCCCATCAGGGCCCGGTGCTTTATTAATGGAAAGCCCTGCGATGCCTTCCAGGACCTCACTTTTATCAAAAGTTAGTGCAGGGGCAATTATATCCCGACTCTCTGGGCTGCTTTGATCCGTGGGACAGTCAAACATAGATTTAAAATAAAGCACCCACTCCTCCTCTGATATATGAGCGTCTAAAGCCCCCGCCCCCTTCCTGGTCAAAAAGTGGTTGGTTCACGACTTGCCAAAACCTAGAGCTATTTCTAAGAGTGCTAGGATCAATTAACTCCCTCCACGCCTCCTCCTTTAAAATGCTCTTTCGTGAGGCCAGCGCTTTCTTGTATTCTCTGCGACAATTACACACCTCCGATTGAATCCTAGGTTTGGCCGGCAATGCTTCCTTCAACCTCTTTGCTGCCTTGGAACAATGGGAGTCAAACCATCTAGGACCATGTGTGGCCACACTGCTGGCCGGAACGCTTAGGATTTCGCCAATTTTACACACTATTAAATCAAACGCAGCAATGATCTGGTCAGGAGGGGAACAAGCATCTATACACGATGCTAACTCCTGGGCACAGGAAATATTTACTGTACTATAACATTTTTCTGGGACAACCTGTGACCATTTCAGTCTTCGTTTGTTGTCAGTCGGCCTCAACACACCCCTAGTTGTAACTCCACCAATTCGTGAGGAAAGCGGCCCCAACATATGTACACAAAGTGGATTGTGATCACTAAATTCACTCTCTAGGATGTTAAAACCATGAAATAGGGATTGCAGAGAGGAAGAGATTAGAATAAAGTCTATAAAAGACCCCTTGCGGGCGTGGCCTGGGCTCCAATGGCGTAAGATGCACGAAGGCTGAGCTCCGCTTTCCAGGGGCGGCCTGGGGCATATCTTAAGCGTTTTAAGGCACGGGGGGCAAAGTCTGTGCCCCCCCACAGATAGCGTATACCCCGCTGCAGATCTCTGGAGTCCTGGGGAGACCTCGACCCGACGCAGCGACCGGGAGAGCCAAGAGCAGTTGATCGCGGAGATCCCGTCCGCCATCTTGCCCGCACCGGAGTGTCGGCCCTTGTCTGCGGGTGACGCGGGGAGCGCTGGTCCTTGGCCGGAGGGGGCCCTGCAGAGGGTCGCTTGGCACTAGAGAACCTGCCTGCGGCGGTGGGCTGAGCTGAGGAGCCTGTCCCCTTCCTTTGAGAGCGGACTCCGGCCGGGCACCTGAGGCCCTGCGAGCCCTTCGACGGAGACCGGGGAAGAGCAGAGGGATAGACGGAGGTGAGGAGGGGGAGCGCGACTGGCCCGGGGGATGGAGCGGCGACCCTGAGAGGGCTGAGGACTGGCGTGAGTACCTGCGGCTGGAGGTGAAATCTTCCCCGCTCCCCCCGGCTGTGCCTGAGGCTGTGGACCTCGTGTGCCCCTCCCCCATACAGTAGCGGCCCGGCGAGGTCGGAGGAGCGGCGTTTACAGACCCAGAGGCCTAGTGAGGCCCGGCTCCCTTGGGCCCATCGCGCACAGCGCTGAGAACCGGCGTGGTTGACCGGATGGCTGGCCCCGAGCTGGAGGCGTTGATAGTGCATGATGCCCCGCTGTGACTGCCCTGGTGGGTGGACAACACCCGGGGTCGGAGGCCCCTGCTCCTGGACCTCTGACATTGAGAGTAGAGGACCCTGAAGAGTGGGGAGAGCTTGGCCTGGACAGCGGTGAGAGGCAGCGGGGCGGGCCCTGATTGTTGGACCGGACTGGCAGTGGGGGTGCCCTGTACTACGCTCGGGAGACCGGAGCGACTCGGGGGCCGGATCGGGCTCCTTCCGGTGTCCGAGCAGAACTGGCGTGGGGCTGCCCTAGGCCAAGCTGAAGTTGTCGGGGCCTCGCCGGGAGGTGACGGAAGTGAGTGGCCCCTATGAATTGAATCAACGGCGGCTGGAGCGTGGGGTATAGACCCATGGGTCGGAACCTCCTGCCGGGATCGGCGACGAGGGGGACCCGAGTTGGTCTGACGGGTGGACCCTGTGGTCGGGCCTGCACCGCCTTGCCCTGCCACCGGACGGACTCGCGACGCATCGACTAGGGGGAAGTGAGGAAGCCCCGGTTTGGAACCGAGCGAGGGCGGGAGGGCTCTGCACCCCCGGCGCTGGAACCATGACTAAGCCAAAGACGGGGAAGGCCGCAGCCCAATTGGCGCCTAAAGATACCTCGGTGGCGGACCTGTGGGGCAAGCAAACCCCGGTAGCCTCAGGGGACGACACAGCAATGACCTCCAAGCTGGACATGCTTGAACCAGGCGCCATTACGCAGGCATTTATGTCTAGTTTCCTTCAGGACATCAAATCAGACATTAGACGAGATGTCACCGAAATTGGCACTAGGGTGGACGACCTGGAGCACACCCTCGACACGCGTACAGAGGAGCAGGAAGATCTTAGGCGCCGCGTCCTAACTCTAGAGGAGCAACATGTGGAACTCCAAATCAAACAGGAGGATTTAGAGAATAGGAGCGCCGGAATAACCTCCGCGTCCGGGGTGTGCCGCGGGGCGCAGAGGGACAGGACATAATGACATATGTCGCAGACTTACTACATGCGGTCAGGGGAGATGAGGACTCCTCCCCACCCACATTGGACCGAGCGCATAGGGTAGCACCCCCGCGGGGAAACACCAACCTGATCCCCGACATCCTGACCAGGGTACATTTTTACACGGAAAAGGAGGCAATCCTCCGAGTGGCCAGGGCGACCGAAAAGTTGGAACACGAGGGACACGCCATCCAAATCTTTCAGGACCTATCGCCATTCACCCTTCGCCGCCGTAGGGACTTCCGGCCAGTCACTGCTAAACTGAGAGAAGCCAACGTCAAATATCAATGGGGCCACCCGTTTGCTCTGATCTTTCACTGGGAGGGGAGGCGCAGATCTCTGAGATCTCTTCGTGAAGCCCTCCAACTGCTGAACATCTCGTCTGGATCGAGGCCTTCCTCCCCCGGGCCCACTGAGCCGACGTCCCAGATCTCTCTCCGCCCTGAGTGGTCGAGGGTCGGGCGCCCCAGGGCTGGAACCTCCGGAGCGGGGGGGCTGACCTTCAAGCCAAACAGGACATTATCCAACACCTACAGAACATGGAGGCGCCACAGACTTCAACGAGAGAGGGCCTGAGATCGAGGCAGCCTTCCCCCCTTGGCGCCAGCGGGGGCAACTGATATCTGGTTGAGAGACCTCCACAGACAAGTAGACTGGCAGAACATACCTCTCACGCCCCATTGTCAGAGGCTTCAGATGGGAGAAGGCGTTGGATCGCCTTGACTACTTGAACGAAGTATTGGGGCAACTAGGCGTCCATACACTTATTAGGATTTGTCTCAAGAAGAGTGTCAGGGGAGGCAATGTTTGGTTCTCCCTCGGGTGGGGGATCATGCCTGCAAAGCACCACACTACCTTGACGGGATGGGTCTATCGTGGGTGGGCTTTTGGGAGGGCCTATCTATGAGCGTTACTCTAGGCTGCCGTATCCACGCCAGCTATACACTGTTGTAGATATGACGGGGGGCGAGGTGCCCCTCCCCCACACCAGTAGGTTATTCTAAGGGTGCCCGAGTTTTATGGATCGCCCAAAGGCTTAGAGGGCGAGGGTGCCGGGATGTGTTATTGGGCTCCGGATCTACTCCGAAGGGGGTCCCCCTGTGGCTCCATCCTGGACGCGTTTTTCCCCGTCGTTACTGCGACGGGTCGCCCCTGGGAGGTGGACGGCTCTTGCTCCAAAGGAAGTCTGAGACCTACCCCGCCATTTCCTTAGTCCCCAAGGGGAGTGACTTCCCCAGAGCCGCCCTGGTTCCCAACATTGGGCCGCTCCTGGACTGGAAAGGTCCTGTTGGGCCCAGTTGGCCCCTTAGTTATTTAGTATCTTCTCCATTCTGGGAATCTTCCCCTCTTCTATTCTT
Organism: Calotriton arnoldi; assembly: GCA_963921515.1. NCBI lineage: Eukaryota > Metazoa > Chordata > Amphibia > Caudata > Salamandridae > Calotriton > Calotriton arnoldi. Next base: position 806,480 of record CAWUFW010006082.1, read on the forward strand.
TCCCTTACTTCCTTTCTTTCTCTGGACTCGAGGGGAGGGCCCCGAATCGCAGCAAAGGGCCATGGCTCTGAGACCGGCAGCCTTGGGGACACCAGGTACTATAACTCACACTCCACCCCTGGGGGGGATTCCACGCTTGCTCCAACTCTCACAGCGGTTGCCGATTCACGCTCTGACCAGAGAGAGATGGGACTCCATCAGTTCCGACCAACGCATGCCTTTTCGGGTACAGATCAATGGCTCAGCTTAAATGTCTCTCCCTTAATGTCAAAGGCCTGAATGCCCCGAATAAGAGAAGACAGATCTGGCGCTACCTCCAACTTCAGGATCCAGACATTGTTTTTCTCCAAGAGACCCATCTATTACGGACCGATACTATTCGCATGTCTCATCCTAAATTCCCCTACGAATATGGGCGTCTGCATCATTTAAGACAGCAGGGGTGGGGATCCTTTTAAAATAGGTCTCTCGGTAAACATAGAACGCACCGTTCGGGATGCGGAAGGTAGATCTCTTAAGCTCCAGCTATCAATACAGGGCAGACAGCTTACCCTCCTTAATCTATATGCACCCAACCAGGCACAGGATGCTTTCATCCGCCACCTCCTCCAAACTTCCCTCTTCAAGGAAACTAATCCTATCATCCTTGGGGGTGACTTTAACCTAGTTTGGGACCCCACCATGGACCGCACCTCCCCCTCTTATCAGGGGGTAGGGGCTATGTCCGCCGCTCTCAAACGAGATCTGGAAGCTTTGGGTCTGGTAGACGCTTGGCGCTATAAGGAACCGGACACACAGGACTACACTTTTTACTCCCATGTGCATCGCTCGCACTTCCGTATAGATTACCTTTTTCTATCCCACGCACTCATTCGCTCCCTAGAAACAGTAGGGATTTCAGATATCTCTATCTCGGACCACGCTCACTTAGAGATAACCCTGTCCACCTTGGGCCATCCCCCGAACTCCGCCCCGCGCTGGCGACTCCCTCCGCAGGTGCTCCGCGACCAGGTGGATGTGGCCGAGCTCAGACAGGCTATACAATCATACTTTATGGCCAATGACCTCCCGGAGACCACAATACCTATGCTGTGGGACGCCTTCAAGGCCACGATCAGGGGCGTTATCACTTCCATCTCTATAGCCCGCAGGCGGGAGTCTCACCTGGTGGAGGACAACCTCACCCGTGATCTTAAAACCATGGAACAACAAAATCGGAATGCGCCTACTATCGTCACAAGCAAGAGACTTGCCTCCCTTCGGGGTCAGCTCAAGGCTCTCCGGGTGAACAAAGCAGAGCGGTCTCTCTTGACTCTTAAGCAGAAGTTCTATGGGGGGCAACAGGGTGGGATCCATGCTGGCGCGTCGCCTCAGGACTCAGATCTCTAAGGGTCATATCGCAAAAATAGTCCAAAGTGGGGGGGCTGGGCTACCTCCGAAAATGCTAAACAACAGGAGTTTCACGCCTTTTTCTCCGAACTATATGGTCGGGGAGAGACTAGGAGAGACCAGATGGATCCCTTTTTAGCTGCTTGCGCCTGGACGCCACTGACCCCCTTCTTTAAGGAGCAATTAGAGGAACCTATCATAGCGGCGGAACTCCAAAAGGCCTTAAAAGGCATGCCAGTGGGAAAGTCCCCAGGGCCTGATGGCCTAACACTGGCTTTTTATCGCCTCTTCCTCCCCGAACTTCAGGCCCATCTATTGCGCCTATTTAACTCATTTGCGGAGGCGGGGTCGGTGGCGCCGACGATGGCAGAGGCGGAGATAATCCTTATCCCTAAACCTGGGAAGGACCCCACGGCATGCGCCTCTTTTCGGCCTATCTCCTTATTGAACGTAGATGCCAAACTATATACCAAAATTCTCGCCCAAAGGATAGGCCCTCACCTCCCGGGCCTGATCGAACCAGATCAGGTGGGTTTTGTGAGGGAGAGACAGGGAGCGGATAATATTCGCCGAGTAGCCCACCTGGTGCAAAAGACGCAGCATTATAATACACCGGCCTTTCTGCTCTCCCTGGACGCCGAAAAGGCTTTTGACCGGGTTGACTGGTCCTTTTTGCGGGCGGTCCTATATCGCGTGGGACTCGGACCGACCATGACTGCGCGCATCATGGCGCCGTATGCGGTGCCCTCGGCGCGGATCCGAGTAAATGGTCTTCTCACTCCGTCCTTCCCCATCAGCAGGGGTACGCGTCAGGGGTGCCCGCTCTCACCCTTACTGTTCGCTCTTGTGGTGGAGCCCCTGGCGATCGCTATCAGGCAGTCGACAGAAATTCGGGGAATACACATAGGAGGAGTAGAACACAAAATTGGCCTTTTTGCAGATGATCTTCTCCTGACATTAACGGAACCAGCTAGCTCACTACCCGCATTACTGGACATTCTCTCTCAATTCGAACTGATATCGGGTCTTAAAATTAATCTTTCCAAATCGCAGGCACTCAATCTCACTCTCCCCCAGCTACAGCTGGATAACCTAGGTCCAGTTAACCCGTTTCATTGGGCCTCACATTCCATACGCTACCTAGGGATTAACGTTACTGCTACCCTAGACACCTGGACTGGAGCTAATTGGCCGGCATGCAGGACGGCTGTCCGGGCTGAGCTCCGACGCTGGAAATCACTCCCAATTTCGTGGCTGGGCCGCTTAAATGCAGTTAAAATGGCGATTTTGCCAAAGGTACTGTACCTTTTCCAGACTCTTCCCACGCCGATCCCCCAGCGAGATATCCAGAACCTCCAACGGGATCTCACGGCGTTCATCTGGGGAGGAGGCAGGCCGCGTTTCTCCACACGGGTCCTGTTGCTACCTCGCGACAGGGGTGGTCTGGCCTGTCCCGATCTGCTCGCATATTACTGGGCCTCACACTTGCGATACATATCGGAATGGTCGGTTCGCGAAAGCGAAAAACACTGGTTCCATATGGACAGGGCAGTGGCGTGTCGCCCACTGTGGGACCTGGCCTGGATTAGAAGGGGGGCCAGACATCGTAGTGCATACATAGCTACTCCAACCAAGACGGTCTTGGAGATCTGGGACAGGATTGCAGTATCCCTTGGTCTCACTACATTCCCCTCTCCCAACACATCAATAGCGCTCAACCCGGATTTCCCGCCGGCCCTACCCCTAAAGTCGTTTTCGGCTTGGTCGGCTGGGGAGTGCCGTGTCATAGAACAACTTTTTGAGAAAGGTATCTTTAAATCATTCGACCAGTGCAGACAGGACTTCAACCTTCCAAAACCACGAGCATGGAGTACTTTCAGATCCGGCACTGGATCCGGGCCCCTCGTACATGGAGGGAGCCACGAGGCGCCTAACGCCTTTTGAAACGCTGGTCCATGCTTTTGATGGTTCCCGGGGGCTGATTTCCCGGACCTATAAAGTGCTTCAGCATTCACATTCGGTGCCCCCACACACTTACCAGCGCCAGTGGCAGATGGACACCGAAGGAGATATAGATTCAGACCAATGGGAACAGTTATGGCGCGATATCCCTCGTATCTTTAAAAGTATAACACAACAGGAATCGGTCTATAAAGTCATGACTCGCTGGTACTATACTCCTCTTAGACTCCAGAAGATGTACCCGGGCTTCGCCCTCTATGCTGGCGATGCCAGGCGGCTCAGGGTTCTTTTCTTCATATATGGTGGACCTGTCCGCTCATTCTCACCTTTTGGAGAGAGGTGATGGGCCACGTTGGAGAGGTAGTGGGATTCCCCTTGCCAAATGACCCGAGGGTGGTTATACTGGGACTCCGACCGACGGCTCTTCGAGCAATGAAACACACAGACTGGCATCTGATATTTCACATGTTCACTGCCGCTAAGCAGGTCATTGCCATACATTGGAAGAAAACGTACTCCCCCTCGATCTGATTTGGCTTACTCGCCTTTGGCATGTAATGGCGATGGAGCTCCTCTCTCATAGGCTGGCAGGTACGGATGCTAAATTCGACCGCATATGGCAGCCACTGGTCTCGCATCTCTCTCGGCTGGAGCATACACGATCTGTGCCCCCAGGTTGAGAGCCCTCCAACTCTTTGCGGACCCCATACTTCCACGAGGGGAACCCTATGAGGAAGACACACAGTAGGGAGAACAGGGATGCAGGCCCCTCAAATAAGCCCACAACCACGCCACGGGAGAGACCTAGGCCCCTTCCCTTCCGAAGAACTGCTGCACGGGGATATCTCCCCAGACTATCCTCTCATCTCCTCTTTTCTATCCTTTCTCGCTTTTCTAATCTCTTCTTGACTATCCCTTCTTCTTAGTTGATTCTCCAGACATAGACAGAACAATGACCGTTTCAGCTCACTGGTCGCGGACACCACAGCTACTACCTTCGAATGTAGAGCCCAGGTGAAGCCACATTGAGGGACATCTTATCTAGATGGGGTGCTCTGCCGAACACATACCGCGTCTTTAGGCGCCAAGGTCTTGTGGCCCTGAGAGATACACTACCACACTATATGTGCATACATGGGGAGCAACGACCTTACTAAGTATAACAAATACCGAGATTAAGGGTTTGCGCTAGAGGTTAATTGTAAGAAGTAAACTGCCTGTTCCATGCTATTGTAATATCTCTAAAAATTTAGCTGTTGTTTTTGCTGCAGTAGTATGTGACTTAAAATGGATCTCTTGCATCGCATCCGGACACTCGCTCTGGTAAAACGCCCACTATAACGGACACTGTAAGATTGGTCTTACTATTGGCAATGTTTTGTTACCCTGAGCTGTCATATATCATACCATGCTCGTTATCTGTCATATTAATGGCTTTTGTTATATGAAAATTCAATAAAAGAGATTTAAAAAAAAAAAAAAAAAAAGACCCCTTGCCAGACCCTTTAAAAGTGGGTACAGAAAATTTGCTGTGCGGGGCAGAGAGAGACATCAAGGTCACCATATCTAGATTATTTACCAAGTTGTTCAGCAGTTCCCCTGGGTGTGATGTTCGAAGTGAAACCCTCTCAGACGGGGGCAACATGACTCCGAGATACAGGATGTTGAGGGATTACCACAGGGATGTATATTGAAATCCCCAGCAACCAGAAGGTTATGTGGAGAAAAGCCAAAAGATTGTTTTAAAAAGACTTCCAGGTTAGTAATATTACAATCATGATTGAGACTAGACACCGAATTATAAAAATTTACCAGGCCCCATCAAGCTCCTCCTCTTTTGACTACTAGAGCCTGGATTCCTGGGTTAGTCAAAGACACAACCTGGATCTGGCAATCTACCGCCACAGCCACGTATACAACTAGCCCACGCTTGGGTCTCCCACTCGCCGATGGAATAGCAGGAACAAAAAAGGCCTTATAACCATCCAAAAAGAGGTTACAGTCCACTGACCAAGTTTCTTGAATGCAAATTACCATGAATTGCTTCACAAATAGGACCCACCGAGGATCTTGAAGTTTGTTTGCCAACCCAGCAACATTCCAAGATACAAAATTGCCGGGTCTCACACCTGTGGGTCCTGCATCTACAACCACTTGGGTCTCAATGCGTATATCGCACTCAATCTCAGTGGGCATAGAGGTCCTTAGTCAATCACAGTCCTCTAAACCATTTAGATCGGAGAATCTATTATTAAGTTCCAAAGCAGGGGCAATATCACACTGTCCATGTGCTGCTAAGAGTGGATGGGCCCTCATGATAGACTGTTGCCTAGGTGCTATTAGGTGTGACCATCCTCCTCGCCAAGGTGCCCTAAAGGTGTTAGCAGATGTGTCCCTGTTAGAGTCTGGTTTGTAAAAAAAGCCCAATGGAAAAACCTTGATTCTGGAGCCGGTGCAAGGAGCAAGACAGGACTCGCTAGACAGAATCCTGCCCACAATGTGAGGGTTGTCAAAATTCACAATAATACAGTCACCTGCACCCGATTTTTTCCGATATCCCTATCCAGCTCACCCTTCGGGCCATGAGGATGTTATTAGCAACACAGGTTCCCAAAGAAGTGTTATAAGAGAACCAATGTGTTAATCTATTTAGGAGCTGACCATAATTCTCACTGGCCCCTCGGGGAAGAGGAGGAACATTCCCCAAGACCACTACATAAGGGGTGGATTCTGGAGGAAGATCAATCACTGGTAGGCTTGTTGGCTGTATCTCCCTTCTTTCTGCCCCCACTGCCCTTGTTGGTACTGAAGACCCTGAATTTATGGGCAGCTGCTGGATGTGAGCTACCGAATCACCTCTGCTACGTGTAGGGTTGTTGTCACTATTCTTATCTGCTGCGACTCTAATTGCATCTCTGCTCATAGGCAGATCTGCCCCCCTGGCTGTTCCCCTAGCAGTCAGTTGATCGCTACTGGTGATTACACTTTCTACTGATGTTACTGGTGGTTTACAACTCACCATCCCCTCTAATTTTGCTAATCTAGCTTCTACTGCACCTATTTTCTGTATAATAGGGTCCAGTAAGGTAGACAACATAGTTTCCATCCTCCCCCAAAAGTCTTCCTCCTGTGTACTATCAACAGACTTCCCTGGCATGACCTGAGCGATGGAAATAGGGGGACCGTTGTTAAGGTCGTTTGCAGGAATGCTAGATGATATTTTCTTGCTGGTAATTGTTCTTAAGGAGGGCATGCTAGATTTCCTAGTCCCCGCCCCTTCCTTTTCTTGTTTTTTGAGGGGGATTCGTTATTACATGTCTGCCCCAATCTGGCTTTCTGTCCTCTGGTCATAGCTTTCGAATTACTAATACTTGTATCTAGTTCGGAAGATGGACTGGAAACAAGATTTGGAATTTGCTCCGAAATACAGAGTGGGGAAAGAGTGAGCCGGGAAGGGGGTGCAACATCTTCCAGTGTCCCCACTGGTATAAGAGTCGCCGGGGATAAAGAGGGTATACCTTGTATGGGTTGGGGCATGAGGGATAATCTTCTTTCAGTGAGCTTTATTTCGTTAAGGAGGACCGATTCTGCTCTCAATATAAAAGCATCCAGGGTTCTGGCAGCGCTTTTCCCTGGAACCATCTTGTGCTTACTCATGATGGGTCAATACCTACCCGCTACTGGGTAAAAGACCCTACTAGAATACCTGCGAGTCACAAAGTAAAGTGCAAACGTGCTGATCAACAAGTACAATCCCTGTTAAAGTGCTTTCTAATTAGCAAGACTAGTGCAAATAGCAATATGCAAGATGCAATGTGCAAACATACAGTACAAAAATAGGAATAAAACTGTTACAGTACCACTATTAAAACTATCTGGAGGCCTGCTGGTAATAGATCCAATACTTAAGAACACTTAAAAAGGAAGATTTGATGTCCATACCCACAATACCCACAATGCTATTTTAAACAGGAATAGAGGGGCAACAAATAGTAAGACGACCTAGGGCAAAAAGAAGAAAGAACTTGGCCCAAATACCATGCTTTAGCTAGACCCGTTAAAAAGAGGTAGTCACACTAAACCAGTAGTCTGGTAAGTCTTAGTCCTTGATCCAAATAAATTGCTATTGCTGTGATTATAAAGAGGAAAAGAGTGACCCTGTGGCCTGCTTTAAACACTCTGAATCTGAGATACACTCTATACCTGGGCACCAACTATTGTTAGGCACAAGCCCTGGAATCCGGAACCTTAGAAGAAAGAGGGGTGGCCCAGCCCAGCCTCCTCCAGTCTCAGACGGGCTCAGACGGGCCCGCCCTTGGCCCGGGCTTCGCCCTCGCGCGTCCCGCACTGCGGGAGGCCACCAGGAGTTTTATCGCGCCTCCAGGCGTGGTTCGCGGCGTCACAGGCTGGCGCCGCCGCAGGGGCCGCAGGGAACCATAGTCCTGAAAGCCGTTCCCCTCACGGCTGGAGATGCGGTCTGGAATACGGGCAACTGTTGGACCGTTCCCCTCACGGCGCTGGTGAGTGGCTTGTGGTGTTCAATATGAACATGGGGCAGAGGCTGCCCTGGAGTTGGGGATGATATTGGTGGGGGTGTTCCCTATTGTCTCCAATATGATCCTTGCTAACGTAAAAGGGAAGCAGTTAGCTTACAGGTGAGTCAGTGCCTAGAGGTGGTTGCTGACGTGGATAAAGAATGTGAATTGCCAAAGATTATTGCTAAAGTATATAATCCTTAGGGTGCAATAATCTGGGAATTAAGCTTTTTACACAAACGCAACCAAAGACCCAACCTGAGAAGGAAGGGCGGCCAGTCTTTCCTAAAAAGACTTGGAATAGGAATCAGCAGCATGAACAACAGAAGCAAGGTTTGCGTGCTGGTTCACTGACACCTGAAGCCTCTGAGCTTAGATATGATTTGCATGACCACTCTAAAATTAAGACACCAGAGAGGTTTCAAGTTCCTGATCCGGGCTCTCCTCGCTCCTTACAGGACTCATCGGATTCACAGTTTGATGGTGGAGAGCGCCAGGATCGCAGACAAGGCGAGTCTACTCAGTAGAGACGTGATCCGCCACGCCAGTTTGATGTGAAAGCCAAACCGGAGGGACTGCCTCCTTTTTGGGCCCTATTTCAAAAGAAGAAAGTTGCCGCTTTAACAGCGAAGTATGCCTCAGACGATGAGAACCCTGCTCCTCGATTAGAGATGGGCGGTGACACTCCTCAACAGCGCGGCAGAAGTTACCATAGTGCGGGAGGCACTCCATCCTTGTCTGGAGGTGAGAGCAACTGATACTTTCATTACAGTGGAAAGAGCAGACACACGAATTGCACCCCGTGATAGGCTTTATGAAGTAGTCCTCCAAATTGAGAGTGATATAAAAAGGACAATTAAGGCAGTCTTTTGGGACAACCTCACCTCCTCTTATGACATTTTGTTGGCAGAGACAGATTGGCCTCCTCCATTTGTTTTGGCTTCTTCCCGAGGGGAGGACATGATGTGTCTGAAAAGGCTAAACAGGCCTACGCGTCGGAATGGGCTTTGGCCCTAGCGCCGGCTGTGTATCGTAATCAGGTGGGCTGGGACAAAGATTCACCAGCACATGAAATTCCTTTACGGTCTTTGCCGCAGCCCCAGGCACAATATCCGATCAGGCGTGAGGCAAAAGCATTGTGAGTGACATTTTGACCCAGTTGGAATATCAGGGTGACATTGAACCCTGTGTTTCATCCATGAATAATCCTCTTTTTCCGATATCGAAACCGGATGGTTCATATCGTATAGTTTTGGATTACAGACATTTAAACAGTCACGTTCGTACATTTGCAGTACAAAACACACACAGTTCTGCGTTAGTGAATAATATTGTTCGCAAAAAATACAAATAAACACTGGAAATATCCAATGGATATTATACTCACAATTTGGCTCCTGGTAGCCATGACTTGAACGCATTTACCACGGTCAGCAATCAGAAGTGCTCTACGAGTTTGCCTATGGGCTATAAGAACAGTCCAGGGGCATTTGCTGCACAGGTTGTGTCTCTATTACATGACATTGACCCTGTTGCATTCTCATACGTCAATGACATTTATTTGACGGATGGCGAATTGATCCCGCATCTTGTGCGTGTGGATCGCATCATTCTTTCTCTTGCAGACTTCGATTACAAATGTAATTTTGCCAAGTCACACATCACCTGTGTGGCGGTTCTCTTTTTGGGCTATGAGCTCAATAATTAAGGTAGGGGGTTGGCCCCCCACTTTCTGGAGAAGTGTGCACAATTGCAGCCTCCAACTACATTGAAAAAATTACAATCTTTGCTGTGATTTTGGAATTTCGGGAGGACATACATTCCTGATTATGCCCAGCATATCAAACCGCTTTATGCGTTGATACCATCCTCTTTTTCGTTTGCCAGCTGGCTTCCGGTACACACCATGATTCTTCGGTCTTTGCAGTCTGATCTGCTTGCAACCAACTTCTTGTTGACACGTGACAATTCTACGAACTTGGTAATAAGAATTGTGCCAGGAACTGTAAGTTTCACGTATTTGACGTTCAATGAAGGTGACACAATACCAATTGCATATAAATCGCAACTGTACACAACAACTGAAATGCGGTTTTCCACCATTGAAAAAATATTGACAGCGGTCCAGATGGTGATTCTGAAAGAACGCTCTCTGACGCAGGGTAAACAAATTCTTATGATCTCGCCTGTACCTACGTTAGAAGCGGTAACAAAGGCGAGTGTACCAAATTCTAAAGCTTTGCATCCCCGTTGGATCCAATGGGCGAGTTCTTTGACATCGGCTGATGTCACTTTTATCTTTGATCCCTCATTGCAGACACAGGAGTTTTTACAATATGAACATGTTCATTCTCCTCTGTTGTCGTTGCTACCATTGGATCAGTACAAATGTATTATCTATACCGACGGGTCTGCTCAACCTGCCGTTGTGTCGAAGCATGCTTATTCAGTGGCTTGCGCTATTGTAGCTGGCAAAATTGTGAATGGTAAATTTAAGTCTTCGTTTGTACATACACAGGTACTTGGGGACTGCAAGGCTCAATTGGCGGAGCTGCGTGCTTTGATTTTAGCTCTAGAATTCATGGATCCTGATGTAAACACTCTTGCTGTGTGCGATTCCTACTACTGTGTGCAAGCTTTCAATGATAACTTATTCTTTTGGTCTCAGAATGGCTATCAAGACTCTAAGGGTAGCGCAATTAAGCATAAAATGCTTTGGGTCCGAGTGGCGGAATTTAAAGAACGTTTGCCACTCACACATGTTATTCATTCTCTTGGCCATCAGCGTGTGGAGCACATGCTGTTGGTAATTCTTTAGCTGACGAGGCAGCTAATTCTGCAGTGGACACATTTTCAGTAGCAGGAATAACTAGGTCCATAACTAAGATTGATAATAATATTCTTGCAGCGATTGCTGCTACGAAGAGTGGTACAGAATTCCCACAAGGTTTCACTTCTAAGTATTCTTATCATTTGTCACCTGAACAAGTCCCCTTTGCTACTATACCGTCCGTTGGGGATCGGCTGATTCCCAACAAGGTTCCGCAGACTTCCTTTGATCATTGCTGCACATGAAGGCATGGCTTTCGCACGTGCCAGATTGTCTGCAACTGTTTCCATTTTACAGCAACGTTATTGGTGATGTGGTTCATACAAACAAACCCGTCATTATGTGCTGTCTTGTGACATTTGTCAACAGAGTAAACCATCTACGGTTGCACGTCTACCACATACACAGCTATACATTTCTAATCAACCGTTTGGTTGTATTTATCTTGATCACTGCGGTCCTTTGACCTCTGACACTGCATGTAAACATATTTTAGTTGCAGTCGATTCGTGCACTAGGTTCCTTTGGGTTTGGCCACAACGCAGTGCTGACGCTCGAAATTTCATTAGAGATTTGCGTGTCTTTGTCTGGAATTTTGCCTGTGACACCTTCCATTCGGACCACGGTCCTTCATTTGCCTCTAAGGCTTACAAGGATGCTATGAGGTCTCTGGGGGTGCTGGTGCAGTTTTCGCCTCCATACAGGCCTGAGGGCAATTCTACAGTGGAGCGAATGAACCGTGACTTAAAGCAATCTTTGACAGCTAGAGTCTTAGGTACTGGCAGAGGTTGGCTGACTCATTTGTATGGGGTACAACATGCACTGAATAATCTCCCAAGAAGATCTCTGGGTGGGAGGACACCATACGAAATGCTCTTTGGCATTAAAATGTTTGTTCCAGACCTTGGTGGTCTAGACGTTGTGGCTGCTGCCGCAACCTTTGACGTGGATAACCAATTCTACTATGTTGCAGGAACTACAAAATACCCGTGACACACAGGCTAAAGATCATTCTCCTTCGTCCACTGAGGTGGCGTTGCTGATTCCGGTATCCGGCTGGCTTCCTAAAGTTGGTGATCTGGTACGAGAAAAGCTGGAGAACAAAAAATAATTTGGCCCCTCTTATTGTGCACCTGTAATGGTTCTTGGATTGAAGGGTACTTGTACAGTGATCTTGTCTCCGTTGCCTGGCCGCAGGGAGAACAGATTTATTTCAATTGACAATGTCATGCTACACCATATGGCCGATGTTGAATAGTATACCCTCAAGACTTCAGAACCGAGACCTTACAATGAATCCGATGACTTAAGCTTCCTCAACAACTCCCCGCATCAGGGAGGATTAGTTGAAAACCAATATTGATTTCTTGCCTATTGCGCCTTCTGCTTCGGCTACTGCAGAATTTGAGTATGATACCCCTCCGCTTGAGGTGTCATTGACATTCCTGACAGTGCTCTACATGATCCATTTGATGAGGCACAGTCTCCATTGTTGCTTTTAGGAGAAAGTGGTTATTACATGGATCGTACAAGTTTCTCTTATGATTCGTCTTCTTCGTCCTCATCTGCACCAACTACTCCTACACGTACTGGTCTTTTCATCCTCTGGTTCAAAAAGACTTGCCTGGTCCCGCCTTGGACATACATCTGGATGGTACTCACACTTATAATTCTTTTCATGTGGATTTGGTTCGTGACAGTGTTCTTTTTGCTCATTAATGGTCATTATTTGCCTGAACGCTCTGCTGTGAAATTTGTTGATGGAATTCTGGATCCCCATACATCGTCCCATATCATGAAAAGAGATCAAGCCCTCATGAACATTTTGGCTTTCCCTGTTGCAGATGGCATTACTTGGGATAAAGTTGCATTCTATATCCATGGTCCGATGGAGGTCCTGAACATTCCATATGTGTTCCGCGTTTCACTAGGAGATGTGGTATCACAGGACATACACTCAGACAACTGGGATGTTCAGGCAGTACATTCCTTGTTTTCTGATTTAAAATATTATGCTGCTTTTGATGCTGAAGATTTGCAAATGAATTTGGACAATTATGCATATTTGTTCTGTTACCAACATTATAGCCATCATTTTTTACACAAAACAAACACTTTAAGGCCACTTTTTAATTTTACACAGTGGGAACATTGTCCAACTCCTTTACAAGGGAGTTCTAGTACTCAAAGGCGTAAGTTCACATACTTTTCCGATTATAATACGTTCAATACAGAGTCTTATTTCTATAAGTTAAAATCGCTGTTTCAATCGAAATTCATATTGACTCACACTAAACTGATCTATTCTAATTCCTTTAGGACTGATTTGGCCCTACATGGTTTCGATCACTGGAAAGACAAAATCGATTTAAAGTCCATTTGGGGTACCAAACATTGGCAGGTACAGGGCACTGAAGCTATGAATCGTGCATGTTTAATTCTGAATCAAATTTTGTTTTTGAATCTCACAGTGCAACAGACTACTTGATTTGGGTTGGCTACGGCCAAGAAATTGAATGTTCCTTCTATTCCCACATTAGCTGAGTATGATACATGGCATACACACACCAATCATTCGATTGATGCATTGCTTGCCCTCTTCAACAATGGTAGTATTAATATTTATGATGTTGACCCCTTGGGGTGGTTGATGTGGCCAATGCATGCAAACTGCGTTTTCTTAATGCAACAACAGTTTTCACGCAAAGTAGACCTGATCCCCGTTTCCCACATTCGCATTCAGTCACCACGTATTTGGTGGGTAAACTATGTCAGCAATGGTTGGGACACTCTACCCTTTAGTTAGTGAAACAACATTTGTCCCTTTTGTCTGGTGACATCGATTTGGCTGATTTTATTTTAGGCCCAAAAGCACCTAGGTCTAAAAGATTTATTTATGAGGCATATAATGAATTGTGGAAACTGTCACATATGGAAGCTGCGGTGCGCTTGCGCCAATTTGACCAAGTTAATTTGGAAAAGGTTTTTGCAGTAGTCGATAATAGCATTAATACATTGTCTTCCCGTATTTACACATTGGATAATATTGTTTCCTCTGTTATTGATATTGTTCAGAATGATGCAACTGTGTTGTATCATGGTCAAAATCAATTGCGCTCAGTGATGCAATTTGCATGGACGTTACAAACGCTCAAGATGGGGAAAGTTCCATGGGATTATTTGAATGCTTATGCACTGTTTTTACAGTTTATTTTGACTGATAAACAGAAATTTATGTCTATCAAAGATGCCACTTACACGTTTTTACACATAGAACAATTAGAACAGTTACCTTTTTCTGTAGCAGAAACTGATTCAGCTGTGTGGTTAATACATGGCGTTATTTCGCTGCCATTCTAACTATTTCAGTTCACATCTTGCATGAAACAGTTCCCGGTTGGGCACTTTGAACCCTTGGGAAGTGCTTTTATTCATGAATTGTGGTCATTGCCTTTCACCTACAGGTGCCTGCGAGCGGCTAAGGAAGTTTTCCTAACAGGGGAGGATTGTGATTCCACAGTCAGACATTCCTTATTATGCAAACATGTTAAGTTGCACGGCGCTTGTAACATGTCGGCACCTAATCTGCCTTGTTTTTTAAAAGGTACGCCCGTCCCAGCATTGCTTTCAAATGGTAGTTATCTTATTTTGAATAACCTCGACTGCTGTGGTTTACGGGCTGGCATCCTGTATATAGTAACGGTTTCGCAACGTGTTACTTGTTGTAACAATGTCCTTTTCCCACCCCCGCATGGGATTGTAGATAGTTCGCTTTGGCCTTCTATTCCTACTTTGAAAACAGATTTCAATAAACTAAGCAGACTCAAAGCACTATTGTTTCAACAAGAAGTGGCTCTCACATCAGCACGAGAGAACTTCGAATTGCAGGTGGCGAGGACCGCAAGTGAGATACCCTCACTACTGAACACAAATCTCCCACTCCATTTTGGAGAATTAATACACCAAATATTTAATGCATCTGACACCGAAGGTCTTGCACATTTTTTTAAACTTGTGGGGTCTGGCCTTGTTTCCTCTTTTCAAACGATTTTTGGAGTAATACCAGCTTTTATTCATTCTATTTTTTCAAGCGCCTTCGGAGGGTTTCCATTGATCTTCTTACTGGTGTGCGGCATGCTGGTACTTCTGCTCCTGTTACGCAATGGCTGCCAATCTTGTGGTTCTGCACAGACCCGTCCAATTGCAACTGTACTGTGACCAAATGCAACAACTTTTTGCTTGCTTGCCACTTGCAACCCTTGGAGTGAGTTATGGGCTTACCTTTCGCTTTGCGTATTTCACTTGCGTGCAACCTGTGTTCTATTGCCGACGGTGCCCTTTCCATTGGGCCTTGGAGATCTGCCTCTCCAATACATCCGATGCTGACCTGGATTATGATCTGTTAATGGGTCCATTACTGGCCCATGACCAGGTCTGTTCTGAGGACGGCCGTTTGATGAGTGCGGCTGCATTTGGAGTGTTGGCAAACTGGTATACCTGTGAGGCGGCACAGTGCCTCTTGCAACAGAGTTTCATCGAATATCACGCAAGTTGCCCGAGTATGCTCCTGGAGGCATCAGATTATGAGAAGTACGTGTGTTCCTTCGAACTACTCAACTTG
The DNA here is from genome assembly GCA_963921515.1 of Calotriton arnoldi. Classification (NCBI taxonomy): domain Eukaryota; kingdom Metazoa; phylum Chordata; class Amphibia; order Caudata; family Salamandridae; genus Calotriton; species Calotriton arnoldi. Next base: position 821,817 of record CAWUFW010006082.1, read on the forward strand.
ATTTCATCACTCTTCGCTACAAACGACCGGGATGGCCTTTTAGAACAGCTCGCATTCCACGGTGCATGTAATTTGATTAATTATCCGGCTCGTCTTAAAAACATTTTTATATAGACTTTTCGCATTTTTGCGAATTGGCATTTTTCCAACTTCTTTTGATTCTGCTTACCGTTGCATTCTGTTTATTCTATATGCTATCGCCTTACCAAGGGGAAAGTGTCACGTGGCTGATACGGACATTGTCGACATCGCTAAGTTAGCATGAGCCCAGCCGCCATGAAGCTGCTTTTGCGCATGATACTACATGGCTTTGTTTTTGCAAGACTCTGTTTGTGCCTTTCACATGAGAACCGTCTGCTTTGTTTGTTCTCTGCCTGTTCCTGGAGTTTAATCTGAACACTGTGAGCAAGGTCGATAAACAATGCCCCTTATTATTCTGTTCTGGTCAGTCCCTAGCACCTAGACAAAACATGCTAACACAGCTGCTGTTGGAAATTCGCACATTGATATTATGGGGATACATGTTTAGGAAACATGCATTTGGAGAGGGGCCTTTCCAGGGAGAAGAGCAATGCCGTTCCTATGATGTAGATTTACCATCCAGGCACTAAGGTATGGGGTCTGCTGACAAAGCCCAGAGATCTTCTATTATATAGTAACACATATTCTTACCAAGGGGAGGGTGGTTAGGCTGTATAGTCCTTTTTCCACTGTCTTTTTATGCTGACATCTCCCTTTATGATTTATGGCCTAGCTACAATGCAAACTTTATTAGTTCTAAGCATTTTTCTGCTGGTTGTGGCTCGTATACTGCATTTTAGAGCAAAATAGTTAAAATAAACATTGTCAAACTATATTCGTGTTTCAGTAAGTTCTTATTGTGGACAAGTATGAAAGCGTGAGTGAAAAGGTGTGTCTGGTTACCGCAATTCCTGAGAGATCAGTGAGTGTTGTGTTTTGGGGTATCTAATCATTTGCTTCTTCATGAGTGTGTAGGAGAGCGAGTGAGACACTACAGCTAGTCGGTCCTGGGTTTGTGGGCACTAAGGTGGTGGGAAGGCTTAGCCCCTATACACCGAGGTCCCATATTCCTGCACATAGTTCTGTGTATGAGCAGAATCCCTGCAACAAGCTAACTATAACCGGTGCCCCCACAATACACTGCTTATGACCTCACATATTACATCACTCATGACATGGTCAGTGATATCACTGATGACATCTCAAATGACATCACTAATGTGACATGCATGGAATTTGTAGAAATTATGTAGTGCACTTTACAGATGAAGGCAGCAGGGTGTTTCTAAGTAACCTGAAACTCTGTATCCGGTCTTATGTGAAGTAGCCATATACACAGAAGCAACACAAAGGCTCTATTCAGAGCCACCCTAGTGCCCGAAACATTGTTAATTTTCTTTAAAAAGATATATATTCTTTTTCAGTTCTAGGGTATCTTCGTGACGACAACGCGATCCTTGTGAGTACGTCGCGAAAACAGAAAACAAAAGCAGACATTCAATGGCCACTAACACATCCAAAAATAATATGTAAATAAATCCATTCTGAACATTGCCCTACACATATTGCTATATATATACTTCTTTCAAAACATGTTTAAACTCCGATTTTTGTACTAAGCTTCTTTATACTCCATCTTTCAGACCTATTTTTTTTTTTTTACGGCTATTCGGGATGTCGCAACATCACCGTTAACCGTGACGATTGCGCCTTTTCCATAAAGTGAAAACACATATATGCACACATATTACAGTATTTTACACACTAGGAGTTTATCACTGTAAACTTAAAACTCATGTTTTTCTAGTGTATTTCTAGAACAATCATCTCTAAAACCTATTTTCTGTCCACGATGACGTCGTTATTCCCGCAGTTTTGTCGTGGAAGCAGAAAGCAAAAGCAGGAATTCAATAGCCACCACCACATTAAAAAATTATAACCATATACTTAATTCTAACCATCACAGCAGATAACTCCCTATATAAATAACTCTAAAAAAAAAAATCAATATCTCTATAACAATGCATATTAATGATTCAAGGATATATTATTTTAGATTTTCACCAATATTCGCAATGACGTCACGATATTCGTGATGCCTCCACAATTGAACACTGGGGATGCTGCCATGGTGGTTGAGGTGTCAACGAGAATATCGCGTAATAAAAAAAAAACAATTTTGGACACATAACTTGTGTCAATAAAGCCCCCATTTCTCAACCATGGGGTCAGAGTATCTCCACCCTGATCCCTTATGTGGGCTTTCACACAGATTTTCAGCCCCGGGAACCGTTCCCGAAAGATAAAATGGCAGCCGCAACTTTCTATTTAGGGTGCGTCCAGCCAATTAGAGCATTCCTGTTGGCGCATGCATTCGCGATCCATCGCGAAACCACCGCAAAATATCCACGGCCAGAGATATTACTATAAATTTAAACTTACATCTAATAAGCAAAAGGCACTTCCTTGAACCGAAATCTACCTCCCTGCCAAATTTGGTGTAAGTCCGTTCAGCGGTTCAGCAGTTCAGGCTGTAGGTGTGGCTAAAGGTTCCTATAGGAATTAGCATTGCAAACGCAACCTATTACCTACTGGCGGTATATATATACATATAATTTTTTTTGTCTAGGCTATAACTTTGGCGTTGTTTGACCAATCTGAAATCTGAAATCTGATATAATCACCCAAAAAATATATCCCGCACTCCAGGAGTTTGATATCCAGAATAATTTAATTACCCTACCAACACCAGGGCACGAGTCGGGGGTACGTGCGTGTACACGGATTCCACCCACTATTTTCACCGGGTGGACGCCAGCCACCCTGCCAAGAAGTTGGGCCCCACAGAAATATGTTGAACTTGTCCCAGTGTAATTTTCAAACACTGGGAAACGCTCAGCAGCTCCTGCTCCTTGTCTGCTTTCCATTCCCAGCAGCAGCGTGCAGGTGGCGATGGATTTTGTTTTTAACCTTCATAAATCATGTAAGTGTGCAAATCAATGTACAAGTTGTGTTACATGAGACAGTTAGGGTTACAAGGTTTAGAAGTCAAATGCCCTTCATGGCTCACTGTGGTCTACTAGAAGGATTACATTTTATTAACTGCAAGTAACAAAAGGATCTCTGTGTTCAAAGCAGTAATCCACTTACCTATCAAACAAATATGTATTAAATAATTGTATTTTAGTTACTTCCCACCCTATACCCCTACAAACTCACAGCTCACACCTAGAATTTAACTTTAAAAAACAATTATTTACACTGTTAACAGAACTATTTATCAATAAACAAATAATAATTTCTTACAAATTAATTATGACTTAATTATAATTAATTTTCTTCCCAATCTATACCCCTACAAAATCCACAACCCACACCTAAAATGCAAATATATGTAGTTGCAGAATTAACATATGTTATTATCAATTATATAATTATTAATAATAATAAATGAAATATTAATTACTTACAATTAATTTACTTCCCACCCTGTACCCCAATAAAATCCATAAACTGCATCTAAAAGTAAGAATTAAAAAATAATTACCCAGTTAACATAATTAATTATCAATTAAATAATTAATATTGATTAACAATCGAATAATAAAATATTTAGAATTCATTTACTTCCCACTCTGTATCCCTAAAGCCCCCACAACTCACACCTAAATTGACATAAAAATTATTTACACAATTGACATAATTAACTATCAATTAAATAAATAACAACTATTAATTTATTAAATTTTAATTACTTCCACCATGTACCCCTATAAACACCACAACCCATGCCTAAAATTTAAATAAAAAAAGTAATGTAACTAACTACCAATTAAGTAAATAATACTAATTAAAACAAATTTATAATTTATTATAAATAAATTACATCCCACCCTGTACCCCTACAAAGCCACAACTCGCAATGGTCCTTAACCCCTTCGGTGCTCAGGACGGCCCCTGGCCGTCCGGCATCACGGTGGGCGTGTGCGGAGGACGGCCGGGGGCCGTCTGAAACACGCCCACTCATTAATTCTCCCGCACAGTGGGAGAATTCGTGCAGCGCCGAAGGGGTTAAAATGACAAAAAATAATTAAATTACATTTCATAGCCACTAAAAACATAACAACTATATTAAAAAACATAAACAATAATGAAACAACATATACATTTAAAATATATACTAAAATACATAACAATAATAAAAAAACAAAATTATAAACAACTATATATTTTTAAACGATATTACTGACTTTGATCTTTTAAAAATCAATATTACTTACCTTGAAATCGATATTCTTGACAACGATATTCTTGCGGATGATATTTTCATATCACGATATTTTGGTGACGGTATTTTGGTATGACGATATTTTAACTTCAATATTTTGTCTGAATACCGGCAAGCAGCCATCACCCATGTACTGGAACCTTTAGCAAGCATGCTCTCCTCTGACAGCAGCTGTGGCGAGTCCACTACAAGGGTTTTGCAATATGTGCAATATGTGGTGAGTCCACGCCTGGAGAGTGGGAAAAGAAAAAGCTGAGCAGGGAGCTGTAATCATTTTGGGCTGTTGCACGCAGGCAGTGCACTCTGTCAGGCCTACACTGGTTGTAAGCATGGGACGTGGTATTAATTACCCTGAGCCAACTTGTTGGTTACGGCAGTGCACAGCAGGGAGTAACCCTGCCCAGCCACGTGGCTGGCCACTGTCCAAGTAGGGACCCTTCTTCCTAAGTCAGAGTGAGAGGGCTACCCTCTTTAATACCCCCGCTCAACCCTGTGGTAACGTAGCACGAGCAGGTAGGCTTATCTCAGAGGCAGGGTGTGAAGCATTTATGACCATACACAGTAACACAGTGAGGAACACTACAAAGGGACACCACACAAGTAGTTATAAAAATAAGTATCTTTATATAAAGGCAGATTTATCACAAGACCAATAACTGTAAAAGCCACAATACTGTCAAAAATAGGATAGCTGTTGAAGGGCTGTCAAAAATAGTTCAAAGGTTGCAAAAATAAGGTTCAAGTTCAAAGCAGGGGTCTCTGCGACCCTTTCTCTCACAAAGTACCTGGGTTTAGTAGCAAAACCAACAAAATGTCGCAAATAAGCTGTAGCGATGATTCTCGGCACGCGAGGCCGGCGATGCGATGAAATCCTTGCCGCAAGGGAGGATGATGCGCCGATCTGCGGGATGCGTGCGGAGACGATGCGACAAACTTCTGCACGCTGGACCGCCGATGCGATGACTTTCTTGCCGCGTGGGAGAAGTCGATGCGGCGATCCTGTTGCGCTGTGCGATCGTGTTGCGATGCGAATGCAAGATGCTCTGCGAGGGAGCGACGAAATTCGGTGCGATGCGATCAAAGTGGCGGACGCACGGCGTCCGCAATGCGATGTCTCGAAGCGATGATTTCTTTAAGGGTTGCGAGTGCGCGGCGACAGCAGCGCGATGATCTTTCCAGCGCGTCTCGGCGGTAGCGGCTCGCAAAGGGGCGTCAGCGATGGTTTCGTGTTGCGGGCCCTCGGCGGCAGTAGCGCGATGATTTTCCCAGCGCTCTCGACTGCAGCGGCCCGCAAAGATGCGTTAGCGTCGATTTCCCACACTCTCTTCTCTGATGCAAACTAGAGGCCCTGGAACTCACAGGAGCCTCATCAGCAGATAGCAGTCCTCGCAGGGAGGAAGCAGGAGGTTGGTGGTGGAGTCAGATGTGCCTGAGACTCCAGCAGGAGGCTAGCTCTTTTCCTAGCCCTTGGGTAATTGCTGTAACAAAAATAAAAGTTCTCTCAAAAGTTCCTTTTCCTCTTCTTCAAGGTCCAGTGGTCACTGCTGCAGGCCAGTGCAAGAAACAACACACAAGCACAAGGACAGTCACTTCCTGCAGATTCCTCCAGTGGCACGGACAGAGTTTCCTCTCCAGATCCAAAAGCAATACCAAAAGTAGGGGTTTGAGCACAGATATTTATACCCCAAAAGTCTTTGTTCTTAGAAGCTACCAGTCACTAAACCTAGCCAGAACCATTTCTGCTCAGGCCTGGAGCACTTTGTTTACCAGGCTGCATCCTTCCTTTCAGAAAGAGGGGTCTGCTAGCAGACACACAGTGGGAGGTGGAGCCAGCATTCACCTTGCCAGGCACAGCCCTATTCAGGTCAAGGAGCCACCCCTCCCCACACTCTAAATGCAGATCTCTCTATTCAACCCAGGTCTGACTCAGCCTGCCCTGCCCCTCTAAAACCAGACAGCCAATACACATAACGGCAGAGCACACTGGAAGGCTTAGGCAAGAAAATACCTACTTTCTAAAAGTGGTATTTTCAAACACAGAATATAAAAATAAACTTCACTAAAAGATGTATTTTAATATTCTGAGCTCAGGCATACTAAATTCGTTTTTCTACCATGTCCCTGGGGTCAGTTAGGACTATAGAATGTAATAGTCAAACTGCCCATTCTAGCCTATGAGGAACAGGTAGCCTTACAGTAGTGAAAAACGAAATGGGGTGTAATTCACTACCAGGACATGCTACATACACCAAGGCATGTCCTACCTTACACATACAATGCACCCTACCATAGGGGTGACTTACAGGCTGCCAAGGGAAGGTTCAGGGGCTGGGAAGTGAGTGCACTTCACAGCCAAGATGGCAGTTCTGGACTGCACACAGACACTGCAGTGGCAGGTCTGAGACACACTTTACAAGCTGCTTCTGTGGGTGGCACACATCAGTGCTGCAGGCCCACCAGCAGCATTTGGTTTACCAGCCCTGGGCACACATAGGCCACACTACTAGGGACTAACAGGTAAACCAAATAGCCAATCAGGGATAAACCAATTCACATAGACATATTTACACAGGGAGCATTCGCGCTGTGACACTGAATGGCAGTGGCACAGCGCCCAGAGCATCTAACACCAGTAAAACAGAGGAGACAACAGCAAAAAATGGAAGGGAGACCCACGCCAATGGTGCCAGGTCTAACAATGGGGTAATCCCAGGACACATCCATCTGTGTTCCATACAGGGGGTCCACCTAGTGTTTTCCCCTGTCCAGTTAGTGTCGCCCAGTTGCACCTTAACACTACATTCCTCCACAAACATAAACAAAATTAAAAAAACAGAAGAGAGGAATGATACAATAGAGGTATGGGATACTCAGATGATACACATAGGCATAGTCATTTCTTCCTTGATAACAGGATACAGCTCTGTCTCTCTGTATCAGCAAGGCAGGGTTATCATCACAGTGCAAAGTCCCTGAACCTTATGGAAGGTGCTGGGATTTGCTATAGGTATTACCTGGTCTGGTCCTCTCATCCAACCTGGGGGGGTGGTGGAGTCTGACAGCCTGGCCTCATGGTGGGGTAGGGAATTGTTCTCCACTTGTTCATGCTCTTCTTTGGGTGTGTGCGCTGGTGACACTGTGACTGCGGGGACCTCTTTGAGGCTTATTCTGATGACTCTCCTCTTTCTTCCTCTCTCTCCTCCTCCTCATTTTGATCTTCGCCTTCTGCCTCTGGAGGTGACGGCCTTTGGAAATGCTTGAAGTGTGAAATGTTTCATATCACCTCCTCTGCTTACCTTCTAGCGGTTATCATCATTTCACACCACTGAATAACTGTTGAGGAGCTTGTTTGAATTATAATCTACATTTGTTTCCTGGGAACCTGTCCTTGACCAGTAAGTGGCCTCCCACTCTGATGTCAGAGACCTTCATACCTCGCAGTTCACTGAAATTATCATTTGTCATCTTTTGCCTTTCAATGGTTTGCTAGTTGTCCATTGCTGGGGCCCTCACTGGGTGAGGTGTGGAATGGAGCCGGTGACCATTTGTGCCACACTAAGGTGATCAGGAGCTCCCCCTGTGTTGGTGTGGGGAGTCTGCTTATACTCCTTCAAAAATGGGTATAAGGCCCATTCTAACGGCATGGGCTACTCAAATTACTTTTTTCAAAGTCCTCATGCATCTTTCTACCTCACCGTTGATTTGAGGCCATCTCGGTATAAGGGTATGTTGCCATCTCTTGTCCACAAAAAAGTAGACCATTGTTACTCCAGAGTTCCTTTAAGAATCTGTGGTTTGTCATCAATTTTTCTAACTTTGAAAAGATTTCACAGTCTGTTTGGGTGTTGACAAGCTTTACCCAAGGATTCTTTGAGTATTCTTCTATGAGGACAAGGGTATATCGCCCATCGAGGAGGCCTCCAAAATCAAGACTACTGGAGACCCACAGTGGTTGCTGTCCAATTTAGGTGGTGTAGCGGGATCCGGGAGCCCAGCTACGTGTTATGATGGGCATGACCGTACTGTCAGCTCTATGAGTTTTTTGATGAGGGGCAACCAGGCTTTGCTGCGGAGTGGGCTTTTCGTCTTGACCATACCCTGATGATAAGGCTCGCCAAGCTGATGATCTGGTTGACCTGCAGTTAGCATCCATCTGGGTCCATTGCCAGTTCTTGGCTACCTGCTAAAGAGAGTCAAGGATTCTGTGGGCTTCAGGTGTCCAGTGGGCCAGATGTGCTTTTAGTGTTTCTACTGCCCTGACCTGATTGCTGTGAGGTTCAATTGTAGACATTCAACTGTGTTCAGTGATATACCCAACGTATTCCTCTGTTTTGTGAGCTTTGTCAGCTTCCTGCGGCATGGCACTCCTAGGATGTCATGACAGGTAATCAGCCAAGTTGCTGGTCCCTTTATGGTATTCCACTTTGCAGTCATATTACTGTTGTTGCATCAACTATCATGCAAGGTGGTGGCTTTGAGAAGGTGCCCTGGAACAGGAGGATCAGTGGCTTGTGGTCGGTGCTCATCACAAAGGGATGCCCATTCACATGGATGTGGAAGTGTCAGCACCACTAGTGTAAAGCAATTGCTTCATTTTCAATCTGCGAGTACTGTTGCCCAGTGGGTGTTAGTGCCAGATGGCATTCGCCACTAGTGTCAGCTATCCACATTCTTGCTGTTTTGTCAGCACTGCCTCAAGGCCTTTTGGGCAACCATCCACTGCCAGGATTGTTGATCTGGAAGGGCTAAGGAAGTACGTCAAGGTGGTGTTGGCTGAGAGGGCACCTTCGGTAGCTTGAAACAACCACTCCTGCTCCTCACCCCATGTCCAGGCAGATGAGGATTTTGTAAGGTCTTTCAGAGGTTGCATGAGGGTGGTTATATCTTTTATGAAGTGGTAACAGTATGTAACCATCCCTAAAAGCTTCTGACCTCTGAGACAGTTGGTGGTGGGGCTCCTTTGACATCACACACCTTGTCTTGTCTGTGGAGAAGGAATACCCAAAGAACTGGTCCTCCACATCATGAGCTTACACTTGTCCTTGTGCAAAGTGAATCTGCCCTGTTTCATTGATTCTCTCACACTCCTCAGCCAATCGTGGGTTTCTTTGACAGGAAACAGCTTTTACAACATGGCCATTACCACGCAATACCATTGCCAAGCATTGTTAGCATATATTAGTATATAGAGAGAGAGAGATATGGATGGATAGATAGATAAATAGATAGATAGATAGATAGATAGATAGATATAGGTATAAATATATATGTATATATATATATAGAGATATATATATCTATATATATATATATATATATAGATATATATAGATATATATATATATAAACAACAGTGCAGAGAATCAATAAACAACAGTGACTTCTTCATGTATTTTTCCTCAAGTTTCTTTATTCTTTCTTTAAGTGTTTTTTTCAATACAGCAAGAAGCCTCCAAAACTGCAAATAGCCGCAAACAGCCAACACGTCTTTCGCACCCAAACATACTTCTTCAGGGCTCTTAAATATAAATCTTTTGGTCCTCCTCGGCCTTTGGCTTGGTTAGTATAACCTTCTTGCTAGTTAGAAGTACTGGTTATGTCTTTATTTTCTCCTTTTGGACTCTACGTCCTGTTTTAATCACACCAATTTTCTTTGGTCATTCTCATCCATAATCATTCAGTGCTCATTTCCCCATGATAAGGGTCGTAGAACTGCTGTCAGCCTGTGTTGGTCTCGTCTGAATCAAATTGTGAAGGGTATTTTGAGGGTTCCAGGGAGGGTAGCAGTATGTGGGTGGCAAGGGTATTCTTAGGGTTTAGCGTTGGTGAGGTTTAGGGTTTGGGTTCAATAAGGTAATATATATATATATATATATATATATATATATATATATATATATATATATATATATATATATATATATATATATATATATATCCCAAAGGTGACCTTCCCTCTGCGGTCACAGATCGAGGCGCACACTGGCGAAATGAATTAATAAATTTTATTTAGCCACACGAATTCTATCGGACAGATGCCTTTCGGCTGCACGCCTTCCCCCCCAAAAAAAAAAAATATATATATATATATATATATGAACAGAACACCCAACTTCAACTGGGAACACCAAATGAAGAAGGCACGGACTTCAGGTTGACGGTATATACTTTTATTGTATCAGGTCACCCTCGACCCAAGACAAAAGAGACGCGTATCGGCTTCAATGAAGCCTTTGTCAATCTGTATATATATATATATATTAATATATTTATATCACTCAGGATCAATCACCAAACATGAGCCTCCCTGCGCTGGATTGAACACAGACCACAGTTGATGCACTTCATGCCGGGCATGTAGGTTCGGTATAAACAAAACCACATATTCCACACCTTTCAAGGACCAGCTGACGAAGATACAGAAACTCCTAACATGCAATACCGACCACGGGGTATATGTGCTGGAGTGCTCTTGTGAACTGCGTTATGTAGGTAGTACGAAACTACAAGTTCACAAGAGGATTCTCCAGCACATAAGAGCAGTTACCAACTCTGACGCAACATACCCGGTGGCACGGCATTTTAAGGAGGTACATGGCAATAGTCTGGACCATTTTAAATACTATGTGGTGGATTCAGTCCCATGCATGAGATGAGGCGGCAATAGAGAGGCCGCATTGAGATGATTAGAGACCCACTACATACTGGAGCTCGATACCAAAAGCCCACAGGGCCTAAATGCCAGTGAGGACCTCTATACTTGCCTATAGGGCTACAACATGTTAATGAGCGGCACATAGACATATAGGAATCCTCACACATTTCCAGTGGAAGTTAAAAACATGTATAATACCCTAGAAACGTGAATGCATTTATGTAACCCTAGTAACTGAGCATTCATGAAACACATATAACTAAGCATCTGCACTGCACTTCTCCCTTTTCTTTCTCCTTTTATTTTAATTAGGAACAGGCAGTTCCTTTTACAGTAGTAGGTGGCACAGGGATGGGAAGATCCTCATAGTCGCACTAGCATTTTAACTATGCACTTTATCAATAGCAGCAAAGCAAGCCCACTGGGCGGTAGAATGCAACTTTAGCATTTTGGTTAACAAAATCACCCATATGCGAATCGATGACAAAACAGACTTGGGCATATTGTCATCCGAAAATGTTTACAATCATAGGTACTGTATTATTTATTAACAAATGCAATTTTACCTGATGTTTTAAACATATAAATTATATGAATGCACAAACCTAATGTATGCAATTAATACTATGCTGCTATGCTTTTAAGTATTCTGAGGTCAGACGTAAGTCTTTGTTCAGTATTTACTATGCACGTGTCACTTTATGCACTTTAGTATTAGCAGTAAAGCGAGCCCACTGTGGCAGTATTAGGCAACCTTAGCACTGTGATCGATAAATTATCCACATGACAATTGGTGATAAATCGTCTTTGCGCAGAAAAGCAATATGGTGGAAAACACAACAAGGTCTGCCTCAAGGTCATCTAAACATGTTTAAAATCAAATGTAATTTAATATGCACCTATTTTTTAAATGTATCAATGTCTGATATCGAAATAGCTAAATTGGACGAATATATAAATCAAATAGATGTAATTAATACCATGCTGCTATGTATGTAATAAGCCTGAGATCTGACGTAAGTCTTTTTACAGTGTTCACCAAGCACTTGTCACTTTAAAATGGGAGAGCGTTTCGTAGTCGCGTCATGTGATCAAGGCCTGCGAAGGCTGAAACGCATCATGGCGTAAAGCTGCAAATAAAACTTTAAGCACTAGTGGTGTCCGCTCCTATTTTGTTCCGAATTGCAAGGGGAAACGCAAACTCAGGAGTAAAGTTTTATATATATATATTTTCACTGAAAAAACCATAGGTTTTAGGGACAGTTATAGTTAGTTGGACATTGCACTCGTACAAAACCCGTGAAATTCCCACGTTATAGTTAGTTCAGCTAACTATAACTCGCGCCCCCGCAATGCACTGCTGATGACGTCACATATTACATCACTCATGACATGGTCAGTGACATCACTGATGACATCACTGATGACATCTCAAATGACATCACTGATGACATCATCCAGTGACTGTGTGTTTCTGTAAAGTTTAAATATTTTTTATATATATAGGGAAAGGCGTATTGAAGAATGAGTGGGTGTATAAGTGTCTGTATGGATGATTTATTAGGTGCGTGACTAATTCTATAAGTGAGTGATTAAACGTATCTTACTGAATGCATGGGTTAGTGACTAAACTGGGTGAATGTCTGTATCTGTCTGTTGCTGTGTAAGTGGCTGCATGGGTTTGTGAATAGCTACATGAGTGTCTATAAGAGTTATTGATTTGTTGTCTGAGTATCTGTATGGGTGCCTGAGTGTTTGTGTGGATGGGGTGTGTGCGACTGTGCATAGATGTGTGAGTGGGTGATTCACTGGGTGGATGGTTTCAAGAGTGCATCTGTGATAGACTGTATGGGTGGGTAAGTGTGTGTAAGAGTGTGTTAGTGAGTGAATGTATGTCCCAGTGGTACATGTGTGAGTAACTACATATGTGAAAGGCAGTATATATGTGTGTTGGAGTATATAAATAGCTATAAGCGAGAGTGAGTGATTGTGATAGTGGCTGTATGGATGAGTGTGTGCTTGTATCAGTGATTGTATAAGAGCGTAACAATGTGCTAGTATTTGTATGATTAAGTGAGCTGGTGTGTGTATAACTGTATAGGTGAGTAAATGGCAGTGTGTTTAATTATTTGCATGACTGACTAGGTGTGTGAGTACCTCTATGGATGAGTGGCGGTGTTTGAGTGTCTATATAGGAGTAAGAGTGCATATGATAGTCCTGTATTGAGTGACCATAAGTATGAGTGACTGTACGGGTGAGTGAGTGGATGTGTGTGTGTAGACCTAAGAATCAGTGAGTGGGTATGTAGTTATTGGTGTTGGAGTGTCTATGGTTTTGCGAATGGCAGTCTGTAATTTAGATTGGGTGTATCAAAGGTTATATTAGGGTGTGAAGAGCTGCATCAGATTATCACGTGGATGATGTCATCAGTGATGTCATCAGTGATGTCACTGACCATGTCATGAGTGATGTAATATGTGACGTCATCAGCAGTGCATTGCGAGGCGCGAGTTATAGTTAGCTGAACTAACTATAACGGGGGAATTTCACGGGTTTTGTACGAGTGCAATGTCCAACTAACTATAACTGTCCCTAAAACCTATGGTTTTTTCAGTGAATTTCAAAGGTTTTTTAAATGCTAATTTGTAACTATAACGTCCCTAAAACCTATGGTTTTTTCAGTGAATTTCAAAGGTTTTTTAAATGCTAATTTGTAACTATAACATGTCTGAAACCTACGGTTTTTTCAGTGAATTTCAAAGGTTTTGTAAATGACAATTTTTAAATGTATTAATTGTTATATAAATTTTTTTCATACTGATTTCGAAATTTTTTAGAAAACATTTTTTTTTACATATTTTATTTTTTAAATTACATTGTAATTATATTATACATTACAAAAAATACTTTCTCAGAATGAATTACTTTAGTTTAAATACTTTGCACATAGGCAATAGACTTTTAAGTACAGTAGTTACAGTTGTTGCAATGGGCAACACATTTTCAAACACAATGCAACATTCAGCTCAATGTGAATTTCTAGTTAAATGCAATTAGTTACTTTATGGATTACTTTTCTAACCACAGGACTGGATCCTAGATTCAGTCCTGGGACATCTCCTGTAAACAGTTGAGTAAAAGCGTTTTGGTTACAGTCGTGATTTTTAAGGAATATTATTGTACTTTAAAAGTTGACACTTAGAAACTTTTTCTCATAGAATGACCAATGTTATCCTATGGAAGGAAATTCACTTAGGAGGTAAAAACTGTTATCGTTACTTTTTGTTACTCAGTGTTGGATCCTGGATCCAGCACTGGTGCATCTCCTGTAAACAGTTGAAAGAATGCGTTTAAGTCATACAGGCGATTTTTAAGGAATATTTGTAGTTTGTGAAAATCGACACTTTGAAACTTTTCTGCTGAAAACCAGACAAAGGATTCCTATGGAAGAAAATATAAGTTACTGGTAAGTACGGTTAAAATTACTTTTCAGGTTCAGTGCTGGACTAAAATATGCAGCACTGGGTTCTCTCCTGATAACAGGTGAGTAAATTGGAATTCGTACTTTGGTTGATTTTAGAGGAATATTATAAAGTTCCAAAACTCCACACTTAGAAGAATTTCCAAGTGAAACCAGTCAATGTTAGCCTATGAAGGAAATTCAAGTTACCGGTAAGTACGGTTAAAATTAATTTTGAGGATCAGTACTGGGCTGAAAGATGCAGCACTGAGGTCTCTCCTGATAACAGGTGAGTAAATCAGAATTCGGATTTCGGCTGATTTTAGAGGAATATTTTAAAGTTCCAAAAATCAACACTTAGAAACTTTTTCAGCAAAAAGCAGGCAATGATATCCTATGGAAGGAAATTCAAGTTACCGGTAAGTACGGTTAAAATTACTTTTGAGGATCAGTACTGGGCTGAAACATGCAGCACTGAGGTCTCTCCTGATAACAGGTGAGTAAATCGGAATTCGTATTTCGGCTGATTTTAGAGGAATATTTTAAAGTTCCAAAACTCCACACTTAGAAGAATTTCCAAGTGAAACCAGTCAATGTTAGCCTATGAAGGAAATTCAAGTTACCGGTAAGTACGGTTAAAATTACTTTTCAGGATCAGTACTGGGCTGAAAGATGCAGCACTGAGGTCTCTCCTGATAACAGGGGAGTAAATCGGAATTCGTATTTCGGCTGATTTTAGAGGAATATTTTAAAGTTCCAAAACTCCACACTTAGAAGAATTTCCAATTGAAACCAGTCAATGTTAGCCTATGGAAGGAAATTCAAGTTACTGGTAAGTACGGTTAAAATTACTTTTCAGGACCAGTACTGGGCTGAAAGATACAGCACTGAGGTCTCTCCTTATAACAGGTGAGTAAATCGGAATTCGTATTTTGGCTGATTTTAGAGGAATATTTGCACAATGGTGAAGGGAGGGGCGGGGCCTGAGGTGACATCTGTGCAAACGCGCCCCGTGGCGCGTTTTAAGTTGGGGGATTAAGTCCCCTTGAATCCTGATGGTCCCTAGGGGCCAACTAGCCCACCAGGAACCTCCAATATGCGCCAGGGGCTGCGTTGCAGAGACGTGTAGAGAGGCCACACCCCTTTTTACACCTCTCTGCAACGCAGCTCTGTGGCGATTTCTGGATGTACCTGTTGGGCTAGTTGGCCCTCAGGGACCCTCAGGATTGAAGGGGATTTAATTCCCCATCTTAAAACGCGCCACGGGGCCTGTTTGCACACATGTCACCTGAAGCCCCGCCCTCCCTTCACCACTGTGCAAACGCGCCCTGTGGCGCGTTTTAAGTTGGGGGATTAAGTCCCCTTGAATCCTGAGGGTCCCCGGAGTCCAACTAGCCGACCATATACCTCCAAAAGCGCCACAGAGCTGCGTTGCAGAGAGGTGTAAAAGGGGTGTGGCCTCTCTACACGTCTCTGCAAGGCAGCCCCTGGCGCATACTGGAGGTTCCTGGTGGGCTAGTTGGCCCCCAGGGACCCCCAGTATTCAAGGGGAATTTGTTCCCCTCTGCAAACGCGCCAGGGGGCGCATTTGCAGAGTGGTGAAGGAAGGGGCGGGGCCTGCGGGCCCGATAGTTTTTTTGTTTTTTTGGTTTTTTGTCCTCTGAAGGGGGCTGTGTGGCCCCCTTCCTTTTTCTCTTTTTGGGCCCTGGGGACCCCATCCCCCAGGGCCTTATCCCTTTTTTTAAATTACAAAAAAAAAAAACGGGAAGGGGGCCGCGTGGCCCCCTTCCCTGGGCCTGTATTGGCCCCGGGGACCCCATCCCCGGGGCATGGCCTCTATATTTATTATTTTGAGGGGGCAGCGTGGCCTCCCTCCTCTGGCCATTTTAAGGCCCCGGGGACCCCATCCCCGGGGCCGGCCTTTCCATTTTTTTTTTACAGTTTTTTTTCTCTTTTTTTGGAGAGGGGGGCCGCGTGGCCCCCTTCCCGGGCCACTACTTGCCCCGGGGACCCCATCCCCCGGGGCTGGCCCTCTCCGTTGGGGACTGTGGGGGTCCCCAATGCCCCCACAGTCCCGCCGGCTCCCCACGTCCCTTGGGAGCCGGCATTGCTAGTTCCACATGGGGAGCAGCTGACATGCTGCTCCCCATGTGGAAAAGCAATCGCTTTGGATATTGGAAGAGAGAGCAGGTTTCCCTGCTCTCTCTTCCAATATCCAAAGCAGTTTGCTATGGCAGGACGGGAGCCGCGAGGCTCCGTCCTGCCATAGCAAACTACAGTGTCCCGGGGGTAGGCAACCCGGGACACTGCAGGAGCCGGCCCTGGGGGTGGTGGTCCCCAGGGCCATCAAGGGCTCCAGGAGGGGGCCGCGCGGCCCCCTCCCATTCAGTACACAGCCCCGGGAGGTGGTGGTCCCCGGGGCTCTGGGAGTCCGTAACGGACCCCCATATTAAAATGTTTAGTGCCCCAGGGAGGTGGCGGTCCCCGAGGCGTGTGGGGGGCTGGAGCCCCCCCACACTGGTTTTATTTTTAATTATAAAAAGCCCCGGGAGGTGGTGGTCCCGGGGCTGCGGGAGGGCTCAGAGCCCTCCCGCACCATTTTTCAAAAAAGCCCCGGGGGTGGTGGTCTCCGGGGCTTGGGGGCCCTTTGAGGCCCCCACACATTAAATTATCCCCCCACCATGCCCCCGGGACTTGGGCCACCCGGGGCCAATTAACATCAAAGCGCGGGAGACCGCGCTTCGATTTTTTTTTTTTCGGCAGGATTCGCGCACCCTGAGCGCATCCTGCCGATTTAATGGACAAAATGGCTGCCAACATTTCCTGAATCGGAATGCTGACAGCCAGCTGACAGCCAATTAACATGCAGCTCGTGATCGGGACGGTGCGCGCAGGGTGCGCTGAGGGTACGCGGACCCTACTCGGCCATAGATATCACTAACTTTTTACTTTTCATTTTCTCAGCAACTACTGAACGGATTTACACCATTTAACAAAAGGGTTCTTTCTGAACCAAGAACTACCTCTTTGCCAAATTTGGTGTAATTCCGTTCAGCAGTTCGGGCTGTAGCCGTGTCTAAAGTTTCCTATGGAAAAGTGCATGGGGAAAACGCGTTTTGGGACCCCCTTTTTCTCGGCCCCCGCTTGAGGAATCCCCCGAGACTTTCAGGGTAGGAGCGGACCAGAGCGGGCCACAAAGTTTATAAATTTTGCGAAGATACGTCAACCGGCAAGAGAGTTATTTCAAATAGAATGTCGCGGATTTCCTATGGATAATAGGTTGTAACTATAACTATCTACTGGCGACCGCCAGTAGATTATATATATATATATATATATATATATATATATATATATATATATATAAATTCACTGAAAAAACCATAGGTTTCAGGGACGTTATAGTTACAAATTAGCATTTAAAAAACCTTTGAAATTCACTGAAAAAACCATAGGTTTTAGGGACAGTTATAGTTAGTTGGACATTGCACTCGTACAAAACCCGTGAAATTCCCCCGTTATAGTTAGTCCAGCTAACTATAACTCACGCCCCATAATGCACTGCTGATGACGTCACATATTACATCACTCATGACATGGTCAGTGACATCACTGATGACATCACTGATGACATCTCAAATGACATCACTGATGACATCACTCATGACATCATCCAGTGACTGTGTGTTTCTGTAAAGTTTAAATATTTTTAATATATATAGGAAAAGACGTATTGAAGAATGAGTGGGTGTGTAAGTGTCTGTATGGATGATTTAGTAGGTGCGTGACTGACTGTATAAGTGAGTGATTTAACGTATCTTACTGAATGCATGGGTTAGTGACTAAACTGGGTGAATGTCTGTATCCGTCTGTCTGTTGCTTTGTAAGTGGCTGCATGTGTTTGAGAATAGCTACATGAGTGTCTATATGAGTTATTGAATGCTTGTGTGAGTATCTGTATGGGTGCCTGAGTGTTTGTGTGGGAGGGGTGTGTGCGACTCTGTGCATAGATGTGTGAGTGGGTGATTCACTGGGTGGATGGTTTCAAGAGTGCATCTGTGATAGACTGTATGGGTGGGTAAGTGTGTGTAAGAGTGTGTTAGTGAGTGAATGTATGTCCCAGTGGTACATGTGTGAGTAACTACATATGTGAAAGGCAGTATATATGTGTGTTGGAGTATATAAATAGCTATAAGCAAGAGTGACTGATTGTGATAGTGGCTGTATGGATGAGTGTGTGCTTGTATCAGTGATTGTATAAGAGCGTAAGAATGTGCTAGTATTTGTATGAGTAAGTGAGCTGGTGTGTGTATAACTGTATAGGTGAGTAAATGGTAGTGTGTTTAATTATTTGCATGACTGACTAGGTGTGTGAGTACCTCTATGGATGAGTGGCGGTGTTTGAGTGTCTATATAGGAGTATGAGTGCATATGATAGTCCTGTACTGAGTGACCGTAAATATGAGTGACTGTTCGGGTGAGTGAGTGGATGTGTGTGTGTAGACCTAAGAATCAGTGAGTGGGTATGTAGTTATTGGTGTTGGAGTGTCTATGGTTTTGCGAATGGCAGTCTGTACTTTAGAGTGGGTGTATCAAAGGTTATATTAGGGTGTGAGAAGATGCATGAAATTATCACATGGATGATGTCATGAGTGATGTCATCAGTGATGTCATCAGTGATGTCACTGACCATGTCATGAGTGATGTAATATGTGACGTCATCAGCAGTGCATTGCGGGGGCGTGAGTTATAGTTAGCTGGACTAACTATAACGGGGAATTTCACGGGTTTTGTACGAGTGCAATGTCCAACTAACTATAACTGTCCCTAAAACCTATGGTTTTTTCAGTGAATTTCAAAGGTTTTTAAATGCTAATTTGTAACTATAACGTCCCTGAAACCTATGGTTTTTTCAGTGAATTTCAAAGGTTTTTTAAATGCTAATTTGTAACTATAACATGTCTGAAACCTACGGTTTTTTCAGTGAATTTCAAAGGTTTTGTAAATGACAATTTTTAAATGTATTAATTGTTATATAAATTTTTAAAATACTGATTTACTACATTTTTAGAAACAATTTTTTTTACATATTTTATTATTTAAATTACATTGTAATTACATTATACATTACATTACAAAAATACTTTCTCAGAATGAATTACTTTAGTTTAAATACTTTGCACATAGGCAATAGACTTTTAAGTACAGTAGTTACAGTTGTTGCAATGTGCAACACATTTTCAAACACAATGCAACATTCAGCTCAATGTGAATTTCTAGTTAAATGCAATTAGTTACTTTATGGATTACTTTTCTAACCACAGGACTGGATCCTAGATTCAGTCCTGGCACATCTCCTGTAAACAGTTGAGTAAAAGCGTTTTGGTTACAGTCGTGATTTTTAAGGAATATTATTGTACTTTAAAAGTTGACACTTAGAAACTTTTTCTCATAGAATGACCAATGTTATCCTATGGAAGGAAATTCACTTAGGAGGTAAAAACTGTTATCGTTACTTTTTGTTACTCAGTGTTGGATCCTGGATCCAGCACTGGTGCATCTCCTGTAAACAGTTGAAAGAATGCGTTTAAGTCATACAGGCGATTTTTAAGGAATATTTGTAGTTTGTGAAAATCGACACTTTGAAACTTTTCTGCTGAAAACCAGACAAAGGATTCCTATGGAAGAAAATATAAGTTACTGGTAAGTACGGTTAAAATTACTTTTCAGGGTCAGTGCTGGACTAAAAGATGCAGCACTGGGTTCTCTCCTGATAACAGGTGAGTAAATTGGAATTCGTACTTTGGTTGATTTTAGAGGAATATTATAAAGTTCCAAAACTCCACACTTAGAAGAATTTCCAAGTGAAACCAGTCAATGTTAGCCTATGAAGGAAATTCAAGTTACCGGTAAGTACGGTTAAAATTAATTTTGAGGATCAGTACTTGGCTGAAAGATGCAGCACTGAGGTCTCTCCTGATAACAGGTGAGTAAATCAGAATTCGGATTTCGGCTGATTTTAGAGGAATATTTTAAAGTTCCAAAAATCAACACTTAGAAACTTTTTCAGCAAAAAGCAGGCAATGATATCCTATGCAAGGAAATTCAAGTTACGGGTAAGTATGGCTAAAATTACTTTTGAGGATTAGTACTGGGCTGAAAGATGCAGCACTGAGGTCTCTCCTGATAACAGGTGAGTAAATCGGAATTCGTATTTCGGCTGATTTTAGAGGAATATTTTAAAGTTCCAAAACTCCACACTTAGAAGAATTTCCAAGTGAAACCAGTCAATGTTAGCCTATGAAGGAAATTCAAGTTACCGGTAAGTACGGTTAAAATTACTTTTCAGGACCAGTACTGGGCTGAAAGATGCAGCACTGAGGTCTCTCCTGATAACAGGTGAGTAAATCGGAATTCGTATTTCGGCTGATTTTAGAGGAATATTTTAAAGTTCCAAAACTCCACACTTAGAAGAATTTCAAAGTGAAACCAGTCAATGTTAGCCTATGGAAGGAAATTCAAGTTACTGGTAAGTACGGTTAAAATTACTTTTCAGGACCAGTACTGGGCTGAAAGATGCAGCACTGAGGTCTCTCCTGATAACAGGTGAGTAAATCGGAATTCGTATTTCGGCTGATTTTAGAGGAATATTTGCACAATGGTGAAGGGAGGGGGCGGGGCCTCAGGTGACATCTGTGCAAACGCGCCCCGTTGCGCGTTTTAAGTTGGGGGATTAAGTCCCCTTGAATCCTGAGGGTCCCTAGGGGCCAACTAGCCCACCAGGAACCTCCAATATGCGCCAGGGGCTGCGTTGCAGAGACGTGTAGAGAGGCCACACCCCTTTTACACCTCTCTGCAACGCAGCTCTGTGGCGCTTTCTGGATGTACCTGTTGGGCTAGTTGGCCCCCAGGGACCCTCAGGATTGAAGGGGATTTAATTCCCCATCTTAAAACGCGCCACGGGGCCTGTTTGCACACATGTCACCTGAAGCCCCGCCCCTCCCTTCACCACTGTGCAAACGCGCCCCGTGGCGCGTTTTAAGTTGGGGGATTAAGTCCCCTTGAATCCTGAGGGTCCCCGGAGTCCAACTAGCCCACCATATACCTCCAAAAGCGCCACAGAGCTGCGTTGCAGAGAGGTGTAAAAGGGGCGTGGCCTCTGTACACCTCTCTGCAAGGCAGCCCCTGGCGCATACTGGAGGTACCTGGTGGGCTAGTTGGCCCTCAGGGACCCCCAGTATTCAAGGGAATTGTTCTCCTCTGCAAACGCGCCAGGGGCGCGTTTGCAGAGTGGTGAAGGAAGGGGCGGGGCCTGCGGGCCCGATCGTTTTAAAAAAATTTTTTTTTCCTCCCTGAAGGGGGCTGTGTGGCCCCCTTCCTTTTTTCTTTTTTTGGGCCCTGGGGACCCCATCCCCCAGGGCCTTACCCCTTTTTAAAATTACCTTTAAAAAAAAAACGGGAAGGGGGCCGCGTGGCCCCCTTCCCTTGGCCTGTATTGGCCCCGGGGACCCCATCCCCGGGGCATGGCCTCTATATTTTTTTTTTTTGAGGGGGCAGCGTGGCCCCCTCCTCTGGCCATTTTAAGGCCCCGGGGACCCCATCCCCGGGGCCGGCCTTTCCTTTTTTAAAACATTTTTTTGCTTTTTTTGGGGAGGGGGCCGTGTGGCCCCCTCCCGGGCCACTACTTGCCCCGGGGACCCCATCCCCCGGGGCTGGCCCTCTCCGTTGGGGACTGTGGGGGGTCCCCAATCCCCCACAGTCCCGCCGGCTCCCCACGTCCCTTGGGAGCCGGCATTGCTGTTCCACATGGGGAGCAGCTGACATGCTGCTCCCCATGTGGAAAAGCAATCGCTTTGGATATTGGAAGAGAGAGCAGGTTTCCTGCTCTCTCTTCCAATATCCAAAGCAGTTTGCTATGGCAGGACGGGAGCCGCGAGGCTCCGTCCTGCCATAGCAAACTACAGTGTCCCGGGGTAGGCACCCCGGGACACTGCAGGAGCTGGCCATGGGGGTGGTGGTCCCCAGGGCCATCAAGGGCTCCAGGAGGGGGCCGCGCGGCCCCCTCCCTACATCAGCACAGCCCCGGGGAGGTGGTGGTCCCTGGGCTTCGGGGGTCCAAAACGGACCCCCATTTTAATTTGTTAGTGCCCCGGGGAGGTGGCGGTCTCAGGGCGTGTGGGGGCTGGAGCCCCCACACAGGTTGTTTAATTTTTAAAAAAAGCCCCGGGAGGTGGTGGTCCCCGGGCTGCGGAGGGCTCAGAGCCCTCCCGCACCATTTTTAAAAGAAAGCCCCGGGGGTGGCGGTCCCCGGGGCTTGGGGGCCCTTGAGGCCCCCCATACATAAAATAAACCCCCTCAGCATGCCCCCGGGACTTGGGCCACCCGGGGCAAAGTACATCGAAGCGCGGGAGACCGCGCTCGATTTTTTTCGGCAGGATTCGCGCACCCTGAGCGCATCCTGCCGTTTTTTTTAAAAAAATGCTTTTTGCCCAGGGGTCCTTGTGGGACCCCTGAGCAGGCCTAGGGGTTAGGGTGTTTCTACCCTGCCCCCTTTGTGCGTTTTGCACACTTGTTTCTTTTTTTTCTCGGCGGGATACGCGCACCCTAAGCGCATCCCGCCGATTTAAAAAAAAAAAAATCTTTTCTGCCCAGGGGTCCTTGTGGGACCCCTGAGCAGACCTAGGGGTCAGGGTGTTTCTACCCTGCCCCCTTTTGCGCTTTGCGCACTTGTTTCTGTCCCTCGGTTCTACCGAGGGACAAAATGGCTGCCAACACTTCCTGAATCGGAATGTTGACAGCCAGCTGACAGCCAATTAGCATGCAGCTCGTGATCGGGATGGTGCGCGCAGGGTGCGCTGAGGGTACGCGTATCCGACGCGCCCATAGATATATATGTACTTTTACTTTTGATTTTCTCAGGAACTACTGAACGGATTTACACCATTTAAGCAAAAGGCACCAGTCTGAACCAAGGACTACCTCTTTGCCAAATTTGGTGTAATTCCGTTCAGCAGTTCGGGCTGTAGCTGCGACTAAAGGTTCCTATGGAAAAATGAATGGGGAAAACGTGTTTTGGGACCCCCCTTTTTTCTCGGCCCCCGCTTCACGTATCACCCCGAGACTTTCAGGGTAGGAGCGGAGCGGAGCGCCCCAACAAGTTGGAAACTTTCACGAAGATTCGTCAACCGGCGCCAACGTTATTTCAAATAGAATGTCGCGGATTTCCTATGGATAATAGGTTGTAACTATAACTATCTACTGGCGACCGCCAGTAGATAATATATATGTGTGTGTGTGTATATGTGTATGTATATATATATATAACCTCTTCGCTGCACGAATTCTCCCGCTGTGTGGGAGAATTAATGAGCGGGTGGGGTTTGGACGGCCCCCGGCCGTCCTCCGCACACGGCCACCGTGACGTCGGATGGCCGGGGGCCGTCCTGAGCACCGAAGAGGATATATGTATATATATATATTTATATCACTCGGGATCAATCACCAAACATGATCTTCACTGCGCTGGATTGAACACAGGCCACAGTTGATGCTCTCATGACTTTTGCAGTTTCTGCAGCCTCAGCCTTGATCACACTAACATGGCAATGCCATTATTGGAGGCTAGAACATCAAAGGTAGGCAAGAAAATAGATTAATTACTCTTTCCCTTTCGAAGTACCAATATGTACAAAATTGACCAATATATAAAAAGTAGAACACTGGGAAATGCATTTATAAATTATCAATAATTTAAAAAAAATTATCATTTATTATTTTTGCTGTTCCAGTGAAAACTTCTTATTTGAATAATGTAACCCAAACTCTTTTTGTAATGAAACCACTTAATGTGCACTACCTCTCACACTCATATGCAATACAGAAAAATGTGAGATCAAACGAAACCTTGTGCTGCAAATCCCATTTCAATGATTATGCTCATGCCCATCCTTAGTTTCTTGCTCCATAGTGTTGCTCTTGCTTTTGGGGGAGCATGGCAGACCAAATACGCCACCATGTTTGTATAAGTCATGTATCAAGATCCTGACTACAGAAAGTTATGTAGGCCTTCTTTGATATTCAGTCCATTCAGGGATTTAGAGTCAAGATTCAAAATATACATGCTTTCTAGTCTCCTTAATGCCTTCACCCTATCACCTCCTCTGTTGCAACATGGCACTGTGTCTATGACGAAATACGTCAACTGTGTGGCATCACTTTGATGAATCTCGGCACAGTGCCTGACTACTGGATAGGTTAGATCTATGCTCTTAATGGCATGCATGTGTTGCAGTATGCGTTTGTGAACCTACGTTTGTGAAGTCCACTTTAAACCTGAGGCCTCCAGGAGTAAAGTGGAATTCATTCCCCAACCAGCAGCACACCATGAGGAGCTTTTGCAGAGTGGTGGAGAAAGGGGTGTGGCTTCCAAGTCCTCTCAGCAATCCCGCTGTCTGGGACTTACTGCAGGTAACAGAAGGGGTTCCTGGACCCCAAGGACCCTCTGGACCCACGGGGACTTCATCCCCCAACCGGCAGTGCCCCACGAGGTGCATTTGCAGAGTGGTGGGGAAGGGGCATGGCCTCCGGCAACTTGCCGGAGGTTTTTCTTTCTTGTTTTTTTATTTTTAAGGCTGCATGGCCCCCTTCTCTGGCCCATTTTCCACCCTGGGGACCCCATCGGCCAGGGCCATGCCTTTTTTCAATGGGTGAGGGGGGCCGCATGGCTCTCACACCCTGACAAATTTCAGCCCCAGGGTCCCCATCCGGGGCCAGCTTTTTCTTTTTTAAAAATAATTTATAGGAAGGGGGTCTGAGCGCCCCCCTCCTGGCTGATTTTTGCCCTGGGGACCCCATACCCCGGGCCGGCCTTTATAATTATACATTTTTAAAAAAATAATGGGAGGGATCAAAGGAGGGGTGCAGATTTTGGCCCCGGGGACCTTCATCCCCCAGGGCCTGGCCTCTCTACTGGGTGCCCTGGTCCCACCCAGTGCACCTACTTTTTAAACGTTGGGGACCACGGGGGTGCCTGAATGCCCTCTCGGTCCCTGCTGGCTCTCCGCGTCCCTTTGTGTAAAAGCAATTCTGCTCCACTTTCAGCAAGCAAGAGCATTTTTAATGCTCCCACCAAGCCATATCAAACTGCAATGTCTTGGGGGTGGGCACCCTGGGATAATGCTGGAGCCAGCCCTGGGGGTAGCAGTCCCCAGGGCTATGTAGGGCTCCTGGAGGTAGGCCACACGACCCCCCTCCTTTCTGTCATTTATTCCCGGGTAGGTGTCAGTCCCCGGGGCTGGAGGGGTCAGCACAGCCACCCCCATAGATTTAATGCCCCAGGAGAGGTGGTGGTACCCGGTTCATGGGGTTGCCACATGGCCACCGCCCACAGTATTACTAATTTGGTGCCTGTCTTTCTTTTTAATTTTGCCATGGATTTTTGGATCTGCAGCAAAATTTAAAAAAAATGCTTATAATCCCCAGCAGGAACATAAGATTGAAAGGGCTGGGGTCTGCGGGGCCACCCCGAGGTGATGGTCCATCGGGCTGTGGTAGTGCTGTGCACCCCAGCATTTATTTTGAAGAAAGTCCTGGGGAGGTCATGGTCCCTGAGGCTGGGGGGTCCCGCAGTCCACAATTATGGAGATTTAAAGCCCTGAGGAGGTGGTGTTCCCTGGGGCTGCGATGTTCCCTGGTGCTGCGGGGGGGTCCGCACATCCCCCCGCTTCCATTATAGATTAAGACCCCAAGGAGGTGGCAGACTCCTGGGCTGCAAATGAGGCCATAAGGGCCTCCCCTGAATCAGTTTACTTGGCTACCCCGGGGAGGTGGCGGTATCCGGGTCATGGGGGTGCCACATGGGCATCGCCCAAATTATTACTAATTTGGCGTCTGTCTTTCTTTTTAATTTTGCCACGGATCCACAGCAACATTTTTTTAAAAGCTTATAAACTGCAGCGGGAACATAACATTGGGAAAATGTGTTTTGGGACCCCCTGTTTTCTTGGCCCCCACTTGACTAATCACCTTTCAACACAGCAGCTTAACCAAAAAGAGGAAGTTTTTGGAAAATTTTATGAAGATTCGTCACGCGGCATCAAAGTTATTGGCAAAACAAAAAACGTTTTTTCTATGGAAACTTTCGTCCTAACTATTATTACTGTTTGGGTGGCAAGGGTAACTATTTCTAGGCATTTATGGTGGGTAAGGGTATTTTGGTAGCAAGGGTATTTTTAGGGTTTTAGGGTGGGTAGGGGTATATGGGCGGCAAGGGTATTTTAGGGAGGGTAAGCACAGGTATGTTAAGGGTTTAGGGGATGAAAGTGCATTTGGGTGAGCAGGGTATTTTTAGGATATATGGTGGGTAGGGGTATTCTGGTAGCAAGGAAATTTTGAGGCTTTATGGTGGGTAAGGGTATGTGATGACGAGGATATTTTTAGGGTTTTAGGTGGATAAGGGTATCTGGGTGGCAAAGATATTTTTAGGGTGTAAGGTGGGTAGCTGTATGTGGATGGCAAGAGTATTCTTAGGGTTTAGTGTATGTAGGGTTTAGGGGTTGGGGTCAATAAGGTAATATATATATATATATATATATATACATATATATATATATATATATTCACTGAGAAAAACAAAAGGTTACAGGGACGTTATAGGTAAGGTGATATTTTAAACTACAAAACCAGAGAAATTCAGCAGTTATAGTTAGCTGATCCCCGCAATGCACTACTTATGACATCACATATTACATCACTCATGACATGGTCAGTGACATTACTGACAACATCACTGATGACATATATCGATCTACTCCCTGTCACAGCCAGAAAAACGGTGACAGTAGCCCTAATTTTGTCTTGCTTGGATTACTGCAACAGCCTGTATGCAGGAGCAAAAAAGGTAGTTCTGAAAAGACTACAGACAGTCCAAAATGCGGCAGCCCGGCTGGTATTAAAACTACCAAGGAGGTCCTCGGCCACAGCAGCTCTCAAAACACTCCACTGGCTGCCCATACATAAAAGGATTCTCTTCAAAATCTTAGTAATCGTATTCAGAACCCTCAGGACTACAGGACCCAAATATCTAAGGTCCAGAATTAAACAATACATCACCCAAAGGCTCCTGCGATCATCCTCAGAAAATCTTCTAGCACCCCCTTCCACCTGTCATCTAGAGGGGAAAGTCAATGGCAGTACTAGGAACTAAACCCTGGAATAGCATGCCCACCCAGGTGAGACTGGCACAGTCGGAACTCATGTTCAAGAAACTCTTAAAAACCTGGATCTTTGCGGCCCCAGACCACATTGTGCTATCACTCATCTGACCTTTCCACCCGATTGTACTCACTATTTTCCTCACCACAGCCCCCTCCGTTTCCGATATCGCCAAATGCTCCTCGGAGTGAACGCTGCGCTCTATAAATGCTGTAATTCACTCATTCATATCAAATGACATCACTGATGTTTATGAGTGTTAAATATATATAACAAGGTGTATTGACGAATCAGTGGCTGAATGAGTGCCTGTATGGATGAATCAGTGGGTCTGTGACTGTATATGTGAGTGATTCTGTGTCTCAGTGAATGTATGGGTGATTGACAAGGTTTTGAGGATGTCTGTATCAGTCTGTCAAATGGTGAGTAAGTGGCTGTTTGGGTTGCTGAATAGGTATGTGAGTGGCTATATGGGTGATTGATTGGGTGTCTGAGTACCTGTATGGGTGCATGAGTATCTGTGTTCTTGGGTGAGAGGGTGTTTGACTGCCTGCATGGATGAGTGAGTGGGTGAGTCAGTGGCTGAATGGATTAGTGAGTTTGTAAGTGAGGGGCTGTATAGGTGACTGGGTGTGTGCATGTGTATCTCGGAGAGTGAATGAAGGTATCAGTAGTATATGGGTGAGTAACTGGATATGTGAAAGGCAGTATAGGTGAGTGTTGGAGTTTATGCGTAACTGTGTGGGAAAATGAGAGATTGTGATAGTAGCTGTATGGGTGATTGCAGGCTTGTGTCAGTGACTGTATAGATGAGTGAGTATGTGTTAGCATCTGTATGAATAAGTGACTGAGTGTATATAACTGTAAAGGTGAGTAAATGGCTGTGTGAGTGACTCGCTAGGTGAGTGAGTAGGTGTGTGAGTAGCTCTATGAGTGACTGACAGTGTGTGAGTGGCTGTATTGGTGTATGAGTAGATATATCAGTGGCTGCTATAGTGGATAATTTGGTGTATGAGTTGATGTATGTGTGACTGAGTGGATGTGTGTAGCCCTATGAATCAGTGAGTGGGTGTGTAAGTACTGGTATGGTGTGTCAATGGTTTCAAGAATGGTAGTATGGAAGTTGGAGTGGGTGTATGAAAGGTTACATGAGGGTGTGAGTGGGTGCATCAGAGATTCTGTGGATGATGTCATCAGTGTTGTCATTTGAGATGGCATCAGGGATTGCCACAGATCATGTCGTGAGTGATGTATTATTTGAGGTCACAAGTAGTGCATTGCAGGAGCATAAGTTATAGTTAGCTCAGGTAACTATAACTACTGAATTTCTCTGGTTTTGTTCAAGTGAAATATAAACCTAAGTATAAACACCCTGTAACCTTTGTTTTTTTCAGTGAATTTCTAAGGTTTTTTAAATGCTAATTATTTATTTTAACGTTCCTGTAACCTTTATTTTTTTGCAGTTTCTAAGGTTTATTAAATTCTATTTCTTAATTGCACGTCCATTTTTTTATAACTGAACCTCTGATATTTGTACTTTCTTTCTATAAATGGATATTGTGTAATATATTTATATTATACACCACTCATTTTTTGATTTCATATGTGTTTATCAGAAAGTACATTAATAACTGGCTTTATTTTTAACAATTTTGTAAGCAGGCACAACATTGTTGCATTTACTGTGGAGAATCTATCATCAGTAAATGTATTTCACATACTGAAAAATAAAACATAAAATTCATTTTTTTATAAATTTAAGTCTAAATATTTAGTAAAATATTGTTTTAACTTTTCTTTCTGTGATCATTTTAGAAGAAAGCGACCTTTACAAAATAAACCTTATATGCGCGACTACCGATGTCATCGCGGTGAAGTTGGTAGTCACGAAGAGCACGTGGTTTGTACAAACTGTAAAACATATATGTAGACATATTCTACAGTATATTTAACAGTAGAGCTTTACTAGTGTACTTTTCAAACCCATTTATTTGTAGTGAGTATCCAGAAAAATTGCCTTCAAACACTATTTTCCGTTTTCGCGAAGACAGCAGAAGTCGCAATGACGTCGATAATCACGGATAGCTCGTGTTATTCAACAACTCTGAAACGGATATGTAGAGATATTGTGAACAAGTTCAGTATAGCTGTTCACTTTTATAGTATTCAAAGTTCTGCTTTTCTTTCAATCAATTTCATAGAAAACTACTTTAAACTTATATTTTGAATTTCCGCTTCACCGAGGTAACCGTGAACATATCGGGCACCGCGAATATCACATGACCAGGAAAGCAAGGAATTTCATTGGATAATATACTTTTCAGCAATATCAATGGGAAGTACATACCCACTCCTCCTTCTTGAATCTTCTTTCATACAACTTTATTCTGATCAGGTGGATCAATCTTGGTGTGGAGAGTTTTTGGCCTATTCTTGCTTCAAAAGTGGCAACACAGGAAGGAGATGGACGTCAGAAGCAACAACAATAGGACCAGGATGTGGAGGAGGTGGAGACTGAAGATTTAGAAGAAGAGGAGCCTCCACAAAAGAGAGCCAGTGTGGCATGGGATTTTTTCAAAATCCCATCTGGGGAATTGAAAACTGCTGCCAAACTTGTGCAATGCACAATCTGCAACAAGACCCTCTCTAGAGGGACGAACAAGAAATATTCATGTGGGACAACGTCCATGTTATACCATCTAAAAAAACTATCATAAAAAACGACTCCAACTGGTGATTAAGATGAGGGAAGCTGGAGGATCATCTACATCATCGGCAGCAGCAACAATTCCCAGCCAGAAAGTCCATTCTGAGGTGCAGACTACCGCAACAGATATGGCTCCAGAGTTTTCAAGAATGGCCATGTACTTCATGGTCTGTAGTGTTGTTATAAGTGCTGGTTAGCAGTATCTTAGAGCAATTCACAATTTTGCAAAACAGCATACATGCTAATTTCTTTCCCCTTTTATATGTTTTGCACATTTTTCAGTGCATGTCTTTTCAATTCCTGCTGTCCCAGTTGTCCTTTTTGTTATTAGAAAAAAAAGAAAAAAAGGTTCCTGTTGGAACCACATTTTACAGTTGAAAAAAGATAAAGTATTTATATATGTTGGAATCAGCGTATGACTCGTGTACGGATGATTGAATGAGTTCATAACTGGTGCATGAATGTTACAATGAGTGCAGCAGTGGTGCCTGAGTGAATCTAAGAGTGCATAAGTAGTGCCTGAGTGAGTAGATGATTGCAAAGGTAGTGATTGTGTTATTGCATGTGTGCATGGGTAGTGCCTGTGTGAATGGTTGAGTGCATGGGTAGTGCCTGAGTGAATGAATGAGTGCATGAGTAGTGCCTGGGTCATTGATGAATATATGTGTAGTGCCTGAGTGAATGGATGAACACATGCATACTGTCTGAGTGAATAGATGAGTGCAAGGGCAGTGCCTTGGTGATTGGATGTGTGCATGGGTAGTGCCCTGGTAAATAGATGAGTGCATGGATAATGCCTGAGTGAATGGTGAGTGCATGGGTAGTGCCTGGGTGAATGGGTGGGTGCAAGTGTAGTGCCTGGGTGATTGTGCGAGCGCATGGATAGTGCCTGGGTGATTGGAAGAATATATGAATAGTGCCTGGGTGATTGGAAGAGTGCATGGGTACTGCCTGGGTGATTGGATGAGTAAATGAGTAGTACCTGCATGAGTGGATAAGTGCATGGGTATTCCCTCAGTGAATGAATGAGTGCATGGGTAGTGCCTGGGTGATTAGATGAGCGCATGGGTAGTGCCTGGGTGATTGGATGTATGTATGTATAGTGCCTGGGTGAATGGATAAGTGCATGGGTAGTGTCTGAGTAAATGGATAAGTACATAGGTACTGCATGAGTGAATGGATGAGTGCAAGGGAAGTGCCTGGGTGATTGGATCAGTGCATGGGTACTGCCTGAGTGAATGGATGAGCTCATGCATAGTGCCTGAATGAATAGATGAGTGCAAGTGTAGTGCCTGAGTGATTGGATGTGAGCATGGATAGTGCCAGGGTGAATGGATGAGTGCATGGATAATGCTTAAGTAAATAGATGAGTGCATGGGTAGTGCCTGAGTGAATGGATGAGTGCAAGGGTAGTGCCTGGGTGATTGGATGTATGCAGAGGCAGTGCCTAGGTGAATGGATGAGTGTATGGGTAGTGCCTGGGTGATTGGATGTGTGCATGGGTAGTGCCTGTGTGATTGGATGAAGGCATGGGTACTGCCTGGGTGATTGAATGAGTGCATGAGTAGAGCCTGGATGAGTGCATGGGTAATGTCTCAGTGAATGGATGAGTGCAAGGGTAGTGTCTGGGTGATTGTATGAGTGCATGGATAGTGCCTAGGTAATTGGGGAGTGGATAGATAGTGCTTGAGTGAATGGATGAGTGCCTGGATGACTGGATGTGTGCATGTGTAGTGCCTAGGTAAATGGCTGAGTGCATGGGTAGTGCCTGAGTGAATGGATGAGTGCAAGGGTAGTGCCTGGGTGATTGGATCTGTGCATGATTAGTGCCTGTGTGAATGGATGAGTGCATGGATACTGCCTGCATGAATGAATGAGTGCATGGGTAGTGCCTGAGTGTTTATATGAGGGCATGGGTACAAGGGTAATGCCTGGGTGATTGCAAGAGTGCATGGATAGTGTCTGGGTGATTGGATGAGTGCATGTGTAGTGCCTGAATGAATGGATGAGCGCATGCATAGTGTCTGAATGAATCGATGAGTAGAAGGGTAGTGCCTGGGTGATTGGATGTGTGTATGTGTAGTGCCTGGGTGAATGGATAAGTGCATGGGTAGTGTCTGAGTAAATGGATGAGTACATAGGTACTGAATGAGTGAATGGATGAGTGCAAGTAAAGTGCCTGGGTGATTGGATGTGAGCATGGAGAGTGCCGGGGTGAATGGATGAGTGCATGGATAATGCCTGAGTGAATAGATGAGTGCATGGATAATGCCTGAGTGAATAGATGAGTGCATGGGTAGTGCCTGAGTGAATGGATGAGTACAAGGGTAGTGCCTGGGTGATTGGATGTGTGCATGGGTAGTGTCTGGGTGAATGGATGAGTGTATGGGCAGTGTCTGGGTGATTGTGTGTGTGTATGTGGATAGTGGCTGAGTGGTTGGAATCATGTATATATAGTGCCTGGGTGATTTAATGAGTGCATGAATAGAGCCTGGATGAGTGCATGGGTAATGTCTCAGTGAATGGATGAGTGCAGGAGGAGTGTCTGGGGGATTGGATGAGTGTAAGGATAGTGACTAGGTGATTGGGAGAGTACATAGATAGTGCCTGAGTAAATGGATGAGTGCATGGGTACTGCTTGGGTGATTGGATGAGTGCATGGGTAGTGCCTGAGTGAATGGATGAGTGTAAGGGTAGTGCCTGGGTGATTGGATCTGTGCATGAGTAGTGCCTGGGTGAATGGATGAGTGCATGGATACTGCCTGTGTGAATGGATGAGTGCATTGGTAGTGCCTGAGTGTTTATATAAGTGCAAGGGTAATGCTTGCATGATTGCAAGAGTGCATGGATAGTGTCTGGGTGATTGGATGAGTGCATGGGTAGTGCTTGAGTGACTGGATGAGTGGAAGAGTAGCGCCTGGGAGATTCAATAAGTGCATAGATAGCACCTCATTGAAAGGATGAGAGCATTGGTAGTTCCTGGTTCATTGCCTGACTGCATGGGTAGTGCCTGAGTAAATGGATGAGTGTATGAGTACTGCTTGGGTGATTGCATTAGTGCATGGGTAGTGCCTGGTTGATTGTATGAGTGCGTGGGTAATATTTGGGTAACTGGATCAGTGCAGAAGTAGCTCCTCATTGAATGGATGAGTGCAAGCATAGTTCATGGCTGATTGGGTGTGTGCATGGATAGTGCCTGGGTAATTAGATGAGTGCATGGGAACTGGATGTGTGATTGGTTGAGAGCATGGGAGGTGGCTGTTTGAATGGATGAGTGTCAAGGTTGTACCTGGGTGATTGGATATGTGCATGATTAGTACCTGGGTGAATAGATGAGTGCATGGGTAGTGCATGAGTGAATTGATTAGCGTAAGAGTAGTACATGAGTAAATTAATGAGTGGAAGGGTAACGCCTGAATGATTGAATGAGTGCAAGGTAGTGCCTAGGTAATTGCATGAGTGAAAGGGTAGTGCCTGGGTGATTGGGTGAGTTCATGCATAGTGCCTGGGTGATTGGGCAAATGAATGCATAGTGCCTGCATGATTGGGTGAGTGCATGAATAGTAATTGGGTTATCAAATAAGTGCATGGGTAGTGCCTGAGTGAATGGATACATGCATAGGTAGTGGCTGAGTGAATAGATGAGTGCATGTGTAGTGCCTGAGTGAATGGATGAGTGCAAGGGTAGTGCCTGATGGAATGGATGAGTGCATGGATAATGGCTGGGTGAATGAATAAGTATATGGGTAGTGCCTGTGTGATTGGATAAGTGCATGGGTAGTGGCTGGGTGAATAGTTGAGTGCATGGTTAGTGCCTGGGTGAATTCATAAGTAGAGGTGTAGTGCCTGGCTGACTGGATATGTGCATGTTAGTACCTGGGTAAATAGATGTGTACATGGGTAGTGCATGAGTGAGTGGATCAGTGCAAGGACATTGCCTTTGTACATGAATGAGTGGAAGGGTAATGCCTGGGTGATTGGGTGAGTGCATGAATATTGCCTGGGTGATTGGATGAATGAATGCATAGTGCCTGCATGAATGGGTGAGTGCATTGAGAGTGCCTGTGTGATTGGATGAGTGCATGGGTAGTGTCTCAGTGTATAGATGGGTGCATGGGTAGTCGCTGAGTAAATGGATGAGAGCATGCATAGTGCCTCAGTGAATGGATAAGTGCAAGGGTAGTGCCTGGGTGAATAGATTAGTGCATTTGTAGTGCCTGAGTGAATGGAGGGATGCATGGATAGTTCCTCAGTGAATTGATGAGTGAATGGATGAGTGCATGGATAATGGCTGGGTAAATAAATGAGTGCATGGGTAGTGCCTGGGTGAATAGATGTGTGCATGGCTAGTTCATGGGTAAATGGATGAGTAGAAGGGCAGTGCCTGGGTTATTGGATGTGTGCATGTGTAGTGCCTAGATAAATGGATGAGTGCATGGGTAATGTCTGAGTAAATGGATGAGCGCATGGATAGTGTGTGAGTGAACGGATGAGTGTAAGGGTAGTGCCTGGTTCATTGAATGAGTGCATGGGTAGTGCCTGAGTAAATGGATGAGTGCAAGGGTAGTGCCTGGGTGATTGGATGATTTCATGGGTAGTGCCTGGGTGAATAGCTGAGTGCATTGGTAGTGCCTGAGTGAATGGAAGAGTGCGTGGGTAGTACCTGAGTGATTGGATATGTACATGGTTAGTGTCTGGGTGATTGCATAGTGCATGGGTAGTGGCTGAGTGAATGATGAGTGCATGGGTAGTGCCAGGGTGATTTGGTGTGTGCAGGGTTAGTGCCTGGGTGAATGCATGAGTGCAAGGGTAGTGTGTGAGTGAATGGATGAGTACAAGCTTAGTGCCTGGATCATTGGATGAGTATATGGGTAGTGCCTGAATGAAGGGATGAGCACATGTGTAGTTTTTGAGTGAATGGATGAGTGCAATGGTAGTGCTTGGGTGATTAGATGTGTGCTTGGGTAGTGCCTAGTTGAATGGATGAATGTATGGATAAGGCCTGAGTGAATGGATGAGTGCAGGAATAGATGAGTGCAAGTGTAGTGCCTGGGTGATTGAGTGAGTGCATGGATAGTTCCTGGGTGACTGGAAGATTTTATAAGTAGTGCCTGGGGGATTGGATGAGTGCATGGGTACTGCCTGGGGGATTGGATGAGAACATGAGTAGTGCCTCCATGAGTGGATAAGTGCATGGGTATTGCCTCAGTGAATGAATGAGTGCATGGGTAATAACTCAAGTAAGCATTTAAAAAGAACTGCATTTACCATAATGCTAAGGGGTGAACTGTGCTGGGAGATGCAGCAGTGTGCGCCCATCACCCTTCTGTTTGAAAGGCTCCCTTGAGCCATTGAGCTGACGAGCTTTTGGAGATGCACCTCTGTGCCTGTGAGAGGTACTGAGACCTGAAAGGATTGTGGAAGCTTACTCAGCAACCCCAGATACATTTTGTTTTTTATCTCTACTGATGAAGGATGATATCCAGAAACACATGTGTCTTGAGATTGACAGCACTAACCTGCACCAACTTTGGTGAAATACATCAGCAAAAACTCAAGTAAGCATTTAATATGAACTCCATTTAAAATAATGCTAAGGGGTGAACTGTGCTGGGAGGTGAAGCAGTGTGCTCCCATCCCCCTTCTGTTTGAAAGGGCTCCCTTGAGCCATTGAGCTGACGATCTTTTGGAGATGCACCTTTGTGCCTCTGAGAGCTACTGAGACCTGAACGGATTGTGGCAGCTTACTCAGCAACCCCAGATAAATTTTGTTTTTTATCTCTACTGATGAAGGATGATATCCAAAAACACATGTGTCCAGAGATTGACAGCACTAACCTGCACCAACTTTGGTGAAATACTTCAGCAAAAACTCAAGTAAGCATTTACAATTAACTGCATTTACCATAATGCTAAGGGGTGAACTGTGCTGGGAGGTGCAGCAGTGTGCTCCCATCCCCCTTCTGTTTGAAAAGGCTCCCTTGAGCCATTGAGCTGATGAGCTTTTGGAGATGCGCCTGTGAGAGGTACTGAGACCTGGAAGGATTGTGGAAGCTTACTCAGCAACCCCAGATACATTTTGTTATTTATCTCTACTGATGAAGGATGATATCCAGAAACACGTGTCTTGAGATTGACAGCACTAACCTGCACCAACTTTGGTGAAATACACCAGCAAAAACTCAAGTAAGCATTTAAAATGAACTCCATTTAAAATAATGCTAAGGGGTGAACTGTGCTGGGAGGTGAAGCAGTGTGCTCCCATCCCCCTTCTGTTTGAAACGGCTCCCTTCAGCCATTGAGCTGACGAGCTTTTGGAGATGCACCTTTGAGAGGTACTGAGACCTGAAAGGATTGTGGCAGCTTATTCAGCAACCCCAGATACATTTTGTTTTTTATCTCTACTGATGTAGGATGATAACCAGAAACACAAGTGTCTAGAGATTGACAGCACTAACCTGCACCAACTTTGGTGAAATACTTCTGCAAAAACACAAGTAAGCATTTAAAATGAACTGCATTTGCCATAATGCTAATGGGTGAACTGTGCTGGGAGGTAAAGCAGTGTGCTCCCATCCCCCTTCTGAGTGCATGGGTAGTGCCTGGGTGAATGGATGAATGCATGGATAGTGCCTAGGTGATTGTGAGAGTGCTTAGATAGTGCCTCAGTGAGTGGATGAGTGCATGAGCACTTCTTGGGTGATTAGATTAGTGCATGGGTAGTGCCTGGTTGATTGTATATGTGTGTGGGTAGCATTGAGGTGATTGGATGAGTGAAAGAGTAGCACCCAGAGGAATGGCTGAGTGCAAGGGTAGTGGCTTTGTGATTGGGTGAGTGCAAGGATAGTGCTTGGGTGATTAGATGTGTGCTTGGGTAGTGCCTAGTTGAATGGATGAATGTATGGATAAGGCCTGAGTGAATGGATGAGTGCAGGAATAGATGAGTGCAAGTGTAGTGCCTGGGTGATTGAGTGAGTGCATGGATAGTTCCTGGGTGACTGGAAGATTTTATAAGTAGTGCCTGGGGGATTGGATGAGTGCATGGGTACTGCCTGGGGGATTGGATGAGAACATGAGTAGTGCCTCCATGAGTGGATAAGTGCATGGGTATTGCCTCAGTGAATGAATGAGTGCATGGGTAATAACTCAAGTAAGCATTTAAAAAGAACTGCATTTACCATAATGCTAAGGGGTGAACTGTGCTGGGAGATGCAGCAGTGTGCGCCCATCACCCTTCTGTTTGAAAGGCTCCCTTGAGCCATTGAGCTGACGAGCTTTTGGAGATGCACCTCTGTGCCTGTGAGAGGTACTGAGACCTGAAAGGATTGTGGAAGCTTACTCAGCAACCCCAGATACATTTTGTTTTTTATCTCTACTGATGAAGGATGATATCCAGAAACACATGTGTCTTGAGATTGACAGCACTAACCTGCACCAACTTTGGTGAAATACATCAGCAAAAACTCAAGTAAGCATTTAATATGAACTCCATTTAAAATAATGCTAAGGGGTGAACTGTGCTGGGAGGTGAAGCAGTGTGCTCCCATCCCCCTTCTGTTTGAAAGGGCTCCCTTGAGCCATTGAGCTGACGATCTTTTGGAGATGCACCTTTGTGCCTCTGAGAGCTACTGAGACCTGAACGGATTGTGGCAGCTTACTCAGCAACCCCAGATAAATTTTGTTTTTTATCTCTACTGATGAAGGATGATATCCAAAAACACATGTGTCCAGAGATTGACAGCACTAACCTGCACCAACTTTGGTGAAATACTTCAGCAAAAACTCAAGTAAGCATTTACAATTAACTGCATTTACCATAATGCTAAGGGGTGAACTGTGCTGGGAGGTGCAGCAGTGTGCTCCCATCCCCCTTCTGTTTGAAAAGGCTCCCTTGAGCCATTGAGCTGATGAGCTTTTGGAGATGCGCCTGTGAGAGGTACTGAGACCTGGAAGGATTGTGGAAGCTTACTCAGCAACCCCAGATACATTTTGTTATTTATCTCTACTGATGAAGGATGATATCCAGAAACACGTGTCTTGAGATTGACAGCACTAACCTGCACCAACTTTGGTGAAATACACCAGCAAAAACTCAAGTAAGCATTTAAAATGAACTCCATTTAAAATAATGCTAAGGGGTGAACTGTGCTGGGAGGTGAAGCAGTGTGCTCCCATCCCCTTCTGTTTGAAACGGCTCCCTTCAGCCATTGAGCTGACGAGCTTTTGGAGATGCACCTTTGAGAGGTACTGAGACCTGAAAGGATTGTGGCAGCTTATTCAGCAACCCCAGATACATTTTGTTTTTTATCTCTACTGATGTAGGATGATAACCAGAAACACAAGTGTCTAGAGATTGACAGCACTAACCTGCACCAACTTTGGTGAAATACTTCTGCAAAAACACAAGTAAGCATTTAAAATGAACTGCATTTGCCATAATGCTAATGGGTGAACTGTGCTGGGAGGTAAAGCAGTGTGCTCCCATCCCCCTTCTGAGTGCATGGGTAGTGCCTGGGTGAATGGATGAATGCATGGATAGTGCCTAGGTGATTGTGAGAGTGCTTAGATAGTGCCTCAGTGAGTGGATGAGTGCAT
Organism: Calotriton arnoldi; assembly: GCA_963921515.1. Lineage (NCBI taxonomy): Eukaryota > Metazoa > Chordata > Amphibia > Caudata > Salamandridae > Calotriton > Calotriton arnoldi. The sequence goes on from CAWUFW010006082.1 coordinate 860,756, forward strand.
GAGCACTTCTTGGGTGATTAGATTAGTGCATGGGTAGTGCCTGGTTGATTGTATATGTGTGTGGGTAGCATTGAGGTGATTGGATGAGTGAAAGAGTAGCACCCAGAGGAATGGCTGAGTGCAAGGGTAGTGGCTTTGTGATTGGGTGAGTGCAAGGATAGTGCTTGGGTGATTAGATGTGTGCTTGGGTAGTGCCTAGTTGAATGGATGAATGTATGGATAAGGCCTGAGTGAATGGATGAGTGCAGGAATAGATGAGTGCAAGTGTAGTGCCTGGGTGATTGAGTGAGTGCATGGATAGTTCCTGGGTGACTGGAAGATTTTATAAGTAGTGCCTGGGGGATTGGATGAGTGCATGGGTACTGCCTGGGGGATTGGATGAGAACATGAGTAGTGCCTCCATGAGTGGATAAGTGCATGGGTATTGCCTCAGTGAATGAATGAGTGCATGGGTAATAACTCAAGTAAGCATTTAAAAAGAACTGCATTTACCATAATGCTAAGGGGTGAACTGTGCTGGGAGATGCAGCAGTGTGCGCCCATCACCCTTCTGTTTGAAAGGCTCCCTTGAGCCATTGAGCTGACGAGCTTTTGGAGATGCACCTCTGTGCCTGTGAGAGGTACTGAGACCTGAAAGGATTGTGGAAGCTTACTCAGCAACCCCAGATACATTTTGTTTTTTATCTCTACTGATGAAGGATGATATCCAGAAACACATGTGTCTTGAGATTGACAGCACTAACCTGCACCAACTTTGGTGAAATACATCAGCAAAAACTCAAGTAAGCATTTAATATGAACTCCATTTAAAATAATGCTAAGGGGTGAACTGTGCTGGGAGGTGAAGCAGTGTGCTCCCATCCCCCTTCTGTTTGAAAGGGCTCCCTTGAGCCATTGAGCTGACGATCTTTGGAGATGCACCTTTGTGCCTCTGAGAGCTACTGAGACCTGAACGGATTGTGGCAGCTTACTCAGCAACCCCAGATAAATTTTGTTTTTTATCTCTACTGATGAAGGATGATATCCAAAAACACATGTGTCCAGAGATTGACAGCACTAACCTGCACCAACTTTGGTGAAATACTTCAGCAAAAACTCAAGTAAGCATTTACAATTAACTGCATTTACCATAATGCTAAGGGGTGAACTGTGCTGGGAGGTGCAGCAGTGTGCTCCCATCCCCCTTCTGTTTGAAAAGGCTCCCTTGAGCCATTGAGCTGATGAGCTTTTGGAGATGCGCCTGTGAGAGGTACTGAGACCTGGAAGGATTGTGGAAGCTTACTCAGCAACCCCAGATACATTTTGTTATTTATCTCTACTGATGAAGGATGATATCCAGAAACACGTGTCTTGAGATTGACAGCACTAACCTGCACCAACTTTGGTGAAATACACCAGCAAAAACTCAAGTAAGCATTTAAAATGAACTCCATTTAAAATAATGCTAAGGGGTGAACTGTGCTGGGAGGTGAAGCAGTGTGCTCCCATCCCCCTTCTGTTTGAAACGGCTCCCTTCAGCCATTGAGCTGACGAGCTTTTGGAGATGCACCTTTGAGAGGTACTGAGACCTGAAAGGATTGTGGCAGCTTATTCAGCAACCCCAGATACATTTTGTTTTTATCTCTACTGATGTAGGATGATAACCAGAAACACAAGTGTCTAGAGATTGACAGCACTAACCTGCACCAACTTTGGTGAAATACTTCTGCAAAAACACAAGTAAGCATTTAAAATGAACTGCATTTGCCATAATGCTAATGGGTGAACTGTGCTGGGAGGTAAAGCAGTGTGCTCCCATCCCCCTTCTGAGTGCATGGGTAGTGCCTGGGTGAATGGATGAATGCATGGATAGTGCCTAGGTGATTGTGAGAGTGCTTAGATAGTGCCTCAGTGAGTGGATGAGTGCATGAGCACTTCTTGGGTGATTAGATTAGTGCATGGGTAGTGCCTGGTTGATTGTATATGTGTGTGGGTAGCATTGAGGTGATTGGATGAGTGAAAGAGTAGCACCCAGAGGAATGGCTGAGTGCAAGGGTAGGGCCTTTGTCATTGGATGAGTGCAAGGGTAGTGGCTTTGTGATTGGGTGAGTGCAAGGATAGTGCCTGGGTGATTTGGTAAATGCATGGATACTGCCTGCGTGATTGGGTGAGTGCATGGATAGTGCCTGGGTGAGTTGATTTGTCCATGAGTAGTGCCTGGGTGAGTGGGTGAGTGCATGGGTAGTGCCTCAGTATAAGGATGAGTGCATACAAAGGGCCTTATTACGATGTTGGTAGGAAAGCATTCTGTCTGACTCCTTGTCGGAATCGATTCCGACCGACTCGGGTTCGCGGAGTCCGACTGACCAATTACGATGTTTCTGAACACCGTTCAGGAGGACTCCCATTGACTCCAATAGAAGCCTGTGTTCTGACCGACAACACAGGCTCCCATTAAAAAAAGGGTTGGTTGCGGAAAACCATGCACCCTGTGGTGTGCACCCATGGTACCTGCCATACTGTGCATGGTTGTACAAAGGGTTCACATGGGTACCCCCACGGGCCCCAACCGAAGGCCTCTGGGTGAAGGGGGGCCTGCTACAGGCACCCAAAGTCAGTTTCCAACTGCCATTTTGTGTTGGACGGACCGATTTGTAAAGGATGTCCGAATCCAACAACGTAATGCGTCGGTTGGAAACACGGTCCAAAGACTTGTACGATTCGGCTCCGACCGACTCAGAGTCTCTGAATGCCGGTCGGAACCGTGTCGGAATGACCAAATAGTTAGCTTTCCATTGTAATCGGTCGGTTGGAAATGTTTCTGAGTCGGTCGGAAACATAGGTTCCAACACGGGTTAAGAAAATCCGAATCCCGTTCAGAGCCTTTCTGACCGACATCGTAATCAGCCCCATAGTGTCTGGGTGGTTGCATAGTGCATGGGTAGCACCTGGGTGATAGGATGAGTGCCTGAGTAGTGGCTGCTAGATTAGATGAATTTAAGTGCAGTACCTGAGTGATTGGATGACTACTTAGGTAGTGGCTGGATGATTGGACAAGTACAACTGTTGTGCCTGGGAGATGGGATGAGTACATGAGTAGTAACTCAATGAATCAATCACTAGATTAGTGATTTGACACACGCAATATATCTTGACCTCCAACCACTGTGAAAAAATAGAAACAGACGAAACTTGTTTAGAATTTCATTTCGAACATCATGCAACCAAACAAACTACAATATTTTTTAACCAAAACATTAATTCAACATAGACAAAGGTTTTACTGTTTTTTTTTATGTTTTCAGCTTTCATACTTGTTCAGTTTCAACAGTGTTATGTATGAAGATTCATCATGAAACAGTGGGAAAAAACAATCAATGGATTGTAAAAAGAAAAAAACAAATGTGCACAGTAGATTATTACAACTATGTCATACTGTTCACTTCACGCATTACAAGTTTTTTAATACTGGCTTGCTGATAGGTTACTAACTTAATGAAAGCAACTATATGTTAAAACTGTTTCTGATATGTTTATATCTGGTACAAAATTATGAAGCAGTCTTCATTTTTGCATATCCTTTTGTCAACCTCATCCTTGTTAGGCCAAATGGTGTCTAAAATGTTCTTAGCCCATGCATGAAAAACATAACTCATAGTACTACGTAGAATTAGCTGTAGCAGAAACAAAAGGGGACTGTGTTTTAGTGGTGAAGAGACTTTCCACATGCAATTTAAGGATACTGGTATTATAGTACCTCCATTTACTTTTTATCTGTTGTAACACAATGTAGTCCTCAAATATTTATAAATTCCTTTCCTGCAAGTCCTTCATTTCTAACAGCTTTCTGTAGACAATACCCCTAATAGGCCAAATAATGTCTAAGAAACACATCCATATATATGTCAACAGAATACCACATTTTCTTATCCCAGATTATCCTTAGAACTTTGGTTCTAGAAATAGCAGATATGAGTTTGGTAACTTTTTGGGTAGTCTTGATTTGAATGTCACTTGTAGGTCATTGCACCCTGTCCATCCTGTTTGACATCTTAAATATATTTTGTAGTGTTCAGAGGTTATAGTAACTACTTCATGAAATATGATTGCTATAGTTGTGAAAGTTCTTTTTGAGATTGAAATTTGTGCAGCTTTAAAGTTTGTAATTTCAGTTCCTAATTTAGTACCATCTACTCTGCATTGTTGTAGCATGACTATGAAATATTTTCCATACCTTTTTGTAGAAACAATGTTGACCTAGGTTCTGATCAGCAGTTTGAACATGTCATACCTTGATGGGCGTTTGCAGTTTAATCTGTAAACAGCACAGCTTTACAATCTAGTGATGTGAGTTGAGGAAACGTTCTGAAATGATTTCAGTGCTAGACATAAATTCACAATCTTTTATTGGTCCATTTATAAGTTAAACCAAATAATTCATTGACATTCAAATCTTCTTCATCTAATAGTCTTAGCATTACCATTAGAAATTCTTGACCATCCAGCTGAAGATTTTGAGAGAACCCTACTGATCCACTATAGTCATCTGTGAGTTTTTTTATTGGAGTCTCAGAATGTATAATACCTCTATCACTACTTAATTCATCAAGCAAACTACACAGTTGTGAAGACATTCTCTTATCTACCTTTTCTTTAATAGAATTTGTAAAATGAGGCAAATTATATAGTCCTTTTAACATTACAATTGCATAAAAGTTCACTCTAGATTTATTATCAAAGTGATAGCCTTGTGTTTCCTCATTGTGCTCTAGTTTTATTTTCTTTCCTCCGTGTTGATTTTCTTTTAGTTCATCTTTGTGTTTAACTCTGTTGGACTATTTTGATATTTTCCGCTTTGGACAGAGTATTGCTTTTTGAACCACAGGATACTGGCCTAAATGAGGAGCATATTGAGCTCTTAACCGATTATACTCTGTTACACAGCTCACATCAGCACTTAATTTCTTCTCATCTAAATCAATCAGAAAAAAACCAGACAATGTTCTAATTTGCGGAAAAGCAAAATATGACATTCCTTCTTTGAATACGCTTATACCAATATTAACAAGACCTGTATATACACTTAAACCTTGTAATTTGTGAATAGTTACTGCACACGCTAAAGACACTGGGAATTGCTTTCACTGGACATACAAGTCTTTCACAAGTAGGAAACATACGCATCTACCAATCTGCTTAACTTCAGCAATATCATCAAATTCTATGGCTAAGTATTCCACATAATTTCTGTTTGGATAATAAACAAATTTCATCACTTTACCAATTGCACCACTCACTAACCCTTCTTCAACATTTAAATTATGATGTAAGTTTACACGACAATTTTTACAGATACGTAACTGTTTTTCTAATCCTGCAGTTTTCAACACAGACTTTTCTAAACTATCTAATTTTGTTTGCAATTTTAGTAGCACTGTAACTCCTTGGTGTTCCATTTTATCATTTGCTCTTATTTCGATGATCTCTTCTATTTTCCATTTGCAATAATTGTTCATTGAATTTACTACACCTCTCAAAAGTTGGCATCAATCAAACAATAGACGTCTCTTCCTTAACAAAATTGTACATTACTTCAGCAACTAAAACATTACTTGTAAACAAATTGTTGATGAGATGGGTTTGTAATACTGTCTTTCCCTCTTTTGTGAGGACTCCCACTCTTATATACTTTAGTATATCTGCATAATGCTTATCTGATCATTGGTACATATTTTGTATTAACTCTTTGTATTGAAAGTTTTCCCAAATGATTACATTTCCAATACTTCCTAGTGAATTCCTTGTTTCAGTATGTATAAGTTTTGTGACTCCTTTTACAGGAGTTAGTTGTAGCAGGTCTCCAAAGACTATTAAGGGGCCAATTACGATCTCGTCCAGAAAGCATTCCTACCGAATCGGACCCGGAATGCTTTCCGGACGACTCTGATCGGGTGAGTCCGACCAAGCGATTCGGATGTATCCTGATGCTTCCGGATACGATTCGGTCAGACTCCCATTGACTTTGATGGGGGCATGTGTCCCGAACGAGAGCACAGGCTCACATTGACAAAAGGGGTGGCTGGGGTGCCTGCCACACTGTGCATGGTTGGAAAGGGGGTACCTTGGGTACCCCCACGGGTCCGATTCGGAGGGCCCTGGGTGAAGGGGGGCCTGTTACTGGCCCCCAAATACAGGTTCTGGCAGCAGATTCATTCCGGAGAAACCAATTCTGAATGGCTGTCCGAATCGGTCATCGTAATCGCTCACTCGGAAACCGAGTCCTTAAAGCTGTACGATTCAGCTGCGAAAGACGCAACCTGTCAGAATGCCTTTCGGAACCGATTCGGACAGCCATAACGGGTTCCGGGCATTGTAATCGGTCATTGGGTAGTGTGTATGATTCGGTCAGAAACAAGGATTCCGAACTGAATTCGGAAACCCGAATCCGATTCCAAGCCCTTCCGAACGACATTGGAATCAGCCCCTAAGTATTACCCTCCAAAAAGTACATTGTAGTCAGTTTTTAATTTTTGCTGCATTCTTAAATGTATAAAATCTAGCCTTAGGTTAGACACCATGCTGACTTCATCAATAATTAGTAGCTTTAATTTATTTAATACTCTTGCCACTTCATGACAAGCATCACCAGATAATTTTTGTATTGTTATTTGTTGTCATGTTCAAGAGGCAGCATTACTAATCGATGAGGGGTAACTCCTTTAACATTATGAGCAGTTAAGCCTGTTGGTGCAGTGACTACACATGACAAATTGGAATCTGTTGTCTTCTGTAAGTAACTTGTCAGTACTTTAATCAAGAAGCTTTTTCCAGTTCCAGCTTGACCACGTATGTACAATAAAACTGGTTTATATGTAGGACAAGCACACTTTCGGAGAAATCCATGTACTACTTTACCTTTTACCTCTTCAAAAATGTCTTTCTGATCTGCATTCAATTGCTGTATTAGTAGTTCTAAATCCACAGTTTCCCGTCTTACTTGCTGCATTGCATTCTCCACTTCATTCATAGGTATTGCAGCTTCATTTTCAAAGACTGGCTGTCCAAGAGGATCTTGACTTTCAGGTGCTGAACTTTGGCTGCTCTGAGAACTCACTCTTGCTATCTCAGTAGCAATTGTTTCTTTGTGTTCAATCTCTTCTCTCAACATTTGAAGATACACTGGAAACACATAGCACTCAATACTGTCCTTCACATTGTTGAATGAGTCTACATAGAAGTCAAATTCTCCAAGTAGTTTGCTTTCAGTTCGCCATGGCTTGAACAACTGCAACACGGCTAAATAGAAAAACTCTCTTTTGTCTGGAGTTTGGCAACTTCGCTTTCGATGGTTGATTAAACTTCTTTTGTTATGTCTGAATAAATATCCTTCACATCCATCCACAGGTAATTTTCCTTCTTCTATGTTTTCGCTGACATTATTTTTGTATGTTTAATGATGAAGTTTTTCATACAGACACATTCTTTCTAGGTGAGGACAGCTTTTAGGTAGTACATATCCAGCATGTTAGTCTTCAGAATATCTGTACTGTGTGGCTCAAATTCCGCAAGATATTTTGCAAATTCAACAAGAAATTCCACAAGCAATTCTGCAATATTTAAGGAAAAGACTTAAGTATTCTGTTACGAGCATTAGCATGCCCTAAACTCACCCATAGAACTCCTCTGGATTTAGAAAAACAAGCTAGCTGAGCTTAACTGGTCTGCACTTTAATAAGAGCTGATCTCTCTGTGAGGAAGCATTTTCAAACTAAAACTGTAAAATTTCTTTGTAAGACTCTTTTCTGCTGAAGTCTCCTCCCACTTCTCCTTCAACCCGGTTTTCTCTGACTTTGTTATATAAGAAGTGATGTATCGAGCAACAACCATTGAGTTATCTGCAACAAACTGTAGATTCATATTTCCAATCCACATCTTCAAAATCACAAGATTGTACTCATTGATGTATTTTGAGGCTTCTGTTCTTCTGAGGTTGTATGTGTTCTTTGGTGATTTCCATGAGAGGGTGTGTCTGACTGCAAACAAAAAGCTATTAACTCTTCCTTCTGATATCACAGGTTGTGGAAATCAGAAACATCTTGTATCAAATTTTCCTTTAGATCTATATTTCCTACAACAGTATTTTCCATAAATATGGTTTTGGAATCATAGAACTTGTCTTAATACCTTATCAACACTCTCATTTGAGATGATGCAAGTGACATACTGCTCTGTGAAAGACAACACAGACTCATTAGTGTCTGTTCCAAACTTTGAAGCATCTTTTACCCATAGTAGCATGTGAATGTGTGGAGCACCTCTGGCTGGGTATTCTTTGCACCAAAAGAAGTCAGCCACGTCATCGAGAGGTGGATTGCTCTTGTTGCGGATAAATGCCATCATAGCTTAAAATCTGTGGTTGAAATATCTGAAACATTTAAAGGGTTCAATGAGCAGAGTTCTATTGGAGTCTTTAGATCAATGTCTTATATATTTGAATTTGCCTCTCACAAGAATTGAAGCAGGTCATCACATACATACTCAGCACAAACTAAATTTCTCAACATACAGGTTGGTTCACTGTGACAACAATACCAATATTCATTGATCCCACGTTGACATGCCATAAGATTAATCAGGTTGAATTCCAGTTGTTCATCTTTTCCGTGGATTTTCTCAACAAATACTTTTGCAGATAGATTTTACATATTTACATCTGTTTTCAAAATGTGGTTTACAGCATAAGACAATGAAGACAAATCACTTTCAAATAATAGATGAAACATGAGGGATACAGTGACGAAATCTAGGATCGTCTGAATAAAGTCTAGTAGATCTGTACTCAGCTGCAGGCATTTGTACAGACCAATCAACATACCTACCACCTACTCCAGTAGGAAAGAGATGAGGGAAACAGTGAGCTTATAAACTGTTTTCGCATACAATTGAGGGAGTTCCTTTTGCTTCCTTTAGTTGATATACATAAATAGAATTACCAACAATCTCTTTTGAATGTAGGGGATGGATGCTGTAATGTTCATACATTTCTTCTACTCTGCTGCGATCTACTTTTTCTATCTGACCTGTTGATGATGTGTTTTCCTCCATATGTGTGATACCCTGAAGAATCTTTGCATTTTTATATGTTATTCTGTACCAGATATGAAGTTGCATTTTTAACTTTGCTAACATCTACTAACTCTTGCCATATTTTTTTACTCTTAGTCTGGAAATCATGTACTAGAATTACAAGTCCCTTTTCCAAATTTCTCTGTACCCCTATAGCTTCAATATTTTCCTTAAAACCTAATGGCAAGTATACAATTTTACCTTTGAGACCTTTCTGGAGCTCATTTGGAGGTAATTTCCCTGTCTTTGGCTCCATGCAAACTATAGCTTGAAAAGGACGTATAGACTGTATTAATATGGTTTAATAAACATTCAAATCTTTAAGTACTTCTGGAGCAGGTACTATTTCTTAGTTTGTGTGTACTGCTCTAGCAGGCATTTTGTATTTCCTCTAACTTTTTATAGCAGTACTTGCATATAACTTGTCGTGTGGACAATTTAAATCGTCCCTCAACAAATAAATAAAAAGCAAATTATCGCCACTTAATATTATTATTATTGTTCTCATTTTTAATGTACAAATCAACATTATGAGTTTGATTTTTGTAGTGAGTGCGTCAAGAACATATTCAAACACAGTTTGGTTGCACTGAAGAAATTGTTTCAAACTTTCTAATCTCTTTTACACAATTACCAACACCATTAGATCTGTTCTTCTCCACAACTCCTGTTGTTACCAACTCTACATTTTCCCTACACTCCTGTTCCGGTCCAAAAAAAATAAATTCAACATCATCACAAACCTTTTCTACTTCTACTACACTACCATGAAAAAGAGCACTATTCATTTCTCCTAAAGATAGAGCAGGAGTTTTTACATAATAAAGCCTTCTAACAAAAGTTCTCATCATTGAATGGAGTACACCTAACATTCTAAAATGATGAAAGCTGCTTTGACACACTTGTTTTGACAGACAAGCTAGTGAGTGTGCTTGTAAATTAGTATGCTTTCTTACTTTGCATGAGTCTAATCCTTGCAAAGTACGTATTTTCTGTTTTAAACTTCTGGAAGCAAACATACAGAGGACATTTCTCAATATATCAATTGAATGTTGACGAATACTACAAACGCTACTAAAATTCCTTTTTACACAGGGGCCTGTCTACGCCTTCCTTGCATATCTTCATCAATCTCTTCCTCAACATTTCTAGGTACCATTACTTCGTTTGGGACAAGAATACCACTTTTCATCTCATAACATCGTCCAGATTCATCAACTACATGCACTAATGTGTTCACTTGGAAAAAGCCTTCTTCATTAAAGAAAGGCTCCGTACTTGAAGTATGTATCCATTCACCGCTAAAAACTTTGCAAATGTTACTTCTAATAACAAGTCTTTTCTTTTGGCTCTGTCTCCTCATAGACAACACTATTTTGTCCAGTGTCTTCAATCTGTTTAAAACTAAGATAAATAGTTTACTCTTCAGAGCAAACGTCTAATCAACTACATCTTCAACATATTCCTTTTGTGTGATTGATTATGTTCTTCTTTTATATTTCTTCATAGATGCTAACAAGTTCTGAATTACTCTAGTGCGGAACATCCTACTTCTGATTTCCTTGAACTGCCTCTGCTTCATGCTTAAAATCTCTACTTTTTTAAATGACTTCTTACTTTGTACACTTTACTTTAGTACTTGATATAATAGTTTTCTTTTTCTTTACTTCTTTTTGTACTTCTACTTGTGCACAAACCATTTTTTAGAAATGTCTTAGTCTTCTTACCAGCAACCCTTTTCTCTTTGACTATTTATTCTGCATTTTGCCCCTTATGTTTCCTAGTTCTAAGGAGATGCTGTATTTCTTGCTGCTTCTTTCTTCTCAGATTTTGTGTTGCCATGGTAACTCTATGTAGATAACTAGATAGTGATGTCTGAAAACAAAAAAAGAAAAGTACACTCATCATTTAATTATATAGTGTCACATTACATATTTTAACTATTTAAACATTTAGTTTATGTGACAATATATAGCTTACTCAATCTTCAGACTACGTGTTAACTTTTAAGTATGTAGCAGCTTTCCTATTAATTACAGATAGGCTACCTTACTGCTCAGTTATATGTATAGGTGAGTGAGAGGTTGCTCATACAGCTACTCACACACACACACTTACTCACTCATAGAGGTACTATTACACCCTCTCACTAAACCATGCACCTACTTACACAGACATTAACTTAAAGGAGCATACCCTATTGACTAACCACAACCTACTTCAGGGGACAGTCATATGGTGTAGAAGAGTAGCTTGAAACTTGACAAGGGCTTTACATGTTATACTTCAATATGTCAGCTTTTTCACTGATATGTGTATGCCTGTGTCAGTCCCTTTCGGGAGCTGATATTCCATAAGAATGTAAGTTTGTTCATAAATGGTTGTCTATCTTTGTGATAGCTACGGTTCTGTAAATGTGTTTGAAAAATATTGGGTTATTTAAGTGTGTAAGAAACTGCCTTCATTACCACAAGATACATACCAGTTGTGCCTCTGTTTCAGTAAATCTTTGCGTGCTTCTCTAACTACCTCACTTGGGGGCATATCTACAAGGGCTTTATCTCCGTTTTTCTGGCTTTAAAAGCCAGAAAACGGAGATAAAACTATCGCCCTATCAACAAGAGGGTGCTAACATGCATAATCGCATGTTAGCACCCTTTTCTCGACGCCCCCTTTGCATCTCTAATGAGATGCAAAGTGGGCGTCACTGGGCGTTCCCGGATGGACTGCTTTGAAAATATCGCTGATGTTCACATCGCGATATTAACAAGGCAGCCCATAGGATTTTAGCAGGCGTTAGATTTTGGCGAAAACGGCCGTTTTCGCCAAAATCTAACGTCTGCTAAAATCCTGACTTACCTATGTTAGACATAGGGGATGGATTATGCTGATACGACCACAGGGTCGTATCAGCAGGTTATCGCCGCTTTGCAGGGAACATCGCTGGAAAACCAGCGATGTTCCCTGCAAAACGGCGATAACCTCGCTATCTCTGGAATTCTTATCGCCCTGGGGAAACGCGTTGTTAATAACGCGCTACCAGGGCGATAAATAGCAGAGATAGCCTGCGTTAGGGAATTCGGCGCTCAGCACGGCCAGCGATAATTTTCGCTGGCCGTTGATAATATGCCCCTAGGTGTTTCAGTGTCAGTCTGCTTTTGTATTTAGGTATCTCAGATTTTAGTCTGTGCGTAGGCTGGATGTATAATTAGGCACACATGTTTCTATTAGTGCATATAGCTCACTGAAACATCAAACTGCATCTTTTACTTTTTAAGCAGCTAGCTCCCTGCGCTATGGCCTAGCTACAGCCTACCTCAGTGTTCACTTAAATGTGGTACAAAAACAGTCTTCACCTTGTGTAGCACATTTAAGTGATAAGGTAGCTGTACCGGAAAAATGACTTGCCCAAGCTCAAGTATACCAGGCGTGATACATAATGCAAGGGCTATTTTTCTACATTGTAAACTTGAAAATGTCAGTTGTTTAACAGACATCTCAATGAGTGTTTCAGGTCCTATCGGGGGCTGTGATTCCATGTGTATGTAAATTTATTTCTAAATAATGCTGTCTTTATGTGATAGGTGATTGCCTGAATGTGTCTGTAACAGCCTGCATAAATTGCCTCCTTGGTGTACTAGTGAATATTGGGTCATTTAAGTGTGTAAGAAACTGCCTTTATTATCAAAAGATGCATATCAGTTGTGCCTGTCTGTGTGAGTGAATCTTTGCGTGCTTCTCTAACTACCTCACTAGGTGTTTCAGTGTCTATCTGCTTTTGTACTTGGGCATCTCAAATTTAAGTCTGGGTGTAGGCTGGATGTATAATTGGGCACGTAAGTTTCAATGAGTGCATATAGCTCACTGAAACATCAAAGTACATCTTTTACTTTTTGAGCAAATTTCTCCCTGCACCATGGCCTAGCTACATCTTACCTTAGTCTTCACTTATAGCTAGTACAACAACAGTTTACGCCTTGAGTAGCAGTTATACGTGATAAGACACCTCTATCAGTAAGACTATCTGCCCAAGCTCATGTATACCAGGCCTGTCACATAATGCAGGTACTACTTGTCTGCATGGTAAAATTGAAAGTGTCAGGTGTTTAGCAGACATGTCAATTAGTGTTTCAGTTCCTATCTGGGGCTGTAATTCCATGTGTATGTAAATGTAAAACTAAATCACTGCCTCTCTTTATGTGCTATGTGATTGCCGGAATGTGTCTGTAACAGCCTGCAGAAATTGCCTCCTGGGTGTACTAGTGAACATTGGGTTATTTATGTGTGTAACAAACTGCCTTCATTACCATAAGATACATATCAGCTGGGCCTGTCTATGTGAGTGAATCTTTGTGTGCTCATCTAACTACCTCACTAGGTGTTTCAGTGTCTGTCTGCTTTTCTACATAGATATTTCGGATTTAGGTCTGGGTGAAGGCTGGATGTATAATTTGGCACACAGTTTTCTATGAGCGCATATACCTCACTGAAACATCAAACTGCGTCTTTTACTTTTTAAGCAACTATGGCCTAGCTCCAGCATACCTCACTGTTCAGTTATATATGGTTTAAGAAAAATGTATACCTTGTGTAGCAGTTTTAAGTGATAAGACAGCCCTACCAGCCCTACAAATAAACCTCCATGCACAGATCAATTCAGATTCAGAATTTATATAAAGCTATAGTGCATAAATTCCACTTTCAAAACTGAGTGTTGTATTCATCCTTTATAATGGACCAAATATGACTACAACTCCCAGAATTAAAATAAAAACATTAGTCATTAGCAGCACAACATATATACACACATGAAACTTTACCATAATATACTACAAGATAACATATAGGTTTAACCATTCGTGTGCAGTTTGTTCTCCTAACACTTCCAGAATGGAGTAAAGCAATAAACGTGCAAGATTGACCTCAATGGAAACACATTCTAAACTAACTTGACAGCCATTGAATCAGCAACTGAGACAAACATCGTGTTACTTACCAATTATAGATACATAAGAAAATGTACAATTTGATTTATATATCATCCTTTCTTTTATTAAAATGTTTATATATATATATATATATATATATATATTTCAAAATCTTTTTATTACAATATGACATAATTATATATATTAAATAATCATTTTTGACTTACAATTTTTTTAGTCAACCCTAGAAGATTGAGTTTGTTTATGAAATCGCTTTTTTTCCTCTTATTAGGTACATGCAATATTCTCAGGCTTTGTAAAAACTTAGCACAAGAATGGCACACCACTCTCATATAGAGCAACCATAAATGGCAACGTTCTGAACTTTGCATTTCCTGATACTGAAAAAGTCAACAAATAAAAACATTGCTTTCATATTTCAGTCTTGTAACTGTAGCGTGAATGGTCGCTGTCTATTAACTACTTCACACTTGTTTGGAGGTACCCAAAATGCATGCCTTTGTGTCAACACTTGCAACGTCATCGTGATGATCTCAATGACTTTAGAGAAAAAACGGGAGTCGGAAAACCTACTTCCCCTTAATACTTTTATATTTCTATCACTATACTACATTTCCTTGGAACATCCTCACTAGGGAATCTTGCCTAACTTACAGAACAATGAACCTAAACCTCTCCAATGTTTAACAATTAATACCTGTTTCTTTAACACCCTACCCCCAATACACCCTCTTCAGATTCTCCATAGAAACCCACTAGAACCACAAGGTCACAAGTTCACAACACATTCCAAAAGTACCATACTAGTTACAAAATGAACTACAGCAGGTGTGGTTTACTGCACATACTGTAAAGCATATCCAACTCTGTATTACATTTTTTTCTATTTACCAGAGCCAATGAAACATCTATTTACTAATCATTCCCAAATGCATTCTACTTTTATTCACCTGCATATTCCCTTCATCCAATCAAATTTCGAGTTTTTTTCCAAACCACCAGCACACAAGCATTTTTACTGTCTTTCATAGTACCAACTGTGATATTGAGCTGCAGACCTGTTCTGTGTGCTACTCCCCCTTCCTACAAAATTAGTGTGGATTGTGGGCCACAGCTATGTCTATTGGGCTAAAGAGGCTGCAAAAAAAAAAGGTATTGACAGGGACTTGGGTTTGTCAAATGTGGAAATTTGTCATCTAAGCTACTGACCCAGGAAATGATTTCTCTTTTGGAAAAAGGACTGAGCTTCAGCCTGGCTGAAGATGGCGATCTATGCAAATTAAAAATTGATTTGTTTAAATATGTGAGAAGTTTGAAATTCAAAAAGTTCTTTAACCGCTTACCCGCTTCGTGAATTCCGCCGCGGTGCGGCGGTTTTAATGAGTGGGCGGGGCCGCGTCGGCCAACGGACGTGTGCAACACTAGCCAGGTAGTGCTCGCGACGGCCGTTGGCCGACGGGAGCACGGAAGGGGTTAAGAATAATCCAACACTAAATAAAATCAGTAAAAACATCCCTGTGTGTTTATCAGATGTTCTTAGTATCCAGGATGTCTACGACACACAACTACTGTTATCAATCACAGATCTCGAACAATCACCTACTAACATGGACAGACTTTTAAGTGACCTAAGTGTTGACATGGGTTACAATACAGCCAGTGGACTGAGAACAAAATCCAAATGGACACCAGTTTTAACAGGGGGGGAACACCATAGACACATTCCACAAACTAGTATCAGATGATTTGGACAAGGTATGTCAGAGAGGGAGAGAGAAAAGGCAAAGGCAACAAGATAATCTGAATAGAGGAGAACGCAGAGCTATAGAGCGGATCACCACAGACAACCAAATTATAATCAGAGAAGCGAACAAAGGGGGCAATGTTGTTGTCATGAATAGGGAGGATTATAATCAGGAGATATTAACACAACTGAGGAACAACACATGCTATGAAAAACTGGATATGATCCTCATAGGTCCGCTCATACTCCAGAATAACAAACACTTGAGAGATTGGCAGTCAGAAGGACTATTAGATGAAGATGAACACCTATTTCTAAAAGTGTTCAGACCCACCTACCCTTGCCTATACACCTTACCCAAGATACAGAAAGACCTGCCATTCCCTCCGGGCAGACCAATAGTGTCCAGCATAGGGGGTCCCACAGAGAGATTGGCAGAATATGCCGACCTGTTCCTCCAACCATGGTACAAAACCTCCCATCTTACATCAGGGACACAAAACACATTTTGAGTATTTTGTCGGATTTGACATGGGAAGAAGACATAATTCTGGTCACACTAGATGTGGTAGCCCTCTATACCAGTATTAAATCAGATCTGGGCCAAAAAGCAATTGAACATCATTTACAGAAGAGACCAGCCACACAGTGGCAACACACCAAAATGTTGTTGACAATGATGGACTTAATCTTGCAGAACAACTTTTTTCTCTTCGAGGGACAGTGGTACAGACAGAAGCAGGGGGTGGCAATGGGTTCTAAATTTTCCCCATCCTTTGCTAACCTCTTCATGGGGCACGTGGAGGATGTGTGGATTTAGGGACAAAGACGGAGCCTCTGGAATGAGTACATCATATACTGGGGACGTTACATCGATGATTTCTCACTACTATGGCCAGGCACTGAGGAGAAAATGATAGAATTCTGTGAAGACATGAACACCAAAACCATGGACATCAAATTAACCTTTCAACATAGCAGGACACACATCACCTTTCTAGACATTGAACAATATGTGAGGGACAATAAACTGCAGAGCAAGCTACATCGCAAACCTACGGCATGTAATTCAGTTTTACACGCTAGCAGTGCACACCCACCCCACCAGATCCAGGCAATACCATATGGAGAATTCACTAGGGCCAGGAGGAACTGCAGCGAAGACAAAGAGCTCCAAGCGTGCCTGGGAGAAATGAAGACTAGGTTTATAGCGAGGGGATACAATCCACGGACGATTACAAAGGCAGTACGGAGAATATTGAAAATCTCTAGAAGAGAGACATTAGTGGACAGAGGGAAAGACATTGACACGAGACAGCCAGTCAGAATAATCACCAACTTCAATAGTCTTACAAGATCCCTAGTCAAAAGCATAAATAAACATTGGGATATTCTAAAAGCTGACAAATCACTGGAAGAATTCACCACGAACAGACCCCAGATTACATATAGAAAGGGAAGGACTTTGAGGACCATTCTAAGCCCCAGTGTCCCACAGGAGAAGAGAAATCTGAACTGGCTCACCTTACGGTCTTTAGGCTTCCACAAATGTGGTTCTTGTGGGGTCTGTAGATGGGCTTCGGGCGACAGAAAGGGTTTCACAGGACATGACGGACAGGAATACACGATAAGTCACAACATCAACTGCAACTCAAAATTTGTGGTTTATGTCATCGAGTGCAGATGCAACAAAATGTACATATGTAGTACGATAAGGACATTTAAAGAGAGAATCAGCTAACATGCAAGAGTGATAAAACAAGGTGATGAGAGATACCCCATGGCAATACATGCCGCGACATGCACTTCACAGGGACCCCATAAACAATTCTTCTTCTACGGGATTGACATCATTGTACAGAGCCCCTGGGGAGGCAATAGGGAGCTAAGACTGAGACGCACTGAAGCGACTTGGATCATGTGTCTAAAAATGGTTGAGAGGGGTTTGAATACTGACCACGAGATGCAATATTTCTTAGGGGATTGAGCAATCTCCGTAATGTTACTCACAGTTGACTCTACTACCAGTGGGATACCCACACACGCACACCTATGAAAGACGATACTCGACTGACTGCCCCCATTGTAGGATGACAATAACATGATAATGAATCAGTAGAATATACAACACACGCATGACAGGGACCCCCAGTTGAGTCGCTCATCAACACTGAAGATGACCTTTTGATTAACAGATCAACACTCACGGAGTTGATTAGATATGCTAGCATATTTAACACACGAGAATGGAGTTGTTTTTTCTGTACAATACATGTGTCATATGAAGGCAGTTTTGTTACGGATGCTAGTCAGAATGTTTAGTCTATGACCAAATAAAGAAAAATGTATACACCTGTACTGATTTCACTTTTGAGATATAAAACGTGACTAGGTTATTAAGATTTATGTGATGTTGATAGTATCATCTGCCACCCTTGAGTCCATCATCCCCTTTTGTATCGCTTTGTCCCTTGCTCACTTTGCCACTGGATTCAAGCAAGCCTGGCTGATGACGGCTGGAATGCCAGAAACCGGTCCTAGGATGCTTGTTTCTGGTCCAGGGAAGACATGGCTTGGCAGTTCGGGCTGGACTGTTCCCATGAGGCACAGGGTCAGACTGATTTGCATATGGCCATGTCTGAACTGGGGTGGTGGAGTGAGCTAAAGAATGATGATGGATTAAACCCAGATCAGTTGACTGGGGGTGAGTGTTTGATTGGCTCAAACGTTCCGTCCATCATCCCCTTTTGTATCGCTTTGTTCGCCCTAAGTTGGCGGGGGTATGCCCAGACGTGGGTCCCTTGCTCACTTTGCCACTGGATTCAAGCAAGCCTGGCTGATGATGGCTGGAATGCCAAAAACCGGTCCTAGGATGCTTGTTTCCGGTCCAGGGAAGACATGGCTTGGCAGTTCGGGCTGGACTGTTCCCATGAGGCACAGGGTCAGACTGATTTGCATATGGCCATGTCTGAACTGGGGTGGTGGAGTGAGCTAAAGAATGATGATGGATTAAACCCAGATCAGTTGACTGGGGGTGAGTGTTTGATTGGCTCAAACGTTCCGTCCATCATCCCCTTTTGTATCGCTTTGTTCGCCCTAAGTTGGCGGGGGTATGCCCAGACGTGGGTCCCTTGCTCACTTTGCCACTGGATTTAAGCAAGCCTGGCTGATGATGGCTGGAATGCCAGAAACCGGTCCTAGGATGCTTGTTTCCGGTCCAGGGAAGACATGGCTTGGCAGTTCGGGCTGGACTGTTCCCATGAGGCACAGGGTCAGACTGATTTGCATATGGCCATGTCTGAACTGGGGTGGTGGAGTGAGCTAAAGAATGATGATGGATTAAACCCAGATCAGTTGACTGGGGGTGAGTGTTTGATTGGCTCAAACGTTCCGTCCATCATCCCCTTTTGTATCGCTTTGTTCGCCCTAAGTTGGCGGGGGTATGCCCAGACGTGGGTCCCTTGCTCACTTTGCCACTGGATTCAAGCAAGCCTGGCTGATGACGGCTGGAATGCCAGAAACCGGTCCTAGGATGCTTGTTTCCGGTCCAGGGAAGACATGGCTTGGCAGTTCGGGCTGGACTGTTCCCATGAGGCACAGGGTCAGACTGATTTGCATATGGCCATGTCTGAACTGGGGTGGTGGAGTGAGCTAAAGAATGATGATGGATTAAACCCAGATCAGTTGACTGGGGGTGAGTGTTTGATTGGCTCAAACGTTCCGTCCATCATCCCCTTTTGTATCGCTTTGTTCGCCCTAAGTTGGCGGGGGTATGCCCAGACGTGGGTCCCTTGCTCACTTTGCCACTGGATTCAAGCAAGCCTGGCTGATGACGGCTGGAATGCCAGAAACCGGTCCTAGGATGCTTGTTTCCGGTCCAGGGAAGACATGGCTTGGCAGTTCGGGCTGGACTGTTCCCATGAGGCACAGGGTCAGACTGATTTGCATATGGCCATGTCTGAACTGGGGTGGTGGAGTGAGCTAAAGAATGATGATGGATTAAACCCAGATCAGTTGACTGGGGGTGAGTGTTTGATTGGCTCAAACGTTCCGTCCATCATCCCCTTTTGTATCGCTTTGTTCGCCCTAAGTTGGCGGGGGTATGCCCAGACGTGGGTCCCTTGCTCACTTTGCCACTGGATTCAAGCAAGCCTGGCTGATGACGGCTGGAATGCCAGAAACCGGTCCTAGGATGCTTGTTTCCGGTCCAGGGAAGACATGGCTTGGCAGTTCGGGCTGGACTATTCCCATGAGGCACAGGGTCAGACTGATTTGCATATGGCCATGTCTGAACTGGGGTGGTGGAGTGAGCTAAAGAATGATGATGGATTAAACCCAGATCAGTTGACTGGGGGTGAGTGTTTGATTGGCTCAAACGTTCCGTCCATCATCCCCTTTTGTATCGCTTTGTTCGCCCTAAGTTGGCGGGGGTATGCCCAGACGTGGGTCCCTTGCTCACTTTGCCACTGGATTCAAGCAAGCCTGGCTGATGATGGCTGGAATGCCAGAAACCGGTCCTAGGATGCTTGTTTCCGGTCCAGGGAAGACATGGCTTGGCAGTTTGGGCTGGACTGTTCCCATGAGGCACAGGGTCAGACTGATTTGCATATGGCCATGTCTGAACTGGGGTGGTGGAGTGAGCTAAAGAATGATGATGGATTAAACCCAGATCAGTTGACTGGGGGTGAGTGTTTGATTGGCTCAAACGTTCCGTCCATCATCCCCTTTTGTATCGCTTTGTTCGCCCTAAGTTGGCGGGGGTATGCCCAGACGTGGGTCCCTTGCTCACTTTGCCACTGGATTCAAGCAAGCCTGGCTGATGACGGCTGGAATGCCAGAAACCGGTCCTAGGATGCTTGTTTCCGGTCCAGGGAAGACATGGCTTGGCAGTTCGGGCTGGACTGTTCCCATGAGGCACAGGGTCAGACTGATTTGCATATGGCCATGTCTGAACTGGGGTGGTGGAGTGAGCTAAAGAATGATGATGGATTAAACCCAGATCAGTTGACTGGGGGTGAGTGTTTGATTGGCTCAAACGTTCCGTCCATCATCCCCTTTTGTATCGCTTTGTTCGGCCTAAGTTGGCGGGGGTATGCCCAGACGTGGGTCCCTTGCTCACTTTGCCACTGGATTCAAGCAAGCCTGGCTGATGACGGCTGGAATGCCAGAAACCGGTCCTAGGATGCTTGTTTCCGGTCCAGGGAAGACATGGCTTTGCAGTTCGGGCTGGACTATTCCCATGAGGCACAGGGTCAGACTGATTTGCATATGGCCATGTCTGAACTGGGGTGGTGGAGTGAGCTAAAGAATGATGATGGATTAAACCCAGATCAGTTGACTGGGGGTGAGTGTTTGATTGGCTCAAACGTTCCGTCCATCATCCCCTTTTGTATCGCTTTGTTCGCCCTAAGTTGGCGGGGGTATGCCCAGACGTGGGTCCCTTGCTCACTTTGCCACTGGATTCAAGCAAGCCTGGCTGATGATGGCTGGAATGCCAGAAACCGGTCCTAGGATGCTTGTTTCCGGTCCAGGGAAGACATGGCTTGGCAGTTCGGGCTGGACTGTTCCCATGAGGCACAGGGTCAGACTGATTTGCATATGGCCATGTCTGAACTGGGGTGGTGGAGTGAGCTAAAGAATGATGATGGATTAAACCCAGATCAGTTGACTGGGGGTGAGTGTTTGATTGGCTCAAACGTTCCGTCCATCATCCCCTTTTGTATCGCTTTGTTCGCCCTAAGTTGGCGGGGGTATGCCCAGACGTGGGTCCCTTGCTCACTTTGCCACTGGATTCAAGCAAGCCTGGCTGATGACGGCTGGAATGCCAGAAACCGGTCCTAGGATGCTTGTTTCCGGTCCAGGGAAGACATGGCTTGGCAGTTCGGGCTGGACTATTCCCATGAGGCACAGGGTCAGACTGATTTGCATATGGCCATGTCTGAACTGGGGTGGTGGAGTGAGCTAAAGAATGATGATGGATTAAACCCAGATCAGTTGACTGGGGGTGAGTGTTTGATTGGCTCAAACGTTCCGTCCATCATCCCCTTTTGTATCGCTTTGTTCGCCCTAAGTTGGCGGGGGTATGCCCAGACGTGGGTCCCTTGCTCACTTTGCCACTGGATTCAAGCAAGCCTGGCTGATGACGGCTGGAATGCCAGAAACCGGTCCTAGGATGCTTGTTTCCGGTCCAGGGAAGACATGGCTTGGCAGTTCGGGCTGGACTGTTCCCATGAGGCACAGGGTCAGACTGATTTGCATATGGCCATGTCTGAACTGGGGTGGTGGAGTGAGCTAAAGAATGATGATGGATTAAACCCAGATCAGTTGACTGGGGGTGAGTGTTTGATTGGCTCAAACGTTCCGTCCATCATCCCCTTTTGTATCGCTTTGTTCGCCCTAAGTTGGCGGGGGTATGCCCAGACGTGGGTCCCTTGCTCACTTTGCCACTGGATTCAAGCAAGCCTGGCTGATGACGGCTGGAATGCCAGAAACCGGTCCTAGGATGCTTGTTTCTGGTCCAGGGAAGACATGGCTTGGCAGTTCGGGCTGGACTGTTCCCATGAGGCACAGGGTCAGACTGATTTGCATATGGCCATGTCTGAACTGGGGTCGTGGAGTGAGCTAAAGAATGATGATGGATTAAACCCAGATCAGTTGACTGGGGGTGAGTGTTTGATTGGCTCAAACTTTCCGTCCATCATCCCCTTTTATATCGCTTTGTTCGCCCTAAGTTGGCGGGGGTATGCCCAGACGTGGGTCCCTTGCTCACTTTGCCACTGGATTCAAGCAAGCCTGGCTGTTGACGGCTGGAATGCCAGAAACCGGTCCTAGGATGCTTGTTTCCGGTCCAGGGAAGACATGGCTTGGCAGTTCGGGCTGGACTGTTCCCATGAGGCACAGGGTCAGACTGATTTGCATATGGCCATGTCTGAACTGGGGTGGTGGAGTGAGCTAAAGAATGATGATGGATTAAACCCAGATCAGTTGACTGGGGGTGAGTGTTTGATTGGCTCAAACGTTCCGTCCATCATCCCCTTTTGTATCGCTTTGTTCGCCCTAAGTTGGCGGGGGTATGCACAGACGTGGGTCCCTTGCTCACTTTGCCACTGGATTCAAGCAAGCCTGGCTGATGACGGCTGGAATGCCAGAAACCGGTCCTAGGATGCTTGTTTCCGGTCCAGGGAAGACATGGCTTGGCAGTTTGGGCTGGACTGTTCCCATGAGGCACAGGGTCAGACTGATTTGCATATGGCCATGTCTGAACTGGGGTGGTGGAGTGAGCTAAAGAATGATGATGGATTAAACCCAGATCAGTTGACTGGGGGTGAGTGTTTGATTGGCTCAAACGTTCCGTCCATCATCCCCTTTTGTATCGCTTTGTTCGCTCTAAGTTGGCAGGGGTATTCCCTGACGTGGGTCCCTTGCTCACTTTGCCACTGGATTCAAGCAAGCCTGGCTGATGACGGCTGGAATGCCAGAAACCGGTCCTAGGATGCTTGTTTCCGGTCCAGGGAAGACATGGCTTGGCAGTTCGGGCTGGACTGTTCCCATGAGGCACAGGGTCAGACTGATTTGCATATGGCCATGTCTGAACTGGGGTGGTGGAGTGAGCTAAAGAATGATGATGGATTAAACCCAGATCAGTTGACTGGGGATGAGTGTTTGATTGGCTCAAACGTTCCGTCCATCATCCCCTTTTGTATCGCTTTGTTCGCCCTAAGTTGGCGGGGGTATGCCCAGACCTGGGTCCCTTGCTCACTTTGCCACTGGATTCAAGCAAGCCTGGCTGATGACGGCTGGAATGCCAGAAACCGGTCCTAGGATGCTTGTTTCCGGTCCAGGGAAGACATGGTTTGGCAGTTCGGGCTGGACTGTTCCCATGAGGCACAGGGTCAGACTGATTTGCATATGGCCATGTCTGAACTGGGGTGGTGGAGTGAGCTAAAGAATGATGATGGATTAAACCCAGATCAGTTGACTGGGGGTGAGTGTTTGATTGGCTCAAACGTTCCGTCCATCATCCCCTTTGTATCGCTTTGTTCGCCCTAAGTTGGCGGGGGTATGCCCAGACGTGGGTCCCTTGCTCACTTTGCCACTGGATTCAAGCAAGCCTGGCTGATGATGGCTGGAATGCCAGAAACCGGTCCTAGGATGCTTGTTTCCGGTCCAGGGAAGACATGGCTTGGCAGTTCGGGCTGGACTGTTCCCATGAGGCACAGGGTCAGACTGATTTGCATATGGCCATGTCTGAACTGGGGTGGTGGAGTGAGCTAAAGAATGATGATGGATTAAACCCAGATCAGTTGACTGGGGGTGAGTGTTTGATTGGCTCAAACGTTCCGTCCATCATCCCCTTTTGTATCGCTTTGTTCGCCCTAAGTTGGCGGGGGTATGCCCAGACGTGGGTCCCTTGCTCACTTTGCCACTGGATTCAAGCAAGCCTGGCTGATGACGGCTGGAATGCCAGAAACCGGTCCTAGGATGCTTGTTTCCGGTCCAGGGAAGACATGGCTTGGCAGTTCGGGCTGGACTATTCCCATGAGGCACAGGGTCAGACTGATTTGCATATGGCCATGTCTGAACTGGGGTGGTGGAGTGAGCTAAAGAATGATGATGGATTAAACCCAGATCAGTTGACTGGGGGTGAGTGTTTGATTGGCTCAAACGTTCCGTCCATCATCCCCTTTTGTATCGCTTTGTTCGCCCTAAGTTGGCGGGGGTATGCCCAGACGTGGGTCCCTTGCTCACTTTGCCACTGGATTCAAGCAAGCCTGGCTGATGACGGCTGGAATGCCAGAAACCGGTCCTAGGATGCTTGTTTCCGGTCCAGGGAAGACATGGCTTGGCAGTTCGGGCTGGACTGTTCCCATGAGGCACAGGGTCAGACTGATTTGCATATGGCCATGTCTGAACTGGGGTGGTGGAGTGAGCTAAAGAATGATGATGGATTAAACCCAGATCAGTTGACTGGGGGTGAGTGTTTGATTGGCTCAAACGTTCCGTCCATCATCCCCTTTTGTATCGCTTTGTTCGCCCTAAGTTGGCGGGGGTATGCCCAGACGTGGGTCCCTTGCTCACTTTGCCACTGGATTCAAGCAAGCCTGGCTGATGACGGCTGGAATGCCAGAAACCGGTCCTAGGATGCTTGTTTCTGGTCCAGGGAAGACATGGCTTGGCAGTTCGGGCTGGACTGTTCCCATGAGGCACAGGGTCAGACTGATTTGCATATGGCCATGTCTGAACTGGGGTCGTGGAGTGAGCTAAAGAATGATGATGGATTAAACCCAGATCAGTTGACTGGGGGTGAGTGTTTGATTGGCTCAAACTTTCCGTCCATCATCCCCTTTTATATCGCTTTGTTCGCCCTAAGTTGGCGGGGGTATGCCCAGACGTGGGTCCCTTGCTCACTTTGCCACTGGATTCAAGCAAGCCTGGCTGTTGACGGCTGGAATGCCAGAAACCGGTCCTAGGATGCTTGTTTCCGGTCCAGGGAAGACATGGCTTGGCAGTTCGGGCTGGACTGTTCCCATGAGGCACAGGGTCAGACTGATTTGCATATGGCCATGTCTGAACTGGGGTGGTGGAGTGAGCTAAAGAATGATGATGGATTAAACCCAGATCAGTTGACTGGGGGTGAGTGTTTGATTGGCTCAAACGTTCCGTCCATCATCCCCTTTTGTATCGCTTTGTTCGCCCTAAGTTGGCGGGGGTATGCACAGACGTGGGTCCCTTGCTCACTTTGCCACTGGATTCAAGCAAGCCTGGCTGATGACGGCTGGAATGCCAGAAACCGGTCCTAGGATGCTTGTTTCCGGTCCAGGGAAGACATGGCTTGTCAGTTCAGGCTGGACTGTTCCCATGAGGCACAGGGTCAGACTGATTTGCATATGGCCATGTCTGAACTGGGGTGGTGGAGTGAGCTAAAGAATGATGATGGATTAAACCCAGATCAGTTGACTGGGGGTGAGTGTTTGATTGGCTCAAACGTTCCGTCCATCATCCCCTTTTGTATCACTTTGTTCGCTCTAAGTTGGCAGGGGTATTCCCTGACGTGGGTCCCTTGCTCACTTTGCCACTGGATTCAAGCAAGCCTGGCTGATGACGGCTGGAATGCCAGAAACCGGTCCTAGGATGCTTGTTTCCGGTCCAGGGAAGACATGGCTTGGCAGTTCGGGCTGGACTGTTCCCATGAGGCACAGGGTCAGACTGATTTGCATATGGCCATGTCTGAACTGGGGTGGTGGAGTGAGCTAAAGAATGATGATGGATTAAACCCAGATCAGTTGACTGGGGATGAGTGTTTGATTGGCTCAAACGTTCCGTCCATCATCCCCTTTTGTATCGCTTTGTTCGCCCCTAAGTTGGCGGGGGTATGCCCAGACCTGGGTCCCTTGCTCACTTTGCCACTGGATTCAAGCAAGCCTGGCTGATGCCGGCTGGAAGGCCAGAAACCGGTCCTAGGATGCTTG
Organism: Calotriton arnoldi; assembly: GCA_963921515.1. Taxonomy (NCBI): domain Eukaryota; kingdom Metazoa; phylum Chordata; class Amphibia; order Caudata; family Salamandridae; genus Calotriton; species Calotriton arnoldi. The sequence goes on from CAWUFW010006082.1 coordinate 887,023, forward strand.
TTTCCGGTCCAGGGAAGACATGGTTTGGCAGTTCGGGCTGGACTGTTCCCATGAGGCACAGGGTCAGACTGATTTGCATATGGCCATGTCTGAACTGGGGTGGTGGAGTGAGCTAAAGAATGATGATGGATTAAACCCAGATCAGTTGACTGGGGGTGAGTGTTTGATTGGCTCAAACGTTCCGTCCATCATCCCCTTTTGTATCGCTTTGTTCGCCCTAAGTTGGCGGGGGTATGCCCAGACGGGGGTCCCTTGCTCACTTTGCCACTGGATTCAAGCAAGCCTGGCTGATGACGGCTGGAATGCCAGAAACCGGTCCTAGGATGCTTGTTTCCGGTCCAGGGAAGACATGGCTTGGCAGTTCGGGCTGGACTGTTCCCATGAGGCACAGGGTCAGACTGATTTGCATATGGCCATGTCTGAACTGGGGTGGTGGAGTGAGCTAAAGAATGATGATGGATTAAACCCAGATCAGTTGACTGGGGGTGAGTGTTTGATTGGCTCAAACGTTCCGTCCATCATCCCCTTTTGTATCGCTTTGTTCGCCCTAAGTTGGCGGGGGTATGCCCAGACGTGGGTCCCTTGCTCACTTTGCCACTGGATTCAAGCAAGCCTGGCTGATGACGGCTGGAATGCAAGAAACCGGTCCTAGGATGCTTGTTTCCGGTCCAGGGAAGACATGGCTTGGCAGTTCGGGCTGGACTGTTCCCATGAGGCACAGGGTCAGACTGATTTGCATATGGCCATGTCTGAACTGGGGTGGTGGAGTGAGCTAAAGAATGATGATGGATTAAACCCAGATCAGTTGACTGGGGGCGAGTGTTTGATTGGCTCAAACGTTCCGTCCATCATCCCCTTTTGTATCGCTTTGTTCGCCCTAAGTTGGCGGGGGTAAGCCCTCACGTGGGTCCCTTGCTCACTTTGCCACTGGATTCAAGCAAGCCTGGCTGATGACGGCTGGAATGCCAGAAACCGGTCCTAGGATGCTTGTTTCCGGTCCAGGGAAGACATGGCTTGGCAGTTCGGGCTGGACTGTTCCCATGAGGCACAGGGTCAGACTGATTTGCATATGGCCATGTCTGAACTGGGGTGGTGGAGTGAGCTAAAGAATGATGATGGATTAAACCCAGATCAGTTGACTGGGGGTGAGTGTTTTAATTGGCTCAAACGTTCCGTCCATCATCCCCTTTGTATCGCTTTGTTCGCCCTAAGTTAGCGGGGGTATGCCCAGACGTGGGTCCCTTGCTCACTTTGCCACTGGATTCAAGCAAGCCTGGCTGATGACGGCTGGAATGCCAGAAACCGGTCCTAGGATGCTTGTTTCCGGTCCAGGGAAGACATGGCTTGGCAGTTCGGGCTGGACTGTTCCCATGAGGCACAGGGTCAGACTGATTTGCATATGGCCATGTCTGAACTGGGGTGGTGGAGTGAGCTAAAGAATGATGATGGATTAAACCCAGATCAGTTGACTGGGGGTGAGTGTTTGATTGGCTCAAACGTTCCGTCCATCATCCCCTTTTGTATCACTTTGTTCGCCCTAAGTTGGCGGGGGTATGCCCAGACGTGGGTCCCTTGCTCACTTTGCCACTGGATTCAAGCAAGCCTGGCTGATGACGGCTGGAATGCCAGAAACCGGTCCTAGGATGCTTGTTTCCGGTCCAGGGAAGACATGGCTTGGCAGTTCGGGCTGGACTGTTCCCATGAGTCACAGGGTCAGACTGATTTGCATATGGCCATGTCTGAACTGGGGTGGTGGAGTGAGCTAAAGCATGATGATGGATTAAACCCAGATCAGTTGACTGGGGGTGAGTGTTTGATTGGCTCAAACGTTCCGTCCATCATCCCCTTTTGTATACCTTTGAATCCAGATCAGGCCAGATTCCTGAATACGCCTTGCAAAATTGAGGAGGGTCCTCTTTCTCTGGTATATTTACTTGATTTCAAGTCACAGGCTGGAGGTTAACATGTTTACTGGCACCCACAAAAGTTAACAGGACGTGTCTAGGAATGATTAATCGGACTCACATAATAGGATTATTTGTCGAGCTTAGACACTATACCAGTAATAATGTGTTCTCATCGCCTGATCACTTTTGCTTCACTGATCGACTCGTATATTACATCTTTATTGAAGTAATGCATCAAACCATAGGTAGATCTGGGTCACGATAATTTCTCTGCTAACACGGCTACGTCCAAGCTCCACTTCCGGTTCACTTCACAACCGCAACTGAACCACGGTTAACAGTCTAGCTCTCCATTCTCCATTCCCTTATTAGGAACGGAGTTTGCCTCATCACTGATTCCTGGTCATGTAGGGAGTCACGGAGCAGCAACCGCATTGTCAGCGTACACGCTGAGGTAAGGGGATATGTCTTTACGAGTACGGGGGCACCGGGAAGATTGACTCCGTAACGGTTGATCTCTTATGTAGCTTCATTGGCCCCACAGGTACCCGAATAAGGGGTGCGACTCTGTGAATTTGGGCAGAGACTTCAACCCTCAATATTTGGAAGGGATTGGCGGAAACTTCTGATTCTCTAGAATAACAGAAGGTGAGAATGGGGCATCATATTGAGCATAACATTTATAAACATGGTATTCTTCCACACTGCTTATTCGGTATATGGGGCACTCAGTTAACTACACCTCTACCCACACAGGAACTATGATAAATATCAGAACGGAGATTCCGATGAGCATTGGTGGATACCATACATTTTAATTGCCAGCCGGGATGGAAGTAGAACTGGCGGAGAGGTGAGAGGTCTCCACTCACCTACTCATTTGATGTGCAGTATTAATTTGGGTGAGCTACACACGGGGTCATATACTTATACAGAGTTCGTTTTTACTCCTTCTCTTAGAACTCTGGCATTGAACCCGCTAGCCTGACAGGTAGGGTACTCCCCGCCGCTTTTCCACAAATGTTGCGTAGGTCTGTACATGAATCACACACGGTGAGGGTAAACATGATATTTACTATCAGCATTGAACTGCGGGCGTTATTTGACTCCTTTCTCCCTTTTTCTTTGCTGGGTTCTCTCTAAATTTTAATATTCAATATTCCACAAATTTGAATTTACCTTTGTCTTCGGGATAGACGGTCACCGTGGGCTTGTCACACTTTGGATGAGCAATAGAAATTTCACATTGCATGAATTACTGTCACCCGATGTATCTCACATTGTAATCGGCAGCCAGAATTTGGTAAGAACCACCACAATGGGGTGGCTTGTATTGTATCTTTGTACTCTCCCACTATAAGCATTACAGGTGTAATGCATGCAGAGATGCATCTCAGGTTTTGATCCAAGGTTTCCACTGTATGGTGAATGGTTGTGTTCATCATATTATGTTGTATCCGATTTGCTTGGAATTCAGGATCCATGATATTTTATTATATGTTTCTTAAGCCCTGAGGAAGTCAAAGGGTACTTCCCTGCGACGAAACATGTGTTGGCCGGGCATTTTCGGAATAAAGAAACAGGAGAACGTCAACTATATAGATTACTCTCAGTTATTATTTACTCTGTCTCTTGAATTTGTATTGAATATACTGTATACTCATTGAAAGTAGAAATGGAATTAGTGTGTGCAGAGGCTTGTATATACAAATTTGGAGATTAGCTGGCTTTGCCAGAGAGGGTTACAGTTTCATCAGCTACTGCCTTTGGTTAAAACCATTGTGAATTTCCAAGCCCCTCACCTCATGATTGTGCTCTGTGGTGCCAATGACCTAGGCACATTGACTGGGGTAGGGCTAGAAATTCTAATGAATATATTTGCAGAACTGATCTCGCTTTTCCCCTCACACTGTCTTAGTGTACTCTAATGTATGCCAAAAACAGTAATGGAAGTGGTCAAATCAATTCTGTCCAAAGACTGACAAAGCCAGGAAACATGTTAATAAAACTGATTCTGCTTTCCTCCGAGACCACAATATGGGCTCTACCTATAACAACAATCTGCGTTTTGACATGCATGGAATATATAGAAGTGACGGAGTTACTTTACAGACAAAGGGAACAGGGTGCTTCTGAGCAACCTGAAACTCTGCATACAGTCTTATCTGTAGTTGTCTTATACACACTCTCAACACAAGTCAGGGCCACCCAAGAGGCCAAACTTTTGTTCATTTTCTTATCAAATAATTTTCTTTTTGAATCTTTGAAATCCGTGATGATGTTGCGATCATCACGATAATGTCTTAAAATTGTAAAACAAAAGCAGACATTCAACTACCACCACCACATTAGAAAATGTTAACTTAAAAAATTCATTCTAACTATTACAATACACACATTACTAACCACAACACTGCTATAAAAACTTATTTTGCCGTTTTCGCAATTACACCGAGAGTCACGACGACTCTAGTAACCACGATGATAACGCCTTTTTAGGGGGTGCAAAACACATATATGTCCACATTTTACAGTATTTTAGACACTACAGTGGGTACATGAGTCTGCACTGTTTAAAGTCATATTTTTGTAGAGAGTTTGTATAAAAACAACCATTTAAAATGATTTTCTGTTTTCGCAGTGACGTCGGGCATCGTAATGATATCGGTAACGGTGGTCACCGCGAATATGTTGCCAAATGACAAAACAAATCTAGACATTCAATAGCCACCACCATATTCAAAACTTATAACTGTGAAACTGATTACAACCAACACACTAAACATATAACTATCTAAATGAGTGAATAATAGCATGTTCAACTCCCTTTATATTGCTATAACACAGTGCATAACTTTTTCAGTGTAATCTATGACTAAATGCATCACTGTATCACTAAGTCTCTCATTTACTGTATAAGTATTTGTCAGGATCTGTGAGACAGTGCATCAGGCTAACAATACTTCTGTAACAAAAAGCGTTATTGCCTCAGTTCATCCATGAGTGGGTGCATCAGTGTCACAATGGATCTGTGATCGGTTGCATAAGTCTCTCACTCAATCGGTGAGTAGGTGCATGAGTGCCTTTGTCCATTTGTAAGTAAGTATCTGATTGGATCTGTGAATGGATACATGAGTGTCTTAGTGGGTGTCTGAGTGGGTGAGTGAGTGGGTGCATGAGTGTCTGAGTAGATCTCTGAGTGTGTGCATGAGTCTCTCAGTGGGTCTATGACTGGCAGTGTGAGTGTCTGAGTAGTTCTGTCAGTAGGTGTGTGGGTCTATGAGTGTGACTGAGAGTTGCTACATGAGTCTCTGAGTGTATAACTGACTAGGTGCCTAAGTCTCTCAGTGGGTCTATGAGTGGCTGCTTGAGTGACTATATGGGTGTGTAAGTGTCTTAGTGGGTCTGTGAGTGGGGTTACGAGTGTCTGAGTGACTCTGTGAGTGAGAGCATACGTCTCTGAGTGGGTGAGTGAATGGGTGCATGCATGACTGAGTGGGTCTGTGGCAGGAAGGGTGAGTTTCTGGATGGGTCAGCGAGTGGATGCATAAGCCTTGAGTGGGAGAGTGGAGGGGTTTATATCTGAGTGAGTTTCTGAGTGGGTCTGTGAGTTTCTGAGTGTATAAGTGAGTGACTAGGTCCAGAAGTCTCTGAGAGGGTCTGTAACAGACTGTTTGAGTGACTGTATGGGTGAGTGAGTGGGTGTATGAGTGGATCTTTAAGTGGGTGTATGAGTGTCTCAGTGGGGCTGTGAAGTCATATGTGAGTCTCTGAGTGGGTCTGTACATGGGTGTGTGACTCTCCGAGTGAGTCTGTAAGTCACTGCATGAGTGTCGGAGTGGGTCTGTGAGTGGGTGCATTAGTGCCCAGGTGGGTCTGTGAGTGGGTATAAAAGTCTCTAAGTGGGCATGACAGTGTACGCATGATTCTATGAGTGGGTCTCTAAGTAGCTGCATGAGTCTCTGAGTGGGTCTGTACATGGGTGCGTGACTCTCTGAGTGAGTCTGTAAGTGGATGCATGAGTATCTGAGTCAGTCTGTGAGTGGGTGCATGAGTGCACAGGTGGTTCTGTGAGAGGGTGTAAGAGTCTCCAAGTAGGTATGAGACTATGAGACTGTACACATGAGTCTATGACTGAGTCTCTAAGTAGGTGCATGAGACTCTCAGTGGGTGTGTACATGGGTGCGTCACTCTCCGAGTGAGTCTGTCAGTGGGTGCATAAGTGCCTGAATGGATATGTGAGTGAGTGCAGGAGTATCTGAGGGGGTATGTGACTGGATGAATAAGTGTGTGTGTGGGTATGTGAATGGGTGTATTAGTGTTTGAGCGAGTTTGTTAGTGCGTACATAAGGGTGTGACAGTGACCGGCGAGTGTGTAAATTATTGCAATGTCCCAGCGATGGTACACAGGGGGCCATACTGGCAGTCGTGGCATCATCGCTAATATCGCACACGATTAAAAAAATCAATTTTGAAAACAGAACTTGTATCACTAACATACCCATTTCTCAAACATGGGGTCAGAGTATCTCCAGCCTGACCCCTTATGTTAGCTTACACACACAGTTTCAGCCCCGGGAACCATTCCCAAATGATAAAATGGCATCTGCAACTTTCTGTTCAGGTTGCGTCCAGTCCATCACAGCATTCCAGTTGGCGCGCGCATACGCAATTAATCGCAAAACCACCACGAAATATCCATGACCAGAGGTATATCTATAAATTTCAACTTACATTTTAAGAGAATTACTGGACAGATTTGCACCAAATAACAAAAAGCACAATCTGTGTAACAACTTCTACCTTTCAGCCAAATTTGATGTAATTATGTCCAGCTGTTCGGGCTGTAGGTTTGACAAGGCGTTCCAAGGAAATGAACATTCTTGTCCCTATTCCTCAGTCCCCACAGCACGGATCACCCCTAAACTTTCCATGACACACAGAACCTACTTTGACACTTCTTTTGGACAATTTCATGAAGATTGGTCAAACGCCGCATGAGTTATAGGCAAGTCAAAAAATGCTTTTTCTCTCGAAACTAGGTCCTATTAACTCTAACTGCCTACTGGGACTGTCAGTAGGTGATATATATATATCTTATACCAAGGGGAGTCACCGTTCCCGAGTGGAGATGGAGAGGAGGGAAGTAGGGGGTACTCTTGTCGTGTGCTACTCTGCTTTTGGGAGGCAGGGTGTCCTCATCTTGATGCCCTCACACACCACTAAGGATGTCATGCTTCATCATTGGGCTTTTGCTCCTCGTCGGACTGGCGCTGCAATGCCCTACAGGTCCCCCGAAGGATCTCTTTTTCGGAGATCTTTTGATGAAGCCGTACGGGTGCGTGGGGATAAGTGGCAGTGAAGTCCTAGAAAGCGTATTAAAAAATAGCTGGAGGGAGAGTGATTAATTTTAATAAAGTGATCCCTCTGTCATTATTAAAACAAAGTGTATGGAGCTGCTTTAAGGGGTATTAAGTCCCTTGATAGCTGGGTGATTATATGTCCCTAGTGGGCATATATTATGGTCAACATGTTTCGCGCTTCAGTAATCTCAGGGGGAGATCCAGGGCGCTTCGTCAGGACCGAATAAGAAATGTATATCTACAGTGGCCCGAAAATTTCGGTGCCCCTGGATAAATGAAAGGAGTAGAGATTCCCTTAGTAGGTAAGGTAAGATCCCATGAGATCAGGGAGGGTCACTTGAGAGGGTTCTCTTGGTGCATCTGGGCTGGGTCACCTGTGTGCTTTTTGCTGTCTCCGCCCTGGATCTCCCCCTGAGACCACTGAAGTACGAAACATGTTGACCATAACATATGCCCACTAGGGACATATAATCACCCAGAACACCAAGGGACATTATACCCCTTAAAGCAGCTCCATACACTTTGTTTTAATAATGACAGAGGGATCACTTTATTAAAAAGTAATCACTCTCCCTCCAGCCATTTTTTAATACACTTTCTAGGACTTCACTGCCACTTACACCCACGCACCCATACGGCTTCATCAAAAGATCTCCGAAAAAGAGACCCTTCGGGGGACCCATAGGGCATTGCAGCGCCGGCCTGTCGAGGAGAAAAAGCCCAATGATGAAGCATGACATCCTTCGGGGTGTGTGAGGACATCAAGATGAGGACACCCTGCCTCCCACAAGCAGAGTAGCACACGACAAGAGTACCCCCTACTTCCCTCCTCTCCATCTCCACTCAGGAACTGTGACTCCCTTTGGTATAAGTTTAATTTCGGGATCACGGGTCACCGGACCTTTTAGAATAGCTCCTAGAGTCCCCCTCTTTTGATAAATAGGATATATATATATCCGCTTTGGATCAATCACCAAACATGTGCTTCCCCATGCTGAATTGAAAACAGACCACAGTTGATGCTCCAATGATTTATTGCACTTGCAGAGTCACCGTTATGCGTTTCAGCCGCAGCCTCAGCCTTGATCATACTAACGCGGCAGTGCTATCATTGGAGGTTATAATCAAAGGCAGGCACAAACATAGATAGAATACTCGTTCCTTCTCGAAGTACCAATATGTAAAAAATTACCAATACATAAAAAGTAAAACACTGGGAAATGCATATATAAATTATCAATAACATTCAAAAATATTATCATTTTTATTTTAGCTGTTCCAGTGAAAACGTCTTCTTGGAATAATGTAACCCAAACTTTTTTGTAATGAAACCACTTAATGTGCACTACCTCTCAAACTCATATGCAATACAGAAAAATGTGAGATCAAACCAAACTTGTGCTGCAAATTCCATTTCAATCATTATGCTCATGCACAGTCTTACTTTTTTGCACCATAGTGTTGCTCTTGCTTTTGGGGGAGGATGACAGACCACAATACGCCACCATGTTTGTATAAGTCATGTATCCAGATCCTGACTACAGAAAGTTATGTAGGTCTTCTTCGATATTCAATCCATTCAGGGATTTAGAGTTGAGATTCAAAATATACATGCTTTCCACTCTCCTTAATGACTTCACACTATCACCCCCTCTATTGCTATATGGCACTGTGTTTATGACAAAATACGTCATCTGTGTGGCATCACTGTAATGTATCTGGGCACAGTGCCTGGCCAATGGATAGGTTAGAATTATTTTTTTAATGGCACGTGTTGCAGTTTTTGTTTGTGAACCTACATTTGTGAAGTCCACTATAGTCCTGAGGCCTTCAGGAGTAAAGTGGAATTCATTCCCCAACCAGCAGCGGCTCAGGAGCCACTTTTGCAGAGTGGTGGAGAAAGGGGTGTGGCCTCCAAGTCCCCTCAGAAATCCCACAGTCTGGGACTTACTAGAGGTAACAGAAGGAATACCTGAACCCCAAGGACCTTCTAGAGCTAAGACAACTATATCCCCCAGGAGTTGTGAGGAAGAGGGCATGGCCTCTGGCAACTTGCTGGAGGTTTTTTTGTTTTACTTTTAGAGTAGGGGCTGCATGGCCCCCTTCCCTGTGCCATTTTCCTTCTTGGGGACCCCATCCCCCAGGGCCAGGCTTTTTAATGGGTGAGGGGGCCGTGCAACACATTTCCCGGGCCAATTTCTGCTCTGGGGACCCCATTCCCCAGGGCCTGTCTTTACGGGGGATCCCAACACCTCAGGCCCAGCCCCCTTTATTGCCTTTTTAAAAAAAAAGGAAGGTGGGCCTGGCCTCTCAACTGGAGGCCCTGGTTCCACCTAGGGCACCCACTTTTAAAAATTGGGGACCACGGGGAGCCTGACAGCAGTCCTTTCTCACTTCCAACGATCACCTCATCCAATGAGGTTAATCTCTGCATTTTAAAAGTGTCACGTTGGCAATGTCTCGTTTGAAAAATGCGAGCTGGAAGAAGGCTAACGCCGAAACGCGTCCTCGCTAATAAAATCTGCAAACTTGACCCCATGAGTGCAATGAATCTCTTTTGGGATATGAGCGTGATTTATTAACATGGACCCACCACCATGTAACATTGCACCCGCCGAAAGAGTGCAACAGCAGCATATGGTGGATATGGAGTGGAGTGTCTAAACAAGGCTGATTGCACCGCCATGACAGATTGAAAGCGCCGCCGTTGATAAGGATCAACAATTATTCAAATTGTTGGAGTAACAGGCATTTGACTGACTCCTGCGGGAGGTGCTCGGAAACTTCCACGGTATGGCGAGGGGCCGTTAATATGGGACATTAAAGGAGCAACAAGGCACTTTTTTGACAAGAAGGAAAGACTGCTCATACTCACCTACTCATAAGAACATTTGTGGCGAGTGTGCTATTGCAGAGGTTACAATCGTCATATAGACGGAGATGTGGCAGTGTCGTTTGGCCCCGCGGAGTCATCGTGTGGTTCTGGATATGCTAGACCTGAAGGGAACTGGACATTTGTCTAGGACTTTAGAAGCAGCAGTCCTTTGTCACTTCCAACGATCACCTCATCCAATGAGGTTAATCTTTGCATTTTAAAAGTGTCACGTTGGCAATGTCTCATTTGAAAAATGCGAGCTGGAAGAAGGCTAACGCCCAAACGCGTCCTCGCTAATAAAATCTGCAAACTTGGCCCCGTGAGTGCAATGAATCTCTTTTGGGATATGAGCGTGATTTATTAACATGGACCCACCCCCATGTAACATTGCACCCACCTAAAGAGTGCAGCAGCAGCCTATGGTGGATATGGAGCGGAATATATATATATATATATATATAGACTCAAAAGTCCATCCCGTGCAGGAACTGGTGTGCATGCACACAGGGGGGCACATGTTGTGCCACCCTGTGTGCATCCACAGGGCATAGAGGCACCAGGGGGCCCTTTGGTACCTCTTCGCCAGGGTTTACATGGAGGAGGAAACGCCATGTAAACCCTGGCGGATCCGAAAGGGTGGTGCTTGAGGTCCCATTTTCCAGTATAGATAACTCAGAGTAATCAGTCAGAGAAAAACAAATTTCCCCCATTAGATGCAGGGAGAGTAGTGCTTTGGAGCCCCTTGGTAGACCATGGGCTGGCTGGGGATGACTTGTATCTCCTGGGGTAACACACAAACAGACTTACTATCCCTGGTCTCTGGCAGATCCGGGTGCGGGATATCGTTTCCTTCATGTTCTGTAGTTGTTTTATTGCCTTATACCTCAAAAAACACAGTTCCTGGAGCCAGCGAGGGTAGGGAAATTATTATAGAATCCCCAGTCTTATCATTACTGACATCGCTCTGACTTGCAGCCTCGCTAAGGTCTGAAGCTGACGGGGCTGCCAGTCAGTTTGTGCCTTTTCCTCCTTTACTCATGGTGACCGTGAACAGCTTCACAATTGAGGGCTGCCTTCTGCAGACTTGATAGCATTGCAACCCCGAGAGGGACGCTACGGTAGCTTCTTATCGATGTTGGACTCTGGTTTCCCTCTGCCCTCTGACTCATCGCCTTTCCTCCCACTTCTTCCTTCATTAATTCCTTTGCAGTTACTTGATGCCTGTGTCGTAGCGGGGCAGCTGACTTAGCTATCCCGGCTGACAAAGCAGCCGCTGCAGGTGGGGGCTCATTTTCGTCCCTCTGCCTGCCATTTTTTCCAGGTGATCCTCTCTTGGAGCCAGAGCCACAAACTGCAATTGGAAAAGCTTCTCTATCTGCTTCATGGTCACTGCCAATGTTAGGAGTATTACAAGTTTTCGATCCATACTGATCTTTTCAGCACAGCGTCTAAGGCTTCCATAACGCGGGTCACCACTATTTCTCTCCCATTTATCTCCCATCACAGCCAGTTCCAGCTGGTTCCCTCTCGTAGCTACGGTGTTACAGCAGACCGACAAGCTATCGAAGTGAGTGTGGAGCAGTAAGCACCAAGGAGAGTTACACAGACACCATCTGGCTCTCTTTCTGCAGAATTAAGATGGGATTACTCAGTGACACAGCTATTTGACCAAGAAGGTGAAAGCAGTCATAGATGGTAGGGGGGGAGCTGGCGGTGTAGCAGATTTGGAGCTGTCCAATTTGGTAGAACCTTCTCCCTCTGCTATTTTGTCTTCCATCAAACAAATGCAGGAAGAAGCTAGAAGTGATAGTCTTCGGGCCCGACACGCTTAAAAAATATTGCAGGGGGCAGTAAGGAAGATAAACAAAACATGTACGGACATAGCAGAGAGAATGACAATTGATGAGGCCCGCACATTGTCCTTTGAAGCAGAGGTCGCAGAATTAAAAAAGTATAGGACATCCCAATACCCCAAGATAACTGATATGATGTGGAAAATGGAAGAACAGGAAAATCGGGCATAGGAGACATAACCTAAGACTCTTAGGGATACCCGAAGGCATCGAAGGGGGAATTTTAGAGGATATGTAGTAAATCTTCTAAAGGGTGCCCTTCCAGATATGGCAGGTTGGGACTGGGATAAAGAAATTCAAAGAGCACATTGTTTCCCCTAATGCATGGAGGTAACCAAGAATGACCTTGAGCAATACCAGAATATGTTTGTAATTTGTTGCTGAGGGAATGTGTATATAATCAGGCGCGCCCAAATGCGAAAAAGGAGTTTGAAGGGGTGTCCTTTTTCGCAAGACCAGACTTCGTTCATGCCACTGAGGAGTGGAGGTGGCATCTGAGGCAAATGTTCACACCATTCCAGAGGATGGGACCTGAGGTATATTTACAAACCCCAGCAACATTGAAAATTGTCTTTAAGGGGTGTACCCGCAGTTTTTTTTTCTGAGATTCAGGCTCAGGAGTATCTAAAGGAACTGAAGGGGAGATTTGAGACACGAGAAAAGGTTTAAAAACCAAGCTTTAAAGTGGACGGAAATGTAAGATTTAAGTTTTGAAACGGAAGAATGTATTTACCTTAGGACAAGAGAAGACAGATACCCCAATGATATATCAAAAAGATTGAAATAATACCTTATGATTTTGTGAATCATGGTGAGATAAATAAAGGTAGTAGGAGATGGGTTGATCACTGAGAATTTATAGGTGGGTGGTGGCGAGGGGCTTAATACAGACAACTTCACACAGGGTAAGCCTGATTGTTCACATGTTCGGGGAGGGTGAAGGGAGGGGGGCATGGGTCTTGTAGGGAGGGGGTTCCCCGGGTTCTGGGGTGAGGATGGGGGAGGGATGGAAGGAATTCCACACGCTCAGAAGGGAAGAGGGCAGAGTAATGAATTTAGTAATGAAAACAATGGTGGAGTTCTACTTTTCAATTATATCCGAAAGTAAGAAACAAGACTCGGTAACAAAATCGTGTAATGGGAGAGCAAGGGAAGGTGCTTATTGCCTCTATTAACATATGCAGGCTGAATGATGTTACAAAAAGAGCTACAGCCTCCTCAGGCCTTAAGAAGTTTAAGGCAGATATTGTTTGTCTTCAAGAGACCCATATTGAAGGCTCACAAAGAGATGTTTTTAATTCTCTTGGCTACAGGCTGATAGTTGGGACCTCACAAGGTGTCCGAATGGGGGGTGGCAATTTTAGCCCGAGGTAGTAAGATACAGTTTTCTCAAATTCGGGCTGATAAACGAGGTGAATGGGGATTACAGGGGGACATTCTAAAAATGGAGCTAAATTCACACTATGCTCTGCATATGGGAGTATTCTGGATGATCCTTATATTACTGATTGCACGTTTGAGCCGTTTGATCAGGTGGACACTTTGGGGCTTGAGGAAGATGACGCTAGGTGGGGTGTTCCTATTCTAAGTACTCCCCCCATTAAAAGATGCTCTCGGCTTGCAATCCAGTTATATGCATTAACTTTGGAATATGGGGTGAGAGCAGTTAATGGCAGAACAAAGTCGGACGCTACTGGGACATGTACCTTTAACAGAGTTGGTGGATCTTCTCGCATTGATTATATTCTAATAGATGTTAGACTTTGGATATCTGTAATTGACATGGAAATTGTTCCTACAACTGATAGCGATCATAACTCACATAGGGGCACATGCATCAAGGTAGGCTTTTGCGATTCCTTAATTGCGATTATTAAGGAATCGCAATTAAGGAATCGCAAAAGCCTATGCATGTAGGAATCGCTATAAAAATAGCGATTCCTAAACATTCCTTAATTGCGACTCGCTAATTGCGAGTCGCAATTAAGGAATACCTCCCATTAATTCCTATGGGCCTAGAGGCCCATAGGAATGAATGGGAAGACATTCTCAATTAGCGATTCGCAATTAGAGAATCGCAAATTGAGAATGCAATTTCAAGGGTGCCAGGGTGTCAAAATGACACCCTGTTGCACCCTGAAATTGTGATGTGCACCCATAAGTTGCGACACACATGCCCCAAGGGCATGTGTGTGTGTAACCTAAAACTTAAAAAATGCATTTTAGAGCATTTTTCGAAGGTATTGCAAATTACAGACAAGTTTGATTTGTCTGTAATTTGCGGTCCCAAATAGCGAAATCGCTATTTGAAAGTGCTTTAGCATTGCATTTAAGGAATCGCAAATTGCGATTCCTTAAATGCAATCGCAATTTAGGAATTCGCAATTAATTGCGAATTCTTAAATTGCGCATAGGAAACACTTTCATGCATCTCCAAAGGCCAATTTGCGATCGCAAACGGCCGATTTTTGCGATTCGCACCGTTTGCGATCGCAAAAACCTTTGATGCATTTGCCCCATAGTTTGATCATGAAGATGCCATGGACCGTTTTTTGTCCGGCTGATAACGCAGGTACTGCCATGCTCACCAAGGAACTGATTCCATCTAATTGCAAAAGATATCTTAAATGGCCAAAAATTGCTGCTAACAAACTAGCAATGTCTAGCATTAAGCAATTATTGGGAGAAAAAATTGTCGATATGCAGGTAGCGTCAGGTGCATCAGACGCCCACGTGAAGGTCTTAGAAGTTTACAGCAAAAGTGTAGAACAGTTGGGGTCCTTATTTTATATACCGTCCAGGCGCACCTCTCAAAATCGGGGTGCGAATAGTCAGCAAAAATGGTTTTCAAGGGATTGTAGGCAGAAAAAGAAATCGTTAGTTCTTGCTATCAAGAGCAAAAACTGCCCACGGGTCCAATCTGCGAGGAAGGAGTATAAAGCATCTCTGCTTTGTGCCAAGCGCAATTGGGAAGAATCGCACTGGCAAGATTTGAAGACTGCTAGCCTAGCGAGGGATGCTAATTTATTCTGGAACCTTGTAAGAAGGGGGGATAGAAAAGATCCTGACTTAATCCCTAACCATATTTCAAATCAGGACTGGTTTGACCATTTTAAGGGGCTTTATTCGGGGGCCATCGAAACTCGCCAAGAAGGGCCTTGTGACCAGTTAGTTACTTACCCCACCCTAAATGGTTCAGACCTCTTCACGCAGGATGAAGTCGAAGCAGCTATCAAAAGGATAGTGCCAGCAAAAGCCCCTGGGCCGGATGGTCTTCCAGGGGACTTGTTCCTTGCAGACCCCTGTAATTGGGCTAGGTTCAACACACAATTAATTAATTCCATTGCTAATGGTTGCCCAATTCCGGAGTCATGGAAGGGTGTGGAAGTGGTGCCAATCTTTACAAAAGGAGCCAGGGAAGACCCTGCTAATTACCGCCCGATCAGCTTAATTGATGCTGCTCAAAAAGTAGTTGGAAGGGTGTTACTGCAGAGAATCCACTTATGGGTTGAGGCCAAGAACGTCCTCTCCCATTTTCAGGTGGGCTTCAGGACTAATACAGGGACAGTCGATCAAGCATTTAGGTTACTTCTCCTTTATTGGACGACAGTTACCATAGGCGGAGGCAGTCTTTATCTCGCTTTTATTGACCTGAAGACTGCCTTCGACCTGGTCCCTCGAGAGCGGCTGTTGCAAGTCCTGGGCGAGATGGGTATCCCCCACTAATACTTAATCTTTTGATTCGCCTACACGATGGTAATTTTGCACAAGTGAGATGGGGCTCGCAAGATCAAAAGACTGACAGGATTCCTGTCAACAGGGGAGTCCGCCAGGGCTGTGTCATGGCACCCACCCTGTTCTCTTTATACATGAACGGGGGTGTTGAGCTGATGCCCCAGCCCTGGCTGGTGATAGGGTTCCCACTCTTCTCTTTGCAGACGATACCCTGTTGATTTCAAAGACCCCGGTGGACTACAGAAATTATTGGACAGGTTTCAGCTTTTTGTGACTCGAGGGGATTAACCATCAATGTTAGTAAGACCAAACTGATGACATTTAACCCCTACAAACCCTTCAGGCATAAGTTTACCCTGGGTGGAACTAGCATGGAGAGAGTCGCTATGTTTGACTACCTCGGCATTCGGTTATCAGAATGTATGCACTGGAGACCCCACATTACTAAGATGCTGCTGAATCATAGGCGTGCGGCTGGAGCAACTGGCAGAGAACATCGCTCATCTCAGAGCAGGCCTGTTACTCCGGCGCTCACGATTTATGCAGCAAAGGCAGTCAGCTCGGCCTCCTATGGTGCCGAGTTGTGGGGTCTTGAGAATGTAGATGAGATCTGTAGATCCGAAAATAAATTTCTGAGAGAATTAGTGATGCTGCCGCGCAATGTACCACTCAAGCCTCTGATGTCCAATATGGGGAGACGTTCCTTTAGAGATATCTCTAGGTTACGACCATTGTTATTCTGGGGACGCCTCCTTCGGACCGCAGAACTTGCCGAGTATGCTGCAGCACTCACCGAGGTAATCAACCTGGATGTAAGCCACAGGGTTTCTTGGATAAAAAGGTCAGAAACTTGCTATTTACCCTGGGGTTTAAGGAATCCTGGGAAAGCCAAAACCCCCAAGCAAGGTTGAAATTAAAAGAATTTACTGGGGTTGGGTAGATAGTCAGGATGTCACCAACACTAAGGTAGGAAGGTTAACAGAGGACTTTTACCAACATAAGCAGCAAATATTTCTGGAGCCATATTTGGACTTTATTCAGAAACCAAGAGATAGGGCTCTCTATATACAGTTCAGATTTGGTTCTCTTATGGTTCGTGATACTACCGCAAAGTGGAGTCCTCCACACCAGACAATAGCGGGCTGTCCCTGTTGCAAAGCCCCTAAGGAGACTGTGCCACACTTAATGTTTGCGTGCCCAGCATATAGCCTAGCTAGATCCAGGTGGCTTAAGCCCATCTGTAGGCTTCTGGGCACCTTCGACCATAGTGTCGCCCTACGAATTTTGAAATCTGATCCTAGAACTTTCCTCGCATGTGGTGTGGCTAAGTATCTTAGTAGTGCTTTGGTCGTGAGGTCCAGATTTTTAAGTTTGGAGGTCTGATGTTTCATTAGGGTTCTGTGCTTCATAACCCGTAATTAACCAGCTAGTCTGGGATCTATAGCCCTGTCACTTTATTTGTTATGTAATGATACCTCTATGGATTAGTTTTTAGTATTTATTTGTATCTTTTTAACTTTTTATCATATTTCATGGATCATCTGCTGTTGTATGTCTTGATGGATTTTATATAGTCGCCACCAATTGCTGCTTACGATAATTTGTATTTTATAATAAAACTGAAATCATTCTCTTCTCCCCTAAAAACAACCCGCTCCCCGTTCAATCATGGATCTCTGACCTTAACGCACTCAACTGCTCATTCACCTTGTCCAACTCCGTCAAATCTCTTGGTATTTCTATCGACAACACCCTAACCCTTAACATCCACATCAAAAACTCTGCTAAAGGAGCCCTCCTCACTCTCCGTCACCTCAAGAAAATCAAACCCTTTATACCCAACGATGATTTTAAACTTGTAGTTCAGTCACTTGTTCTTTCACGTATTGATTATGGTAACGCTATCCTCAACGGAATCCCCAAGGTCCACCTTGCTCCAATCAAAGCTGTGCTCAACCTGGCCGCCAGGCTCATTACAGACTGCAAACGCTTCGATCACATATCCCCGGCTCTCAAATCTCTTAAATGGCTCCCTATTGAAGGCAGATCTGCATACAAAACTGCCTGCATCACTCATAAAGTCCTCCACCAAAACACTCCACAGTACCTTTCCAAGAAACTCCTCATTGCGGGCACCATACGTCCCCTGAGAAGCACTAACTCCCTCCTCCTTATACCACCACTGCATAAAAAGAAAGCCACGCCATCACGCTCCTTCTCTGGGAATGCCCCTATCATCTGGAATGCCCTCCCAAAAAACCTGCGCTGCAACCCCTCCTATTTCAGCTTCAAAAAAGACCTCAAAATCCACCTCTTCAATTATTATTGGGGATCCTAACCTGCGACCTGCACTCGACCTCCAATCTCACCATGTTATATTCATCCAGTAATAATTGTCCATTCCATGTATAGCTCCTGCCCCTGTTTATCTATTTACTTGATTTGTATATCTCACATGTTGTTGTCATTATCTTTTATCTACTTATACGCCATGTTTGGCCCAATTATCATTGGAGGTCCTAACCTGTGACCTGCACCTGATCTCCAATCACCATGTTACATTTTGTCCAGTATTATCTGTCCGTCCCCCGAACATCATATACCTAGTTACTTGAAGTGTATAGCTCGTGCTCCTGTGTATTTATTTTGTTTTTGTATATTTCACACGTTGTTTCTTTATCTTTTTATCTATTCGTATGTCATGTTTGTGTTATATTATCTTCTCATGTAAAGCGCTCTGATACCTCTGGGTCTAGCCAGCGCTATATAAAACTCTCAAAATAAAAAAATAAAAAAATTGATGATTTGTATGAATGTTGTTGCTTTTATGGTACTTGTTACCGAAATAAAGCTATTTGGATTTGGATTGCTTATCCAATTAACTGACTCACTGCCCCTTGCCAATAGCTTTTTGTGGGGACTTGAATATCAATACGCCTAGTGATTGGGATATGGTCAAACATAAAAAATATACAGGTCGGAAACCCAGAGTATTTCGAGCCCTAGAAGGTATATGTAAAGATCATAGGCTCATTGATGTATGAAGTAGGAAAAGACCTCTAGAGCATTGGTACACATATTATTCAGCCCCGCATGGCTCGCATGCCCATTTGGACTACTTTTTTATTTTGAGTACGCTTACATTGAATTGTAAAATTGAACGATATCCGTGATTTCTTTCCCATCATAACCCTTTAGTTTTGGAGATGCAGGGAGGGGGAGGAAATTAAAAGTAATTGGAGCTTTGAGCAGGCACTGATGGTAAATGAGGATTATTGTAGACACATGAGAAATTGGATTCCGATATTTTTTAAAGAGGATACTGGTAGTTCACCAATAGGTGTGGTTTGGGACACGTTGAAGGCGTGCATATGGGGGAGACTTTGATGTTTTCATTGAGCTGGGGGAATGAAGAAAAACTATCTATACAAATCAAACAAGATATTCTATCTGCTGCAGAGAAGAATCTGGTTAGAGTCATCCAACAGGGAGGAGAAACAGGGGAGGCCCAATTAGGGGTAATTTCAGCAATTGCAGCGCTTAATGGTATCTTTGCAAACAGGGCAGCAGAAAAGCTTACAGTCCGGATGGAAGAAATGCATGAATGTAGTGAGCAAGCAGGGCATCATCTGGCTGTGAGAGCAAAACAGAAAAGCGTGGCAAATTAAGTAAGAGAAATTCGAGACCCCACCTTCGGGGTAGTCTCTGAGCCCAGTAAGATCAGGGATGCCTTTAGGACGTATTATCAGCTTTTATATACTGAAAGCATAGCAACCAGCCCAGCGAAAGAGAGGTGGCTTTTTGAAAGGAGTACCTTTAAATAAACTGACTATAGAAGATAAGAGAGTCCCTGGAAGGGGCATTACAATGGGATGGCATTACAATGGGATGAGATCCATTCTTCATTGTCTAGCCTATCCTCTGGCAAGGCTGCCGGAACCAAATTTAATCCATGTGGAACTTTATAAAATGTTTTCGCCTCAAATAAAAGATCATATGCCTGAATTATTCAATCAAATTTATAGTGGAACTCCTCACCAGGATCGTGGTCTATGGCCAAAATCGTTGTCTTTTTAAAAAGCATAAACCGGCTGTAGACCTTGGCTCATATCATCCAATAACACTATGGGGACGCAAAGGTCTATTCTAAGGCTTTAGCACCACAGTTAGCACCGGTGACACCAAAGATTGTGTCCAGTCAACAACATGGTTTTATCCAAGGGAGGGACACTACAGATCATATTAGGAGAGTGACCACGCTTTTTGATGCAGTACAGTTGTCGGGGGACCCTATCGCCTTGATTTTACTGGATGCAGAAAAGGCTATCGAGAGGGTCTCCTGGCACTTTCTCTGGTAGATAATGCAGGTGATGGGTATTGGACCAGGGTTTCTACAGGCTTTGAAAGCCCTATATTTAAGCCAGGAGCCAATATTTTTGTCTCCGGTGACACAACACAAAACATTGTGATTACAAGGGGGACCCGACAAGGGTGTCCCTGCTCCCCCCTTTTGTTTGCACTATATATCGATCCTTTTATGTGCAAATTAGAGCAAAACGCAGCAATTCCACCAGTGGTAGTGCAAGGATATGAAAATAAATAAATAAATAAAATTCTAGCATATGCTGAGGATATTTCTTTAGTGACCCCCAAGACAGAAATTGCTCTTATGATAATTGAAAAGGAAGCTGCTCAATTTGGGGAGGTCTCAGGATACTCTTTGAACAAAGACAAGACCTGAATTGCCAAGAATGATAAGATCTCGAATGTTGATAAGTGAGTGGTTAAAAAGGCGGTTTACTTGGGTGTTTGCATTTCATCTGTAGTAGACGAAATTGTCAAAGATAATTTGGACCCCCTTATAGGGAAAATGAAAAAGGAGCTTGTTAGATTGAACAATCTACATCTTACTATTGTGGGAAGATGTAATATAATCAAAATTTTCTTTCTTTTTTAGATCCATTCCCTTAGAGTTCTCAAATTATTGGCTGAAGACACTTGAAGTCATGTTCTCAAAGTTTTTATTGGCCTACTCCAAACCTAGAAAGGCACTGAAATATCTCTTGCTTCTGAAAGAAAAAGGAGGGTGGGCTTTACCAAACCTCAAGTTGTATTATTGGGCCACTTTGCTACAATATAGTACTATATTACTTCGGCAACCACACGCTAATGAGGCACAAGAATATATGTTTATTGAAAATGTGCAATAAAAATATATATATTTTTAAAAAGTAAACCCTGGGGAGAGGAATCTCCTAATATGCTTGGTTGGACCACGGATGTCTGGCAAAGCATATGGATGCCTCCTGACTGCTGCAACACCACCAGGGAACAGCGGTTCCCTGGCAGCTGCAGTGGGACTCTGGTGGTCCCACTGCCCATCTAATAATAGGGCGCTGGGAAGACCACCATGCCACAGTGAGCCTGGCAGTTTGTGGACCTCCAGACTCGTAATCAGCCCCTTAAGGTATTCTCACTGTCTGAGCCACTGAGAAAAACATCAGTGGGCTTATTCCTATACCAGAATGTGAAAGGAAGTTCCCATTGTTCATGTATGTACCTTGCACCCAACGCTTCATATCTGCCCACTTGATGGTGCCCTAGATAGTACAGAAAGTGAAGGGTCAAAATTGGCAGTGAAATGTACCCATGTATTATCCAATCTGAGGATGCTATTTCTGCAACGGTGAAAGAAAATCTCGCTAGTGTCTCAATGTGTAACATGGTATATCTAACATCTTTCTGTGCCATGGCTATCTGTTGTTCTGAGAGATGATACAGTAAAAACAGATTTGTGATGTTATTGTGCCTCCAGGGGACGCAACCAGAGCGTAACGCTTGTAGTGCCCAGCTCAAGAATAGAATTGACCTAAGTTGGGACTGCCCATGTTGTAATGCAGGCAAGTCTGGTTGAAGCACATCTATTGTGGATGAGACAATGCTTCCTAGAGAATAAATTCTAGATGATAGGGCAGTCATACCATTGTCTATCACCGGCAGAGCGTTCTCTAAGTTGGCCCTGTCAATCTCACACAGCCTTTCAGCAGCTTCTTGTTGAGATATTTTCTATATCTTTCTCGACAGCATATAGGAAACCTTTTTCACGTGGTTTATGAGGACCTAAGAGAAAGTCTTGTAATTCCAAGTCATCAGATAAAAGGGAAAATTCTGTTTTACCTTGGACAGTGTCGAGGTTCGAAGTCAATCAAGGCACAACTTCCCAACACTGTCATTTATTACCAACCACGAGTTTTCACTCTGCACATATCGCATGTCAGGTCTGTCTGCTGTAAATCCATTGATGTTTTCTATCTGGATACTTGTTAGTGTCTAGTGGCCACACTAACCATCCCCTCCAATTGAGATCCAATTAGTTATGTCAACTCTTATGCAGCAAATTGTCTATAGTGTTTTCAGCATATGGTGTTATTAGCTGGCAGTTGGCAAATCGTGTGAGAGTGGGAACCTGTGGCGTGTTTAAGTCTTTTATCCAAGACATGAAGTCTGTTGTAGAGTATTGTTCAGGAAAATCATCAGTTGTCGTATTAAG
Organism: Calotriton arnoldi; assembly: GCA_963921515.1. Classification (NCBI taxonomy): domain Eukaryota; kingdom Metazoa; phylum Chordata; class Amphibia; order Caudata; family Salamandridae; genus Calotriton; species Calotriton arnoldi. The sequence continues at coordinate 909,306 of CAWUFW010006082.1, forward strand.
CGGGCAACTAAATAAAGCCTCAGTTCCTTGAACCTGATAGATTTAACATCTACCGTATCCCTCTAAAAGCCAAACCCTTGTACAGAGAGCTGGGAAAGAAAGGAAGCAGAATTTATCAGCTTAACATATTTTTCTTTGCAGGTGATGGTGATCGTGCAAGCCTAGAATAAAATGAGGCTAAGTCAGATACGTCATAACCAGAAAGATTATCAAACTTCTGTGCAAATGCTTTGAACTACCCTTTGGTGGTGTAGGGTAATGTTCAAATTAAGTAAAGTTTAAAACTTCACGTGGTGTACTAGACTTATGTAGAAAAGGATGAATTTAATGTTGATAACAGAACATTTCTTTAAAAAAAAAAACATCATATAACTCATCAGAAGAAAACACAGTTGAATGTTCTAGATCTTCTAAAACTTTATATACAGTATTAATGTCCCAATCAGAAATGGTGCTGGGGTGAAAACATCATTTAAGGAAATGTTAAACAAATGCAGAGTTTGTAACAGTTCAGGGCGACCATACACATCAAATGATACCTTGTCCCATATAATGCCACCCAGAACTGGAACAGCTGAAATGTTCATGAGGGATAAGTCTCTTTGTTCACCTTGTGATGCGTGTGGTTTCAGAACCAAGTACACTGAGTGCACTGCAGAGCATTTTGGGACAAAGTGTCTGTTCAGCAGAAAGAAGAACACGGTCACAAAACCAATCCAGATAATTAGGAAAAGCAATGCAAATGTAAACCAAAGGTGTAACCATGGAGAAACAAAGTATGTTCTTTTCATCCAACGATAGAAGACACGCACTTTTGGTTCAAACAGCAGGCACAGTGGGTGTGATGGAACCTCTGATGATTCGGAGGTGAATTCATCAAAATTGATGAAGTATCCAGACACCATTCAGTCTACCTTGGGCAGCTCAGCAGGCTGGTTCAAGTGAAGCAAAGACTCGATCTGTGGTCTCTAAACATACACCTTGTTTAGCTCTTGAATCCGAATTGTAATCTGTGCTTCTGTACCTGTAGACTACGCAGTAGTTGTGTTTTTGAAACAGGTAGAAGGCATACTTCATTGTTGTTCATTTTTGTCTCATGTTGAAGAGAACAGCCTTCATTCCCAATTAAAGCTTCCGTCTGAACCTCCTGTGTGGCAGCGAGAGGAGATTGGTAGCTACCCAGGAGTTCACACAGCTTACTTTTGAGAATCGACCACATAGTGTGGTTTGATAAGATTAATGGAGACAAACCTTTTGTTTCGGCATCCAGCAAGGAGCAGAAGAAGTACGGTTTGTGTACCTTCAACTGCCAGGACAGGCCCAGGCACTCTGAAAGATGATCCAAACTCTTATTGGTCCACAATCATTTCTACGACCAAATCCTCAATCTTCATAATCCAGCCGGTTCTTGCCTGAACAGCCTTTACTTACCCAGTGGCTGTGCGTTTTACTTGGACGTTGCTTTGTCCATCCTGAAAACATTCAATTCCTGTAAATCAGTCAAATGTTCCTTGATGTCAAAGGGTGTTTCCACCACCACTGTGCTGGCACCATTGAGGTCTGGGACCCACATCTTAACCCCAAACAGGATCTCATAAGGAGTCTGACCACCCGGGGACTTCTTGGCATGTTATTCAAAGCCCTCTGGACCCCATATATGTGGTGAATCAAACTGCAACCAGAGCCTAATAAGCTTGCTGTTAAAGACTACTTTAAGCCCCAGTTTCCAACTTTCCATGGCCTCTTTGTAAGCCCGAGAGCTAAAAGCCGGACTCTGATCAGAATGAAATGTGCCAGCTGCGTATGTCCTGATAAAGAGACACAGATCCTATAGGACATTTGGGCCTCAGCTGATCACCAAAGGAATTGAGAGCAGGAATCCACTGCCACCAAAATGTACTTGTAAGCCCCATCCAATGATTAGGGGGCTGCAGTGGTCCAAATATACACAAGCCAAAGGCTTGTTTGAAATAAGAAGAGGTGTCTAGGGTGGGCTCATCCCTGTGGATCCTTTCAGTAGCGACAGATGTCACATCTCAGGAGAGAGTCCATGGTCTGTTTATAAAGACCCAGCCACCAGTAGCGTTGCTGTAATAGAGAAATCATATCAGCCACCCTTGCATGTGCAGAAGCCAGACCCTCATGTGCAGACAGTATTAGTCCTAGTCTGCTATCACTATTTAAGCCTTACTCCTGCAATATGAGCATACAGTATGTTTTTGGATCTACTAGTAGAAGCACTTGAGTGAAAAGCCTTTCAGCAAGTGAGTGTCATTGCACACAGCATTGATGGCCACCATGATGTCTCTGTCTATTCTCGTACTGGAACAGGTTACACAGCAACTACGGTGGTGCAAACCATCACCATTTCGGCCTCATCGACCATTGAATTCCCTGCAACATGCACACCAACACATTGATGACTCAATGTATGAATGCCATAAGCCAGTGGCAAGCATTCTTTCAGCTTTGCCACCCGTTCACAAAGCAACATGTGCTTCACTGTGCAGCCTTTTGAATCCCTGAATCTCTTCTGACTCCAGTAATGAAGATACTCATTATACAGTAATACGAATCGCACCCAATCAGTGTGGTGAATCCAGCTTCTATATTCTGTAATGCAGGTGCTAGAGCCTTAAATTCTGCAAGCTGTCCCAGGCAATCACTTAATCAATGCGTGCAGGTTTTCCTAGGACGGATGGTTCCATCATGCATATGGCCTTTTATGACTGCGTACGCAGCTGAAAATTGCTGTTTTGTCCCTTAGGGAGGTTGGGCAGAACCATCAGTGTAACTGATGTAGTCCTAGTGATCTAGAGGCATGATTTCATTAGTTAGAGGACATTCTTGCTTGTACTGATGAAATGCTTGTATTTGTAATGTAGTGTCAAATCTGTAGTGCACGTCTGTTGCAGTCAGGGAGTTTGCTCATTGTATCCATCTCAGATGTAGAGCTTTTACATTCAGAACGCTAGCTCTTGTAACCGTCTCTAAAGTCGATACTGGGGTCACAAGAATAACTTGTTTCCCTTGCACGCTCTCTCACTACAGCAGTCTGGACTGCTGTCATAATTCTTTCTGTCGGTGTAAAAAGCATTTCAGCCTTTGCATAGTGTTGCAATTTATATGCAATTGGTACTGTGTCACCTTCATTGAATGTGACATATGTGTAGCCTGATACCCCCAATATTATATGGATCACCAGGTTTGTTATGTATACACGTGTGTGTATATTTTTGGAAGCTATCAAATCAGCTTGGATGGAATGTAAAATTTCTGTTTCTACTTCTGTCCAAAGTGTGCGTGAAAAGTCTGAATGACTTAAGTCATGAAAAGTTTTACCTGTTTTGAGTACTCATGAATGTATGTCCTGTCAAAATTTAGGAATCCTAATATGGATTGTAACCTTTTTAAAGTGGTTGGTCGTTGGAGCAACGCACATTTTTCTAAAAAATTGGTTGCCAGGCTCTTGCTTCACTTGACAGCTTGTGTCCCAAAAAATAAGACACTGAGGGGGGCAATTTTTGATTTTTGGATATTGAATCTATAGCCCTTGTGAGAGAACCCCAAAATTATAGGGTTTGCTGCGGTCAAGAGCTCCATCAGGTCATCGTCTGTTAAATTTATGTCATCGACATATGACAATGCCTGATCATCAAAGTTCTCAAGTAATTCTGTGACTCTGGCTGAAAACAGCCAGGAGCTATTCTAATACACCTATAGTAAATGGCAGAAATGTTTCTGAGAGCCTAGCGACATGAGGGCAGTCAAATACCTGAGTTCAGGTGCTATATTTTGGTAAAAAGGTCCATTTGAGTTATCTAATGTTGTTTTGTATTTCTTCTGCACAATGATAATCATTAGTGCGGCACTGTGTGCATTTGTACTGCGAATGTTCAAGTAGCTGTGTTCAAATGTCTGTAATTTAATTCTAGTCGGTACGATTGATCCGGTTTTATAACTGGAAACTTGATTTTTCATTGATGAGGTGCAACTTTCAATCACACTTTGATATTCCACTGTTCTAGGATTTCCATCATTTGTTGTTTTGGTTCAGTTTTTATTGGCTATTGTCTGTGAGCTTGTGTGGTTGTCCTCAATGGTATATCATGGTAAGCTGAACCATCATCTCGCTCCACATGGTTGTGGTATAGCGCAGGAGCTAGCGCTAAAGCCCACTCCCTGGCGTATGAATGTTTAATTGATTCTGAAACGAGGTTGGAGAAAGCCAGTAAAATTATGGTTTCTCCTTTTGGGCAATCCATTACGAAGTCAGGTGGCCAATCTATCTTGGCCAGCAAGATGCTATAACCCTGAGTGAGTTCCTCCCAAAAAGGACATTAATAAATCTGGAAACATCCCTCTCCAAACATGGCTGGAGTTCTTACAACTGATGGAGGACACCTAATCTCATATCAGGTGTTTCCACCATGATACACTCCAGGCATGGGTGGTGAACTCTGCTCTGTTTGCGGAGTTTGTGGATTTTTCCACAGAGCTTGCGGAATGCTGAAAACTCCACTCCGTGTAGCGCAGCAGAGTTTTTTTCCCGCTCGCGAACAGTAAATTGGTGGTCACGAGCTGCCGCTTGGGTAGAATTTCTACCCGAGCGGCAGGAAGATCAGCACGAATGGCAGTTTGTTCCGCACTCCGCTGCTTGCTGAACTCCACAGAGCTGTTTTGTCAGTTCGCGGAGTTCCACTTAAAGGAACTCCACAAACTATGCCCAGGCCTAATATACTCACTTAGCACTACTCCCACCAAACCAGGTTTAGCAAACTATCTTGACGGCTGCTCCACCGTCCAGCATTGTCAATGTCTATTCCCTGTTCAGAAGCAGAGTCCTCAAAAACTGGGACATGGCTGACTTTTAGTCTGGCTACCTTCTTCTTTTTAAATTGAGCTTTTGATATTTTAGGTTTGTCATCCTGTTAAATTATTAATTCAGATGAGCGTTGTGGGTCATTTCTTTGTTTTACATGCTTTTTGATTTCCGCTCTGACCATCCTTTCTCCGAGCACCTGTCAGATATATCCTGAAAGGAACATGAGGAACATTTATCAGTGTCTGATACCTGTCAGGTGGCATAACATTATCATGGTTACTCAAGTTGTAACATTTTTCAGTAGATTCCTGTGTAGGAGACCCATGCCGTGAATGAGTTTTTTCTTTATTTTTCTTATTGTCCCACTTCTTCTTTGTAGAAGAGTCGGGTGCTTGCTTAGAGTTATTCTTTTCAGAATTACTCTTTACCTGTGGTTTCCCTGGTGTGGTTCCCAAATTATCTCTACCCTTTAGCATAGGTTTATTTGATAATTTTAGGCACTTTGTGCTCCTTTTGTGTAGGAGGCGAATCTCATAGGCATTGGCATATAGCTAACACCGCTGTTCCCCCTGTTACACTACTCAACATTATGACAGATAGTGCGGCAAAATTCCCCATCTGTTTCATCCCTTAGTCAAGGGCTGTTGCTGCCTCGTGCTCATTATGTATCTGTTTAAGACTTCAGGTAAAATCACCCGAGAAGGGGTAGCATGTATTCTGGTATGTAATGCAGCAAAGACTGTACCCCAAGTGGCACAATCTTCTACTGGGGGAGCCATCCCCAATGGCAAACAAATTGTTAGTATCCTATGCTTTTCCTGTCGACCCGTATAGGGAATTACTGCTTCAAGCTGTTTTTTTGTATGCAATCCAAAACTGAAATTTTTCCCTTTTGATGGGCATTTCTCCCTTTACTGCATTCAATGTTTCAGGTCTAATGCCTGATGTAGCTAACTGTGGTGCTAGGGCTTGAACATTCCACGTAGGAGCAAGAGTTAATGTTTGCATAACAAATGGTGTAAGACTTATGGATATTTTTACAAGAATATTGTATATTCCCTGTATCTGTACTGCGGTCAAATGATCAACATTGGGCTGTGGCGTGTAACCAGCTAGGACTGGTCATGTCACACCCTCATTGCTGAGTGGGCCCAGTCTCACGTCTTGTATACTATGGGGAAGGGCCCCTTTAAACCAATTGTTTTGTTCTTGGTACGTTAGAGGAATTTCTATTTCCTTATATACAGTATATTCTACAGGTATTTCACCTACTTCATAGTTGTGAAATAGCTGTGTAGCATCTTGTACAGCAGGGAATTTGACCCAAGATAGATAAGATAACTTTATTTGAGTCATTACTTAAAACCATTGCAATAAAGTGTTATGTTTAAAATGGTATGTTTTTCTTAAAAAGAGAGTAAAAAAGGATAAAATGCATAATTCAGTAGTATATAAGTCAATACTTGTCGCTAGGGATGGCAGCAGCATACATGATTGTTCTCTAGACAGCTGGGATGGTGTTATACTGGTGGCCTTTGTACAATAAGTATTTGGTACCAGGTCCAAATAGTTCCGATGTTCAAAGTGATGAGTCGCAGCACAAGTGTAAAAAACATCAGACTGAAGGGTCTAAAGATGGGGGGGAGGTTTCAAGCTGTGCAATAGATGTGCAATAGGTACAAAGCAAGAGCTGTGCAGCTCACTGGATGAGTTTGAATTAGATGGAGCATACCGCCTAATTGTTTGTTGTTACCAGAGCAGCATCTCTGTGGGGACCTTTTGGTTGCAGTGAGAGAAATTAGCAGCTACTTGTTCTTAGGATTTTCCCCCCCCACTGTCTCCATGAATCGTACAAAGCAGCACATCAGCTGAACATCTCCACCTCCAAAGCATGCTTTCGCTGATTGCCTGCAGGATCTTACCCCCTTGATCTTAAAAACGGGCTTTAATAGCAATCTGCGTTCAAATGGCAGCTTTCCGCAGATGCACAATAGGTGTAAAACATTCTCTTTTGCTTTACCACATAGGCAGCAGGTAGTCAAGGTCTGTGTTCGTTTCCAAGGTGGGAGATGCAGCAGAGTCGGTAGAATGCCCATTCGGAAATGAAGATATTTTTCCTTCGTTATCTTGGTAAATCCAGCACCTAAATAAGATTGTGGGGATGGCTTGGTGTAGCTCTGCAATACGAACCATCCATGGCCCTTTCTTTGAGCGCTGCCTTGTCTGCCAACATGGACACCCTTTTCACTGTCTTGTTTACAACATGTTTAAAGCTATTGTGCATCCCTGAGGCCTGCCAAAATTCTGCTAAGCCCAAATGATTTATCGAATTTGACCCAAGAGTAAAATACCTCTGTCCTAAATGCTTTGTGTGGCTCTACCACAAAGGAAACCTCCCCACCCTCTATGGTGAGGCCATATTGTAGTAGTTTTTGAGTGACTACATGTCTGCAGTTCTCAGAAAGATTTTGTGCCATGATAATTTAAGAAATGGGTTACAATATTTGGTTAACACAGTGGGAATGGTGTCCTTTCAAGTGTACCAACAGCCAATACATAGGGTAACCTCCTCAGCTGAGGAGAATTTTCCCTACCACCACGGACATCTCCAGTTTTTAGGGTTTATAGGGATCTCTGAGAAAGCACAATTGAACTACTCAGTTGATCTATACAAAATACGAAAACAACCAATGTTGGCGGCGCCATGTTGTGCAGTTTCCACAAATCAGTAGAAACTGCGCATTTGAGGATGACATAAACCTAGCATGATGCCAGACTTTTTCCATGCCCCCCATTGTACATGTTTCCTCTCGGACCAGCTAGCTCACAATGCCACCGTTAGCCCCCCTAAACCTAGACAGGGAGCAAACAGTTCTGGCAACCATTAAAAATGAAAACTGTTTCCTCAGGAACAGATGTTGATGGAATTAGAACTTTTCGCTCAGTCACTCATGCACTGTTTTGCTCAGAGAAATATACGAAGAATACACAAATGGACATTTTTAATATTTGTTGAACAGTAGTGATTCTCACATATAAAATATGAGCTGCAATGATTAATAGACAGAAGCAGAAAAAGGTTATAATGAGTGTCAGCAAAGTGAATAAAAACAAAGAGTTCCACTATCTTGCTGAGACAGCTTAGATATGCCTAAATATAAAAGAGAATAACAATCAAGCATACTCCTATGATGCTCACTTTAACCTGCGTATCTAGGGTGTGAATGTATGGTCTGCCAAGAAACCCCCTTCTGGATGATGTAACTCATTTACCTGTTGGGTAAGAGGGTAGGACCCCATCTTGATCTCGAACTGGACACCCCTCATGGAGATGTCAGTCAGCTGGTAGGCAAAAGATTCAGCATCCAGGGACCCCTCGAAGTCAGCAGAAATGTCTCCTCTGATCATATTAGGAAACAAAAATATAGAAAATGGCATCCTTACCTCGGGCCGAGATGTGATCAGGCTACCATTGTTTGTGTTCTACAGATATCAGCGTTGCCATATGGATGTAATAACAAACACATTTGCATCGCTCATGTGAGGGCATTTGTACCTAATGCAGTGTGATAGTGTTCTCACAAAATTTTCCGTGTCAGCAAGGTCGGTGCTTCCAAGAAACTAGTCTGAGTGTAATAAATGTAAATGTTTGTCAAAAGTCGATGTAGCAAAGAGAAAGCAACTTTAAGGAAGGATCATGTACATTTAATAATGGCACTAATTCCTACCATGTCTAACTCGGGCACATGAAACTACCTTTCTAAGTAGTTCACATCTATAAAATGCCATCGGTTGATATCAACACTGATGGACAACAGCTGGACGCAGTGCCTAAAGCCAGCTGAACCACAGTAGCCAATGTCTGAAAAGGTCTGCCTGAAAGCCCCTTTCTTTATATATATATGTCTCTGCATGTGTATGTGTACACATGTTTTTTGTGTTGTGCATTGGTTTTGTATGTGGTATATAATATTGGTGAGCTCAGCTTGGCATTAGTAGATACATAAGTCACCCTGGGGTTATGAGCAAGGAGAACTAAAGTTCAGGCTAGTAGCTGGTAAAAGGTAGCTATATATCAATGGGGAGAGCTCAGCTTGGTATTAATAGAGGGAGAACTAAACTTTGCCTTAGTAGGGGCTAGCTCAGCTTAGTGTTAGTAGGGGGAGAGCAGAGCTTGGGGTTAACAGTGGGAGAGCTCAGTTTGGTGTTAGTTGCAGGAGGGAAGAGCTTGGTGTTAATAGGTGGGAACCTCAGATTGATGCTATTAATGGAGAGCTCAGTTTGGTGTTAGATGGAGAGCAGCGTTTGACACTGATAGAGGAGAGCTTATCTTGTAATTAGTTGCAAAATGGCACAGATTATTGATAATAAGGGTTTAGTTCAGCTTAGTTTCAATAGGGTTGGAACAGAGCTTTGCGTTAGTGGGGGATAAATCAGCTTGGTGTTAGACACAGGAGGGACAGCTTATTGTTAATAGAAGGATAGATCAGTCTAGGGTTAGTAGGGGAAAAGCTACGTTTCTTATTACTGTGGGGATAGCACAATTTGGTGTTAGTAGAGAAAGAGCTCAACTTGGTTTTTATAGGGAGAGCTCAGCTTAGTCATAGTAGTAGTAAAGCACAGGTTTGTAAGAGAAGAGTTCAGACTGATGTTAGTTATATGCAGCACTATAGAAACAACATATTCATACATGCAGACATACCGTTTAATAAGAGAAAAGCCCAGCTTGTCAATACAGGGAAGGGTCAGTTCGGTGTTGGTAGTGATGGAATGTTGAGCTTGTTATTATTGAAGGAGAGTGAGCATGTGGATGTTAGCAATATAACATCTTGCTCTGATTTCAGCAGTCAGGAGTGCACATAATTTGCTCAACCTTGGTTTAGAGATGGGTCTCAGCTTGGAGATACCTCAAACTAGCTGCTGTCAATCACAGAAATCACCTTGGTGTTATTAGAATGTGTTCAGCTTGGCATTAGCAGCTTGATTCAGCAAGAAAAGGTTTTTTGTACCATCCCTGCTATGTTTATGGTCCAAAACCAAAGTCTGGTCGATGAATCACGCTGCAAAGGAAACAGCAGTTTGATGACCCAGACCTTCAAAAAGATACATTTTAGTACAGAATTAAAAAACACACAAGGAAAGCTATATATGTAAGACCCAGAGTCTCTCCTACACATAGCTCTGAAAACATCACTGTATGGACTCACCTGCAGCTATGAAAACCAAGAGGAGGCTGGCACCGGCAGTGAAGAACCTCATGATGACAAAGAGGGTGGAGTTGGCTGTGCAGACCTTGTGACTTGAGCTCTTTCTTCTCTCGCTTCTCTTCTGGAGGTTGTAATTATAGGCAGCTTTCCTTTACACAGGGTGGGTTTGAGGAGGTCACATGACTCAGTACTGCTGATCTGGTTGGTCACATTTGGCTGCCTTAACTCCCCCTCTTCTTCCTCCACCTCATCTTGCTGACCTGATGTGTCAAGGAGAAAGACTCAAGTGATGAGTGTTCCTGCATTCAAATGTAGACGGCGTAGCTCCTCATAGCCCCTGCAACAATTTTGTCAGTAATGTTCAAAATTAAAGTCTCTGAAAATGTGTCTTGAATCTGAGACTATCCTAAACCCTCTTAAAAAATCAACTATTCTTCTCCAGGTCCCACAGAAACAGAAACTCTGATAGGCTGTGCAGCGAGTGCCACTGTGTTCTGCTTTCATAAGAGGAGTCGCCATGGAAGGTTTATCTCATTTGTATTTGTCTCAGTATCAATAAAATGTTGTTAATTGGCTGTGGCTCCTGTGGGAACAACTTTGAAGCAATGATACTTCTCATTTCACTCTCTGCCTTTAGGAAGCCTCTCTGGATGATTCATGTTTAATAATGCATTGGGATACATTTACATTCTGCCAACCAGGAAATTGTGTCATTCAATAGCTCAGTCACAAAAATCCCTTTTGATACGCCTTTGTGACAGCTGAAAGGTTTGCTCTGGTACAAGCTGTACTCATACCGTTTACACCGTACAGCCCAGAGTGTTTGTGCGAATGGGTAGTAGCTGTGTACAAAAATAGAAACACTCATATTTGTCAACAATGTTTTGCTGTTGAGGCACTATTGATCCATAAACGGAAAACATGTTTTCAGCTGTTTTCTTGTAATTGGGTGCCACTTTTTTGTTATCCTAATGTAGCAACCTAAGACTCATGGATGTGACAGACTTGAACCTGGCATCTTAGATCACCAGCAATTCAAACAGTATTCCCTGGTTAACTCACTTTTATCCATCTAGAAAATGTCTGTAAGAGTTCTACATTATGTTCTATATCTGATTGTCAAGATTAAAAGCGTGTATATTTAAATGAGGTGACATTGTACACCTTTATCTGTTTGTCGAATGAGATTGTAAACCAGTGCTCAAGTTAGCAGCTGCAGAAATAATTCAGCACCAGAGTGGCAGGGCTCTATTGATACTGTGAACAATATTATATTGTAGCACAAATACCTATAGTATGTCCCATTTATCACATAGCAACTGACTGAAATGATGCTATCAGCAGAGAACAGTACACAAAACAAAGTGATATAAATTCAGATGTGAAGGAAGTCGCCAGAGAAAATCCAGCTAGTACCATATGAATTGAACATTCAGGCTCCAATTTATATCTTGGTGGTATTGGTACTCTCAATGGCGTACCTTTACCGTCAGGATAATGGTCCCCCCAGATTTTCATGTGGGTGGACCATAGGTCTGGCTATGACGGTGACTATCCATCACTGCCAGAGCCAATCCTCCCCAAAGGCCAGATGAAGTAAGGGCCAGTGTAGAGGAGGCCATATGTTCCTCCACCCAGTTTTTTGAAAAATAAAAATATAAAAGTGTTTGGTCCAAGGCCACATAATTTTGACACAGTCCTGCACCAAGCAAAAGAATGCATTGACAGGAACCACCATGACGGCGGTTCTTGCCAATGTATTATAAAGGACTGCCTGCTTGGAGGTCATTTATAAATTCAGTGGGCAGTCACTCCAACAGGGAGACAGAGAAATCTATTCTGTTCTCTAGGCAGAACAATGGGCCATCCGCCAAATTTTAAATGAGATCCTTAGTCCTAGCTTTTTAGTCAATTGGATGTGAATTCGAAGACTTTTCATTTGACTTTTAACTTTTTAAGTATGGCCTAAAAAATGTGGTGTGCACAGTGCTTTTGACTGCAAAAGTCAAGATTTGCTGAAGTTGTCACACACTAACCATGGTCACTTAGCACGTAGAAATATTTTATGTGTGTGCTCTTTGAAGTTGAGCAACAGAATGCAAGTCAAAGTAGATCACACCATCACCATAAAAGTAGATTTCACATACGTGTTGTGGTTTGGGAACACATGTTAAAGTCTTTTTTCTTGGCTAGGACAAGACAACTAGTCTGTGGCACAGATTTGTTCAGCAAAATCATCTGTTGTGGTATTAGGCAGGCCCTAAATAAATCCTCTGTTCCTGGAACCTGCCAATCTTTAGTCCCCCAGATAAATTTAACATCTACTGTATCCCTCCAAAAGTCAAATCCTTGTACAGAGAGCTGGGAAAGATATGAAGCAGAATATATCAACTTAGTGTCAGTTAACATATTTTTTCTTTTCAGGTGATGGTGCAAGCCTATAATAAAATGAGGCTGGGTCAGATGTGTCATAACCAGAAAAATAATCAAACTTCTTTGCAAACACTTTTGAACTACCCTTTGGGGGTGAATGGCAATGCTCCCATTGAGTAAAGATGAAAACTTCACAAGGTGTACTAGCCTTGTGTAGAACATGATGACAGTAATGTTGATGACAGAACATTTCTTCAACAATAGCTTAACCGTCATATAACTCATCAGAAGAAAACACTGTTGTATCTTCTAGATCTTCCAACATTTTATATATGGTATTAATGTCCCAATCGTCAGAAATGGTGCTAGGGGTGACAATGTCATTATGGAAATTTAAAACAAATATGGAATTTGTAACAGTTCAGCTGGACCATACACATCAAATGATATCTTGTCCCATACAATCCCACATGGAACTGGAACAGCTGAAAAGTTCACCAGGGACAAGTCTCACTGTTCACGGTATGATGATGCATGTGGTTTCAGAACCAAGTTCACTGTGTGTACTGCAGAGCATTCTGGAACAAAGAGTCTGTTCAGGAGAAGGAAGAACACAGTCCCAAAACCAACCCAGATAATTAAGAAAAGCAATGCCACTGTAAACCAAAGGTGTAACCATAGAGAAACAAAGTATGTTCTTTTCATCCAACGATAGATGACACGCACCTTTAGCTCACACCGCAGGGGCAGTGAGGGCGATGGAACCTCTGATGAGTCGGAAAAGTCATCAAAATTGATGAAGTATCCAGATGCTGTCCAGTCTATCTTGGGCAGCTCAGCAGGCTGGTTCAAGTGAGGCCAAGACTCGATTTGTGGTGTATTAACATAGACCTTGTTTATCTCTGGATGTCGAATTGAAATCTGTGTTTCTGTACTTGTAGACTGCACAGTAGTCGTTATTTCTGAAACAGGTAGAAGGCATACTTCATTTTTGTTTATTGTTGTCTCATGTTGAAGAGAACAGGCTTCATTTGCAATTAAAGCTTCCATCTGAACCTCCTGTGTGGCAGCGAGAGGAGATTGGCAGCTACCCAGGAGTCCACACAGATTACTTTTGTGAATCAGCCACATAGTGTGGTTTGATCAGATCAATCGAGACAAACCTTTTGACACCGCATCCAGCAAGGGGTGGAAGAAGTATGGTTTGTGTACCTTCAACTGCCAGGACAGGCACAGGCAATCAATCAATCAATCAATCAAGCATTTGTATAGTGCGCTACTCACCCGGAGGGTCTCAAGGCGCTTGGGGGAGGGGGGTCCGCTACTGTTCGAACAGCCAGGTCTTGAGTTGCTTCCTGAAGGAGAGGTGGTCTTGGGTAAGGCGGAGGTGGATGGGTAGGGAGTTCCACGTCTTGGCAGCCAGGTAGGAGAAGGATCTTCCTCCCGTTGTGGCTCTTCGGATGCGGGGGACGGCGGCGAGGGCGTGGTTGGTCGATCGTAGCTGGCGGGTGGGAGTGTAGAAGGTCAGACGGTCGTTGAGGTATCTGGGGCCTTGGTTGTGGAGAGCTTTGTGTGCGTGGGTGAGGAGTCGGAACGTGATTCTCTTGCTGACGGGGAGCCAGTGCAGGTCTCTCAGGTGTCTTGCGATGTGGCTGTGTCGGGGGATGTCCAGGATGAGTCGAGCTGAGGCGTTCTGGATGCGTTGGAGTCTTTTTGAAGTTTGGCTGTGGTTCCGGCGTAGAGGAGTTGCCGTAGTCCAGTCGGCTGGTGACGAGGGCCTGGGTGACCGTCTTCCTGGTTTCGGTGGGGATCCACCGGAAGATCTTGCGCAGCATGCGTAGGATGTTGAAGCAAGACGAGGAGACGGCGTTGATTTGTCGGGCATTGAGAGGGAGGAGTCCAGGATGAAGCCCAGGTTGCGTGCGTGGTCCGTTGGTTTGGGTGCGTTGCCCAGGGCAGGGGGCCACCAGGAGTCGTCCCAGGTGGAGGGTGATGATCCTAGGATGAGGACTTCCGTTTTATCTGAGTTCAGTTTCAGGCGGCTGTTCCTCATCCACTCGGCTACGTCCTTCATCCCTTCATGTAGGTTGGTTCTGGCGGTTGTGGGGTCGTTGGTGAGGGAGAGGATCAGCTGGGTGTCGTCGGCGTAGGAGATGATGTTGAGGTTGTGTTGGCGTGCGATGGCTGCGAGGGGGCTCATGTAGACGTTGAAGAGGGTGGGGCTGAGTGATGATCCTTGTGGTACGCCGCAGATGACTTCGGTGGCCTCGGAACTGAACGGCACTCTGAAAGATGGCCCAAACTCTTTTTGGTTCACAATTTTTCTCTGACCAGATCCCCGATGTTCAGAATCCAGCCAGTTCTTGCCTGAACAACCTTCGCTTCTCCAGTGGCGGTGATTTTACTTTGTCCGTCCTGAAAATCATTCAATTGCTGTAAAACAGCCAAATGTTGATGTCAAAGTTTTTTTTACCAGCACTATGCTGGCACTGTCGAGGTCTGGGACCAATATCTTAACCCCAAACAGGATCTCATAAGGAGTCCGCCCACCCAGGGACTTTCTTGTTATGTTATTGAAAGTCCTCTGGACCCCATATAGGTGAAGAATCCAACTTCAACCACAGCCGAATACCCTTGCTGTTAAAGACTGCTTTAAGTCCCGGTTTTTACTCTCCACAACCACGTTTCCCTCATGATCAATCAATCAGGGGTTTATATAACGCGCTACTCACCAGTGAGGGTCTCAAGACGCTAGGGGGAGGGGGGTAGAGCTGCTCCGGATCAGTCGAAAAGCCAGGTCTTGAGGTCCTTCCTGAATGTGTGCAGGGTCGGGGAGCGTCTGATGTTCACAGGGAGCTCGTTCCAGGTCTTGGCTGCGATGTAGGAGAAAGCTCTCACACCAGTTCTGTTTCTGCGGATGCGGGGGACCTCTGCTAGGGCGAGGTCGGCGGAGCGGAGGTTCCTCTTGGGTACATGGAGGGATACTCTCTCGTTGAGGTATTTGGGTCTGATGTTGTTGAGGGATTTGTAGGCGTGGGTGAGTTTGAAAGTGACCCTCTTCTCGATGGGGAGCCAGTGGAGGGGTCGTAGGTGTTGGGTCATGTGTTCGTGACGCGGTGTCGCGAGGATGGGTCTGGCCGCGGCGTTCTGGATGGTTTGGAGTTTGTGTAGAAGAGTTCTGTTGATTCCGGCGTAAAGGGCATTGCCGTAGTCCAGTCTGCTGGTTATGAGCGCGTGGGTGACGGTCCTTCTGCAGTCGGGGGGGATCCATTTGAAGGTCTTACGGAGGATCCGAGGTCAGTTGAAACTAGTGGAAGCGACGGCGTTGATCTGGCGGTTCATAGAGAGGGAGGAGTCAAGTATGATGCCGAGGTTCCGAGTGTGGTCTGTAGGGGTGGGAGGGTTCCCGAGGGCGGAGGGCCACCAGGTGTTGTATGGAGATGGGAAATGCAGCCAGCGTCACACCAGAACTTTCCATGGCCTCTTTGTAAGCCCGAGAGCTAAACCCCAGACCCTGGTCGGAATGACAGATGTCACATCTCAGGGGAAAGTCCATGGTCTGTTTGTAAAGACCTGCCCACCAGTAGCGTTGCTGTAATAGAGAAATTATTGCAGCCACCCTTGTGTGCAGAAGCCAGACTCTCATGTGCAGGCAGTATTAGTCCGAGTCTACGATCGCCATCTGGTATTACTCTGTCCCCCACTCTTGGAATCTGAGCATATGGTATGTTTTTTGCATGTAACTTGTAAGATTACTTGAGTGGTGAATCTTAATCCGACCTGACATGGTTGCGGTATAACGCAGGAGCTAGAGCTAAAGCCCACTCCCTGGCAAATTAATGTTTAATTGATTCTGGAACGAGGTCAGAGAAAGCTGGTAAAATTACAGTTTCTCCTTTTGGGCAATCCATTACGAAGTCAGGTGGCCAATCTTTCTCTGCCAGCAAGATGTTATAACCCTGAGTGAGTTCCTCCTAAAAGAGGACATTAATAATCATGGGAACATCCCTATACAAACATAGCTGGACTTCTTACAACTTATGTGGGACACCTAACCTCATATCAGGTGTTTCCACTGTGATATACTCACTCAGCACTTCTCCCACCAGAAAATCTATCAGGTTTGGTGAACTATTGTGACTTCTGGTGTACTGTATTGCATTGTCAATGCCCATTCTCTGTTCAGAAGAAGAGTTCTAAAAATGTGGGACATGCATGACTTTTAGTCCAGCTACCTTCTTCTTTTTATATTCAGGTTTTGATATTTTACGTTTGTCATCCTGTTAATTATGTATTCAGATGAGCATTGTGAGTCCTTTCTTTGTTTCATGTGCTTTTCTGATTTCCGCTCTGACCGCCCTCATGCCTCTGAGCGTCTGTGGGATGTATCCTGAAAGGAACATGAGGAACGTGCATCAGTATCTGATGCTTGTCAGGTGATTTAACATTATCACAGTTACTTAAGTTGTAATGTTTTTGGTAGATTCATTTGTAGGAGACCCACCCCATGATTTAGTTTGCTCTTATTTTTATTGTCCCACTTCTTCTTTGTGGAAGAGTCGGGTGCTTGCTTAGAGTTATCATTTTCAGAATTATTCTTTACCTGTGGTTTCCCTTTTCTGACTCCCAAATTATCTCTACCCTGCGTAGCATAGGTTTATTCAATAAATGTAGGAAATTTGTGCTCCTGTTGTGCAGGAGGAAAATCACTTAGGTGTTGGTGTATATCTAACACGGCTGATTCCCCTTTTATGTTACACAACATTATGGCAGATAGTGCAGCAAAATTCCCCATCAGTTTCATCCCTAGTTCAAGGGCTGGTGCTGCCTCGTGCTCATTCTGTACCTGTTTAAGACTTCAGGCAAAATTGCCAGAGAAGGGGTAGCATGTGCTCTGGTATATACTGCAGCAAAGACTGTACCCCAAGAGCCAATATCTTCTACCGGGGGAGACATCCCCATTGGCAAGCAAATTGTTAGTATTCTATGCTTTTCCTGTTGGCCCTTATTGGAAAATACTGTTTCAAGCTGTTTTTTTTTTTGTGCAATCCAAAATGGAATTTCTTCCCTTTTGGTGGGTATTTTTCCCATTACTGTATTTGCATTCAATGTTTGAGGGCTAATGCCTGGTGTAGCTAACTGTGGTGCTGAAGCTTGAACAGTCTGCGCAGGAGCAAGTGTTAATGTTTGCATTGTAATTGTGTAAGACTTCTGTATATTTTTACTAGATTATTGTATGATCCCCGTATCGTGCCTGCGGTCAGATGATCAACATTGGGATGTGGTGTGTAACCGGCTAGGACTGGCCATGTCGTCCCCTCATTGCTGAGTGGGCCCAGTCTCCCGTATTGTATGCTATGAGAAAGGGTGCCTTTAAACCAATTAGTTTGTTCTTGGTACGTTTGAGGAATTTCTATTTCCTCATATGCAGTATACTCTACAGGTATTTCACCTACTTCATATTAAAAACACAGCTGTGTAGCATCGTCTACAGCAGGGAATTTGACCTAAGAGTAAGATACCTCCATCATAAATGCTTTGTTTTCCTGACCACAAAGGTAATTCATCTCCCCACCCTCTAGGGAGAGGCCAAGGTGTAGTTGTTTTGGAGTGACTGGATGTCTGCAGTTCTCAGAAATATTTTGTGCTATGGTATTTTAAGAAATGGATTGCAATATTCGGCTAACAAGCTTGAACTAACCAACTGCCAATAAGTAGGATATACCTACTCAGCTGAGGAGGATGTTCCCTACCATATGGACGTCTCCGGTATTAAAAGGTGTATAGGGATCTCTGAGGAAGCATGAGTGAACTACTCATTTGATCCATAAAAAATATGGAACCAACCAATGTTGGCGGCGCCATGTCTTTTAGTGTCCACAAATCAGCAGCCACTGTGCATTGCGGATGACATAAACTTAGCATTGTTCCAGCCTGATTCCATGCACCCTCATAGGATATGATGCCCTTTGGGCCAGCTAGCTCACAGTGCCACTGTTAGCCCCCCCTTAAACCTAGACAAGGAGCAAACTGTTCTGGCAACCACTGAACATAACTCTCTTCCCTCAGGAACAGTGTTGATGGACATAGCACTTTTCGCTCAGTCACTCATCCTCTGTTTTGCTCAGAGAACTATACAAAGAATACACAAAGGGACGTTTTCAATATTTATTGAACTGTACTGATTCTTGCATAAAAAATATGAGCTGCAATCCTTAATAGACAGAAGCAGATAAAGATTATAATGAGTGTCAACAAAGTGATAAAACAAAGAGTGCCACCATCTTTTTGAGACCGCTTACATATGCATACATAGAAATTTTTTCAATAATTGAGCGTGCTTTTGATGCTATCCCTAACCTACTTGTCTAGGGTGTGAATGTATGGTCTGTCAATAAAAACCCCTTCTGGATGATGCAACTCCTTTACCTGTTGGGATAGAGTGTAGTACCCCGTCTTGACTCAAACTGGACACCCCTAACGGAGATGTCAGTCAGCTGCGAGGCAATATATTCTGCATGCAGGGACCCTCGAAGTCAGCAGAAGTGTCTTGTCGGATCATGTTAGGAATCAAAAGGCTTTATATAGAAAATGGCATGCTTGCATCAGGCCGAGATTGTGATCATGCTACCATTGTTTGTGCTCTACAGATAGCTGCATCGCCACATGGATGTAATATTAAACACATTTGTATCACACACGTGAGGGCCTTGAACCTAATGGCAAGGCAGTGTGATAGTATTTTAACATCACAATACCTTTCTAAGTTCACATCTGTGAAATGCCATTGGTTGATATCAACACTGATGGACAACAGATGAAGGCAATGCCTAAAGCCAGCTCAACAACAGTAGCCAATGGCTGAAAGGGTCTGTCTGAAAGCCCCTTTGTGTATCTATATATCTCTGCATGTGTATGTCTACATGTGTCTTTTGTGTTGCACATTGGTTTTGTATGTGGTGCCTAATATTGTGGGAGCTCAGCTTAGCATTAGTAGCTAAATAGGTCATCCTCGGGTTACGAGGAAGGAGAACTAAAGCTCATGCTAGTAGAGGGTAAAACATAGCTATGTATCATATAGGGCGAGCTCAGCTTGGTATTAATAGGGGGACAACTAAACTTTGCCTTTGTAGGCGCTAGCTCAGCTTGGTTTTAGTAGGGGGGAGAGCAGAGTTTGGGATTAACAGTGGGAGAGCTCAGTTTGGTGTTAGTTGCAGGAGGGCAGAGTTTGGTGTTAATAGGTGGGAACCTCAGATTGGTGCTGCTAATGCCAGAGCCAGGCTTGGTGGTAGATGGAGAGCAGAGTTTGGCGTTGATAGAGGGAGAGCTCATCTTGTAATTCGATGCAGAATGACACAGCTTATTTTTAATAAGGGGTTAGATAAGCTTAGTGTCAATAGGGGCGGAACAGAGCTTAATGTTAGTGGGGGATAAAACAGCCTGGTGTTAGATTTAGGAGGGAACAGCTTATTGGTAATAAGAGGATAGCTCATTCTATTGTTAGTAGGGAAAAAGCTCAGTTTTTATTACTAGGCGAGGTAGCTCCCCTTGGTGTTAATAGAGGAAGAGCTCAGCTTGGTGCTAATAGGGTAGAACTCAGCTTGGTGTTAGTAGTGATAAAGCTCAGGTTGGTAGGTGAAAAGAGCTCAGACTGATGTTAGTTATATGCAGCACTCTGCTGTCTTTTTGCTACGGCCAGATTCACAAAAGTAAAATGAGACAAGAGTCTATCTTTACAACTTTCGATGTTCACAAAGAAAATTTACGAGTAGTAAATGCGCTTTGTAAATACCGAAAGTCGCAAAGCTCAACTTTTGGTATTCACGAAGGACATGCACGAGTATTAAATGCCCTTTGTGAATACCAAAAGTCCTAAAGTTAGACTTTCGTCTCAGTTTACCTTTGTGAATCAGGAGCCATTTCATACATGCAGACATACCATTTAGTAGGAGAAAAGCGCAGCTTGTCAATACGGGGAAGGGTCAGCTTGGTGTTGGTTGTGATGGAATGTTGAGCTTGTTAATATTGTAGGAGAGTAAGCATCTGGACGTTAGCAATAGAAAAGCTTGCTTTGGTTGAAGCAGTGACACAGAGGGTTTGATTTCAATAGTCAGGAGTGCACAAATCAGCTCAGCCTTGGTTTAGAGATGGAGACTCAGCTGGAAGATACCTTAAATTAGCTCACGTCAATTACAGAATTCACCTTGGTGTTAATAGAATGCGTTCAGCTTGGCATTAGCAGATTGATTGAGCAAGAAATGTTTTTAGTGCCATTCCAGCTTTGTTTATGGTCCAAAACCAAAGTCTGGTAGGTGATTCATACTGCAAAGGAAACAACAATTTGATGACCCAAAACTTTAAGAAATATACATTTTAGTGAAGAATTTAAAACAACACACAAGGAAAGCTATACTTGTAAGACCCAGTGTCTGTCTTGCACAAAGCTCTGCAAACATCACTGTATGAACTCACCTGCAGCTATGAAAACAAGAGGCTGGCACCTGAAGCCAAGAAACTCATGATGACAAAGAGGATGAAGTTGGCTGTGTAGACCTTGTGACTTGAGCTCTTTCTGCTCTTTCTTCTCTTCTGGAGGTTCTAATTATAAGCAGCTCTCCTTTTCTCAGGGTTTGAGGAGTCCACATGACTCAGTAATGTTGATCTGGTTGGTCACATTTGGCTATCTTAACTCCCCCTCTTCTTACTTCACCTCATCCTGCTGACCTGATGTGTCAAGGAGAAGGACTAAAATGATGAGTGTTGCTGCATTCAAATGTAGTTGGCCCCTCCATCAATTTTCCTAGTAATGTTCAATATGAAAGTCTCTTAAAACCGGTCATGAATCTGAGACTATCCTAAACCCGCCTAAATAATGAACTGTTCTTCTCCACGTCCCACAGATACAGAAGCTCTGATAGGCTGTGCAGCGACTGCCACTGTGTTCTGCTTTCATAACAGAATGAGTCCCCATGGAAGGTTTAGCCCATTTGTATTTGTGTCAGGATCAATAAAATGTTGCCAATTGGCTGTGGCTCCTGTGGGGACAGCTTTTAAGCAACGATACTTCTCATTCGACTCTTTGCCTTTAGGAAGTCTCTCTGGATGATGTATGTTTAATAATGCATTGGGATACATTTACATTCTGCCAACCAGGAAATGGTGTCATTCAATAGCTCAGTCACAAAATCCCTTTCGTTATGCATTTGTGACAGCTGAAAGGTTTGCTCTGGTACAAGCTGCACTCACACCATTTACACTGTACAGCACAGAGTGTTCATGCGAATGGGTAGTAGCTCTGTACAAAAATAGGGACACTCATATTTGTCAACAATGTTTTGCTGTTGAAGCACTATCTATCCATTAACAAAAAAACATGTTTTCAGCTGTTTTCTTGTAATTGGATCCCACTTTCTTCTTAACCTAAGACTTATGTATTGTGACAGACTTGGACCAAGCTTCTTAGATCAACAGCAATTCAAACAGTATTCTCTGGTTAACTTACTTTTATCCATCTAACAGTTGCCTACTAGAGTTCTACATCCTTCTTTGATAATATGTTAAATCTGATTGTCAAGATTAAAAGCATGCATATTTATATGAGGTGACATTGTGCACCTTTATCTGTTTGTTCAATGACAAGAGATTGTAAACCAGTGCTCAAGTTAGCAGCTGTAGAAAAGATTCATCATCAGAGTGGCAGGGCTCTTTTGATACTGTGAACAATACCATACCACAGCACAAGTACCTCTAGTATGTCCCATTTTTCACATAGCTACTGACTGAAAAGATGCTATCAGCAGAGAACAGTACACAAAACAAAGTGATATAAATTCCGATGTGAAGGAAGTCACCAGAGATAATCCAGCAAGTACCATATCAATTAAACATTCAGGGCCCGATTTATATCTTGCTTGTATAGGTACTCTCAATGGCGACGGAGTACCTCTACCGCCAAGAGAATGGTCCCCCACAGACTTTCATGCAGGAGGACCATAGGTTTTGCTAAGACGGTGACTACTCCATCACTGCCAGAGCCAAGCTTCCCCAAAGGCCAGATGAAGTAATGGCCATGGGAGACAAGGCTATATGTTCCTCCACCCAGTTTTTTTTTTTTTAAATAAAAAAATAAAACTGTTTGGTCCAAGGCTGCATAAAGTTGACGCAGCCCTGCACCAAACAAAAGAATGCATTGGCAGGAACCACCATGAAAGCAGTCTTGCCAATGTATTATAAAGGACCGCCTGCTTGGAGGTCATTTATAAATTCAGTGGGTGGTCACACCAACAGGGGGACGGAGAAATATACTCTGTTCTTTTGACAGAACTATGGGCCATCCGCCCCATTATAAATCAGGTCCTCATTCATACCTTTTTAGTAAATTGCATGTAAATTTGAGGATTTCCATTTGACTTTTAACTTTATCAAGTATGGCCTAAAAATCGTGGTGTGCACAGTGCTTTTGACTACAAAAGCCAAGACTTGTTGAAGTTGTCACACAAGAAACATATTCTCTTAGCATGTAGAATTATGCCCTTAATTAGTTATTTTGTGTGTGTGTGTGCTCTTTGGAATAAAGCAACAGAATGCAAGTCAAAGTAGATCACACCTTCAACACAAAAGTAGATTTCACATACGTGTTGTGGTTTGGAAGCACATAAGAGTGAAATTTTGAGATTCAAATGGGAAAGAGTTTGTTAGAAATCTGGCAGAGGTATGCATCCTGTCCAAGCAGGAACCACAATTCTAGGCAGGGTAAGTAAGATACACACTTTAAATTACATGTGCTTACCCTCTTGTAGCTTGGCATAGAACAAGCAGGCTTAACTGAAGAGGCAATGTGTAAAATATTTGTACAATATAACACACAATAACAGAATGAAAACACTCAAAAAGGTGCACACTAGCTTAGAAAATATTTTTATGAGTAAAACAAGACCATAACAATAAGAAGATTTTAAAAAAAATTAAAAAATTGTAGTGCTTAGAAACAAATAGCGCCAACCGGGGCTATCTGGTCAAGCTTGACCAGGTCCAAGCCAAATTTTTGAGAGGTTCGCGTTTGATGGCTGGTCAGATACAGTGACTATTCTTGGCCTGCTGAAACAATACCTTGGATGATTTGTGGATGGGCACGATGTGGGGAGCAGCGGAGGTGATATATCGTCATTGATCCTTTCGAGGGAGGTGAGGCGTTGGTTCCAAGCGTCGAAGGCACATCAAAGGCGAGATGCACCAAAGCAATGCTTTGAAGTCGAATTTCTGGGTTATAAGTGATGTGTCATCTCTGAGCCATGCAAAGTCAAAGGTGCAGCGAAGCCTTGAGTAGATGCGAGCGTCACGGTCCATACAGCAGCGGCGATGCGGCGGCAGTGAGGGAGATGTGCCGGTTCTGATTCAGCGTAACATCATTTTCACAGATGCAGCACTTTATACTCACTTCCAAGGGCCTACGACTGGATTGGCACTACTTGGCACAGCAAGCAGAGCACAGGTGCTGATTGCAGGTGGCAGGGTGAAGTCTTTGATGTTCTGAGACTTCAGAAACATAAAGCAAGCCAATAAGCCCTTCGAGATAACTCTGGATTCAAGGCAGAGTCCAGATCTCCCTGAGCAGGTTCAGAGAGCAGCAGGCAGCACAGCAGAAAAGCAGTCCTTCCAGAGCAGCAGTCCAGCAGATTGACAGTCCGTGTAGCCGCACACCAGTTCTTCTGACAGAGACTCTTCATAGGTCCTGAAGTGTCTTATTTGGTGGGGTGAGAGACCCAGTAATTATACCCAGTGATGCCTTTGAAGTAGGGGTTGACTTCAAAGAAGGGTCTTTGAAGTGCACAGAGGTCTTTACTTCCTAGCCCTGGCTCCAGACTCAGTTCAGGGGGGTAATCAGCCCTTTGTGTGGGCACAGGATACTGCCAATTCTGGTGTAAGTGTCATCTCTTCCCTCCCATCCTGCACAGGATGAGCCATCAGGATGCAGATAGACACTCAGACACATCTAAATTTTCTTTGTGAGTGATTGTCTAGAGGGAATGCACAAAGTCAAGCTGTCACCCACCCCAGACGTGTATTGGAGAGGCTGCAGGCACACAGAGCTTTAAGAGCAGAGAAATGCCAACTTTCTAAAAGGGGCATTTCTAAAACAATAATGCTAAAGCCAACTTCACCCGTGAAGAGGATTTATCATTACTATTGCAATGTAATGAAACATGACAGAGTCTCCTTTTCAATCAGGAATTACATGTGAAAAGTGTAATAAGGAAAATCCAATGTTAACCTATGAGAGTAATAGGGCTCAAAGTAGTGATTTTTTTTTAGGTGTTTTTCACTACCAGGACACGCAAAACCTAAAAGTACATGTCCTATCTTTCACTTATATAGCACCCTGCCCTATGGGCTATCAAGAGTCGACCTTAGGAGTGACGTAAGTTTAATAAATGATGAGTTTATGGCTTGGTAAAGGGTTTTAAAGTCAACACTGCAGTAAAACTGCACATACAGCTCGACAGTGGCAGGCCTGAGACTGGTTTAAAGGACTACTTGTGTAGGTGGCACAATCAGTGCTGCATGCCCACTAGTAACAACTAAATTACTGGCCCTGGGCACAGGTAGTGCACTCTACTAGGGACTTACTGATAAATTAAATATCCTTATTGTGTGTACACCTCTGTTACAATGTTTAGGGGAGTGAGCACATGCACTTTAGCACTGGTCAGCAGTGGTAAAGTGCTCAGAGTCCTAAGGGCAACAAAAGGAATCATCAAAAAGAGGAGGCAAGCAGGCAAAATGTTTGGGGTAAGACCACCTTAAGGATGACAGGTCTAACAGATTTTAATTTCCCTGTTGAATTGTATTGGAATTGAGGAAGTTTTAAGAGATACATATAACATATAGGCAGTAATAAACGTTTTATGAGCATGAGCATGATCAATATGAACACCAGAGAATCCATGTAATCAGATTATGATAATCAGAAATAAAGAGGTGTACTTGCCACCAGATTGAAATTCACAAATAATTTAAAGATCATGCTGAAATGACTTTCTGCTACAAAATTAAATGACATATTAGCCAGCAAATTCAGGGAACTGTGTGCGTGACAGACAATAACAAACATACCTCAAATGCAGAGGATATTTTAAGGATTTGTGTTGCTCTCTGCAAGATATATTTTGAGGCCACCTGTTATGAACTTTGAATTTCTCCGCCCTTTTCAGCTCATTCAAGCCCTTGTGATCCCAAACAATATTGAATCATATGCTAAACCTTCAGACAAATGGCGGCACAAAAAGATCCAAAAGTTTAAGCTACCCCATGTCTGTCAACCAAATAGAACCAAAAGAAAGCTTTCTCGAGCACTGATTGTGCCCTTTGTTTTCAGCTTGGATGTAGATCTTTTAGTTTGAGTAACATTTTATGCAGAATTGCGGGGCATATTAGCAAGACTGGCGATAAAATTATCGCCGTTTTAGCGGCAGGAAACTGCCGCTAAAACGGCGATAATTGGCTTGCTAATACGCGTTATAGAATTCCAATAGAAGCCCAGGTTAGATGTGCAGGACATCTAACCTGGGCTTCTATTGGAATTCTATAACGCTTATTAGCAAGCCAATTATCGCCGTTTAGCGGCAGTTTCCTGCCGCTAAAACGGCGATAATTTTATCGCCAGTCTTGCTAATATGCCCCTAAGTGCCTAACCAGCGTTTTAGTTCCATTGTGGGAATAGCTGACTAACTGTGTGTTTAGCAGACTAATGCATTATATAAAAATAATAAATATGTGCATAGGTATAGTTGCCTCACTTTTGACATCACAAATATATCGGCATTCTTGCTTCAACAGTGAAAATCAAAGCACTGCTCTGAGTAGGGAAATAACCTTTACAACATAGTCTTTAACAAGCAATGCCTTTCCATTAAGTTTTTGACATGCTGGTAAGTACCACGCAGGTAAATATGTGTATCTTTACCACAAATGCCTTTACCACACAGGTAAGTATTTTTAAAAAAAATCTCTTACCCAACCTTGCCTCTCTTTTTCTGTTTATATCTGTGCACTTCACTGGCTCGACAGCTACATGTGACCCTGATGAGTAAGGATAACGGGTCAGCAATGAATACAGGAGACATAAACAGATGAGATCTATAAAGAAAGAGGTTGAGAGAGATAGTTGAGGTGGTCGGTTTGAATTTAAATAGAGAAGGAAGTCTATAGAGAGATATGTGAGCAACACAGATACAAGGTAGAGAAAGGGAGAGTTGATGATGGGGAAAAAACTCCAGTTAGAGAAATAAAGGTACAACACAAACGTATCCTTGGGTCTGTAATGCCAATCGTGAGTATGTAGTGACGGACAAGAGTCTCACACAATATGGGAAAGATCCCTTTCAGGACGAATGCCCTCACCCACCAGAGGTGGCATGCTTCATCATCTGGGTATCTCCTCTTAGTGGGATAACCTAGTCCCACCAAGGGCTACGACTCCCTCTCTGAGAGGAAGGAGCTCAGGGATGTTTTTTGGGATATCTATTTTATCATGGATATACTAAATCCAACAGATGAGAGATGCTAGAAGAGTGAAGGTAAGAGTGCAGCGCAAAAAATATTTAACAACAAAATGTGAAGTGGTGAAGATTAAAACTGCCTAGTCGGAACAAGAAGATCCTTTAATAGCTTGCTCCCACTGACAGGAGTAAAAGACAGTGCAAAAGCAGTATTGATTTAAACTGCTTATTGTTAGATGAGGGGTTCTACATGTTTCAGCCAAGTCGACCCACGAGGTGTCAAGGCTTTCGTCAGGACCTACAAGATTGCTGCTGCCAGTGACAAAAAATAATAAATAAGTAAAGTGATAAGTGCTCTGATATCAAACCAGTAATCCCTTCCTTTTCATATTTTTCAGGTTTACTGGTTGTACCTAATAACAGTGAGACACAAAAGAGAAAAACCCGCAACTTTGTTAATCTGACACTCTAGCCATAAGCTCAGTTTCACAAGACGAGAGGAGGAAATGTTTCTCTTTCTCATCTCTAGAACGCAATTTGCATACATTATAATACGTGATTTACTCACCCAAATTGTATGGATAAGCGGCCTCACCTCTACCTGGCAACAGCTCAGGGAAGGGGGCCCCGCTCTGTAAGAAAGGATGATATTGTGTCAAACTTATGTATCATTATATTCACACCACTCGTATGATAAAAACATTTTTAATATGTGGGTGAAAGAGAAACACTAAAACCAGGTGAGATACAATCCCCACTCAATCATCAGACAAAGTTCATTTTGTGGACACTTATCTAGGACGACAACATGTAGGCAGTGTCCAAATGCCTGGGTCAAACATTTTTGGGTTGTATGGTCATATGGAATCTAAGACCTGCCTCCTTAAGATGCTGTATACTCTATGTATAAAGCGGGTGCTGTGTGTTCAAACAGGTCATAACCAACTAGCTTAAACAAAAAATGCTTTAACTGTAGTATAACTGAATGTACATATCAAACAACTCTTACCGAGTGCGGTTCGGCATGTAAAATATGAAATCCATCAGAAGCAAGTCAAGTAACGTAATATGTGCGTGGCACCGTATCAGACAAGGCATTGATCTGATAATCCTCTCAAACCTCCCCTACTAGGGAGATGAAACACTCACTACCAACTGATGTAATAGGTACTGAATATAGATTGTAAGGGTTTCATAATGGGAAAGAAACCTGTAACATAAATGGACTCAAAGTCCCTATACGAGGGCAAACCGGCATCCAATACATCCTCAAGATCATTGCAGGAAAATAAGCATTGCCCATTTCATAGTCCTTAAAGAGTAACCCTGCCCTACCGATAATGCGGGTGAAACCACAAGCAAATTTCATAAGAGAACCATGGACATGTGAGGCTGCTACAAAAAGAGTGTCAAGTCTAAACCCCATTTCTATGTCATGCAAACATTCACTCCTACGAGCTGTCATAATAACTCACCTCTCCGTCGGTACCCCGACTCGGTACGTAAACTGCCGACCGGAGGTACCGACAGCCGTTTTGGAGTGAGTTTAAATGCGCACTGGAAGCGCCCGTAAAAAATCTTATGCCGTAATTGCGCATGCGTGTAGTGGTGACAATATACCCCCGGTGCGTCTAACGTTGCGCCTGCGGGGCTTATCTGTTCAGAATTAGTGGATTGCTCATGATCGGTCGGAGTCCACTATCCTCCGTGGTAATGTTGAAGGATTTTAGCTTTATGCAGTCTGTTACTCGTGAATAAATCTCAAAGAAAGTATGCATAAATGTCACCCAAATAATTCTAAGTCTTATTTATGGGAAAAACAAAAACACGGAAGATGATACTGTCCTCACTATCGAGGTGACGCTGTCAACCTGTATAACGGGTGACTTCAGTGGATGCATAAATGTTAGGCCAAAGACATACACTGATGTCACTGTGATCATAGAATAGGTCCAGTAACATAGCACTATACCCTAGGAGGATGGTAGATAGTTTCACTGCTATACAGCTTATATGCGCATTGCTGGTGAAGGGACCACCATGTCACAATGATGACCAAGGAATCTCGTCATTCAGCCCGGTGCTATCGCTCTTGAGTCTGTGCACCCATCGTTGTTCACGTCTGAACAGGAACTTGGATATATCTGTGACATGTGGTGGAATCCAAGGTTGTTCGAGAACCGTCCAATTCAGGTCCTCTGGAGCTTGATTTCTATCCAAAAAAGTGGTTTGTGAGCTTTGTAGATTGTTTCCTGCACTGAATGGTGCTCTTATGCTCCATGATTCGGATTTTGATCTTTCGCGTTGTCATACCCACGTAGCGTAAGCCGCATGGGCAGACAATCAAGTAAATCAGCTTCTCACTGTTGCAGTTAGTATGTCTGGACAGGATCCATGGTTTAACTGTGCCGATATCAATCAACATAGTCTGTTTTGTTTGTGTGCATGCAGCACATGAGCCACAGGGATAATGACCCTTAATGGCTGATAGACCCCATAGTGTCTCCTGGTTAGATGGCTTCTTCTGTCTGGGCCGGGTATGTACGAGTTGGTCTCTAATGTTAGCACTCCTCTTAAATGCAAAGAGTGGTTGGGGAATAGGTTCATTCCCGATGTTCAGGATTTTCCAATGCTTCAAAATGCTCCTTTTGATCTGATTAGAGTATCTACAGAATGTATTGACACAAGTCAATCTAGACAGGTCCTCCTTGGGCGGAGCGACCTCAATTAAAGCCTCTCTGTTATTAGCTGCTCTTTTTTTGGATCTCCGGATGACGCTCGGTGGATAGTTTCTATCTTTCAGCTGGGAGGATAGATTCTTCGCATGTTCGTTGTACTTCTCTTTAGTTGAACAATTCCTCCTTATTCGTAGGAATTGCCCATACGGTAAATTCTCACGAGGGATTTGGGATGATAACTCTGGTATGATAGTAGGGAATTCTTGGCCATCGGTTTCCTATACAGCTCTGTGTCCAGACCGTCACCTGCAGGAAAAATGCGAATGTCCAAAAACGGCAAGCTGCTGTTGGTGAATTCACAAGTGGACTTCAAGAAGTCATTTCTTTTGTTGAGCCACTGATGGAACATCGTGATTGTCTCTGGTGCACCCCTCCATATGACGAACACATCATCAATATAGCGTTTCCAGACACGAATATGTTCTCTGTATGGATTGGTCTCTATTAGGATTTCTTCTTGTTCAAACCGATGCACATAGAGGTTCGCTAAGCTGGGAGCAAAAACACTGCCCATAGATGTCCCTGACGTCTGTAGGTGCAGGCCATCCTCGTACCTGAAAAAAATTTCTTTCATGGCAAGGCGAGCACATGCCATAATGAAGTGTACTGGGGAGATGGTATCCATTGTTCTGGTGTTGAGCAAGATCTCTATTGTAGCCAGTGTTTCATCCTGGGGTATACACGTATATAAAGACTCCACATCAAAGGAGACCAGATAGTCTTGTGTGTCAAAAGGGGTCTCAGATAGGAGTCTCAAATGATCCTTGGTATCCTGGATGTAGGTCGGCATCTCCAGTGCCAGTGGTCGGAGAAAGAAGTCCACAAAAGTGGACAAGGGCTCCAAAATCGAGCCAATGCCGGAGATAATTGGCCTCCCTGCTGGTGGTCTTTGTTCCTTATGCACTTTAGGCAATACATAAAAGTACGGAATGACGGGATGAGGAGTGACCAAAAACGAAGCCTCTTGATCAGTAATCCATCCTTCTTCTTTAGCCTCATCAACCATCTTTTTGATTTCTAATGATAGTCTCTTCGTAGGGTCCATTTTCAATGGTCTGTAAAAACGTCTGTTCTCTAGTTGGCATAGGCACTCAGCTCTGTAGGTGGAGATATTCAGAATGACAATGGCTCCCCCTTTGTCTGCTGGTTTTATTGTGATTGATTCATCATTAGCCAGCGTCTGCATTGCTGCTTGTTCACGTCTGGAGAGATTCTGGAATTGTCTCATGTTGGTGTCAAATAGACTGATAACATCTTGTAGCACCGCTTTCTCAAAGGTAGAAACCTGTGATGGAATAAGATGTATGGGTGGATTGAAATTGGAGCGCACCTTCAGCCCAGTATACGTTATACAATTCTCAGGTTCCATTGTTGGTTTATCCTGGAAGAAAAAATGTAATTGGATTTTACGGAAAAATCCGGCCAGTTCCTGTTTGATTTGAAAAGTGTCACCTTTGTAAGATGGGACAAAACCCAATCCACTGCTCAGGACTGCCAATTCATCTTCCGTCAGCTGCCGGTCACTCAGATTCACCACTAGATTGCATCGTGGCTGCTCCCCGGTTGTGAGGAGGGTTTCGTCATGCTCCGCGTTGTTCTGGGGGAGGGCTCCAGTGCACATGTGCCTGCTGATTTCTTCTTTGTCCTCTCGATCTCCCCCGTCATACCCTAAAAAAAGCTGGTTGGGAACCAATCAACCTAACACAGCCATCGGCCACCTCAGGCTCCAGGTCGGGTCACTGTGACGCAAATAGAAAAAACCATGACCTAAATTCTGTAAAAACAACCAATATAGCATAGTTCTTAAGCAAATTATAGCATTGCGGTCCTGCAAGCAGGTAAATTCTCAGGGCAGATTTACAAGCCCCTTGCGCCACTTTTGCGTCACTTTTCCCATGTTAAAAGTGACCCAAAAGTGGCGCAAGGAGCTTGTAAATAAGCCCCTCAGTACCTTGCACTAAGCTGGCGACCAACAAGGTCACAAATCGAGCGGCTGAACTAACCTCATGACAACCCTGATGAATCGAACACAAGTAACAACCAGGTACGGTCGGAACGCTGTCTAGAAAGAGTCTGTCACCTAATACAGCACACTTTTTAGTCTAACCCAGCTGGAAGAACTCAAGGCAGGCGTCCACTAATATCTCCCGAAAATTAACCTCCATTTCAGATCGCACCTTCCATCCCCTGACTCCTAGTCCTCAATAGAACAACAATGCACCCACATAACAGAACAAATAGATTGCAGGACAGTCTAACCCCCCTTCGAACCAACTCAGCACATGGCTTGAAACCCCATGGCCGGAACTCATTTTCCGTCATCTACTCCCCCAACCTCTCACCTAAAGCGAAAAGAAAATTTAAACGCAGGCTGATAAGACAGCACCAAAAAAACACTAATTGCAGACATACACCACTGCTCCTCAAAAGGCATGCAGAAAATGGACCTTATTTTCCACACTCAGAATCCGGCGGGATGGAACTACATTCTTAGATCCCACCTCCACATCTCTAAAACTATTAGCACCCCTCTCAGCTGCAAACTAACGTTCCTAATTCCTAACCTCCACACATGCAACAGCAACACCTTTGCGACCATTTACAGCAATGGAACAGTCCTGATCCAAGCCAACAATGACAACCTGGACGCATTCGACTCACTCTTCCCCGCGCTACGCATCGCCTTCACTCACCTATCCCACTCTCACTCGAGCCAACCGTCCCTGGAAAACTATCAAAACAATCCCTCTATTCAAACCCAACACTCCAACCTATCTCCCCCCAGCCTCACCATCCCCTCCAACTCCCCCCCCCCAATTCACACAACTCATCTCTATTAGACACGCCAAACACAAGACTCGTTCAAGATGATACAGCCCTTCTCGAGTCGCCCCCTCTCCCTGTACCCCCAACTAGCAACAAAGGAAACCGGCCCGCAGACAACAGCCCCGAACTCCCTTCCTGCACTAAAACCAGTGAAATCGCCACGCAGTTCCCGAAACAGTCTTTCACCACCCACCCCCACGATTTTCCCCAGAAACCACACAGATACTAGAAGCTATGGGAGCCTCACCCACACAGATAAGCTCTCCCCAGCCCCGAACACAACCACGCACCCCCCATCCATAGATGGCCAGACTCTGTATACACCGAGACCAAACTCCCCCAGTCTTTCCTCCATGAGTACATCCCAAAGATTGGCACGAATGGAATACCAGCTAGAAATAGTTATACAGGGTATCAATAAAATCTTATCTACCCGCACCACTTCCACCACCCAATGCCCACCCCTCACACATGCAGACACTCCCAACAAACACACATAACCCCCCTTAGAATCCAACCACATAGACCGAAAAGGACTAGCGCTGCAATTTCCATGCAAGAGGCAAGGAATCTCGCTGAATCCTATAAAGCAGCTCCAACTGTCGCCCCCAGCTCTGCGATACAATTAATCACTAGATTTGGTAGAGAACATACCGCACCGAGAACAGGGAGACCTCCAGCTCACCTCACCAATATGTTATGTTATAATACACTTATAACGCGCACAGATACTCAAGAGTGTCCCGGCGTGGGAAGTGACCGTAGCAGTGTGAAGCAGGAATTTAAATGGGCAGATTAAAAAGAAGGGTTTTTAGTTGTTTTTTGAAGAGCCTAGGATCCTGAGTGTTCCGCAATTCCACAGGAAGGGAGTTCCATGCTAACGCTGCTTTAACGGAGAGGGAGTGACCCCCCAGACGCATCCTGCGAAAGCGGGAGACCACCGCCCGTCGATGGGTGGCTGAGCGCAGAGATCGACTGGGAGCATAAAAGGCAAAACGCTTCCTGAGGTACGTCGGCCCTAGCCCATACAGGGCTCTGTGAGCCAGAGTGAGAGCTTTGAATTGCACTCTATGGATCACAGGGAGCCAATGCAGATCACGCAGATGCTGTCTAACTCTAGACCTTCTTGAGATGTTCAACAGAAGTCTGGCGGCTGCATTCTGTATTATTTGCAGTTTTTATCAGGTAGCCTGGTATGCCAATGTACAGGGCATTGGCATAGTCAATGCGAGACAAAATAAGGGCGCGGGCGACCATTTCTTTCGCTGACCTAGGTAACAGGCGAAAAACTTTCTAAGTGATTTGAGAGTACCAAAACATACCCCCGCAAGTTTCTTAATTTGTGCGGAGAACCTGAGGTCCTCACCAAACCAGACCCCAAGTTCTTCACTGGATTGCCCACTGAGTTGGGCCGAGGGTAGTCAGAAGGCCACAGGGTCTCTCTGAAAGAGGGAGGGAAAGATCCATACAGGAGGACCTCCGACTTGTCCTCGTTGCACTTCAGTTGAGCACGTGCGAGCCATTTGAAGACAGTCGAGAGGCATTTCTGGGCAACTTCCGAGGACAGGTCATCATCCTTCCAGGTAAAGAGGAGCTGGGTATCATCAGCATACGCTATGATCTTGGCTCCCAGCTCCTCCGCAAGATAGATCAGGGGTGTTATATAGATGTTAAAAGTAAAGGGCTCAAAGTAGAGCCCTGTGGTACTCCTGTGGACATTTTCCTGGGAGCCGACGAAAAGGGTGGCATCCAGACCTGCTGGGTGCGATCATCTAAAAGGATTTAAGCCAGTCCCAAGCAAGACCTGTAACGCCAATGTTCGAAAGTCGAGCAAGTAATTGTCTATGGGGCACCGTATCGAAGGCGGCAGAGAGGTCCAACAAAATCAGGGCCGCTCTGCCACCTGCATCCAGGCACTCCCTTATTGCCTCTGACATTTCGACAAGCGCAGTCTCTGTACTATATGTAGCCCTAAATCCGGATTGGGCAGGGTGGAGAACGCCAGATGACTCGACATAGGCGTCTAGCTGTCTGAAGACAGCTTTTTCACACACCTTTGCCAACGCCGGTAAGAGAGAGATAGGGCGGTAGCTTGCAAGTTTGGTGGGATCTAGAGTGGGCTTTTTCAGAAGTGGCAGCAGTTTAGCCTGTTTCCAATTCAATGGGACAGTGGCAGTCTGTAAAGATAGATTAATAATAGTATTTACTTCAAGGTTGACCACCTCCGCAACCCCTGCTAGTACCCTCGCCAGACACGGATCTGTGGGAGAGCCCGACTTAAGTGATTTAAGAATAGCCAGTGAATCTGACATAGCAATGGGAGAAAAAGTTGTCAGAGCGGGAGCTGCCGGGGTAGGGACTGTAATGTATGGGGAATGGGAAACTACCTGCTCAAAGGATCCCATCCCTAGGCTATCTTGGATGGTCTGTATTTTCTCATAAAAGAAACATGACAGCTCCTCACACCATTGTGACGATGCCGGCAGAGCAGTATGTTCGGCGCATGGTGATAGAAAGCTCTGGACAATGGAAAAGATTTCCTTGCAATTGTTGTTAGATTTAGCAATGCGCTCCCCATAAAAGCAGCTTTTTGCCTCCCCAATAGCTGCATAATAGTCTCTCTGAGCCTTTCGAAGGGTGATTTTGGCCAGGGGACAATACTCCAGTCTCCAGCAGCGTTCAAGTTTTTTACAACCCTGCTTGAGCTCTCTAAGTTTAACCAAGTACCAGGGTTTTGAGGAGCATTTCTCGCTCGCCTATTAGAGAGGGTATGGATACGGAATTAATACCTTGGGAGATCCAATTAACAAAACCATCTAATGCTCCTTCAAGATTAGGGGTGACAGTCAGCCGAGAAGCTAGTAGAGCCCTAGAAAAAGCAGGGATATCTATCTTCCGTGATGGTCTGCCTTGGACCGTGGCTGTAGGGGGACGGGGCTTCGCAATAGTCCAAGAAAACTGGATCAGGTAATGATCTGACCAAGAGACCTGGAGAGGGTCCCTCATGGACAGAGGAAAGTTGGAGCAAAATATTCCTATGGCTGTGATCCAAGTAATCACTGAATTTGGTAGAGAACATACCGCTCCAAGAACAATGAGACCTCCAGCTCACCTCACCAATATTCCTATGGCGCCCCCAAATAAGAAGCTCAACAACAAGAGGACGACTAACTGCATGCTCATAAACTGCAGATCTGCGAACAAACACGCAACCGAACTGGCAGAAACCATCCTAACACACGACATAGACATCACGTTCATCACAGAAACCTGGCTGAACGAATCCTCACCCCCCATCTTCGATATGCTAGTACCGCCGGGGTTCTCAATCATCAACAAGGACAGAAAAAACCAGCGAGGCGGGGGGACCGCAATCATACATAAAAGGAACATCTCTATAACAGAAACGGACTCCTTCACATACAATACATTGGAATACCTAACCGCCTCCATTAAGACGTCAGACAACGAAATGCTTCACTGTCACCTCCTCTACCATCCACCATGCAACACTCCCGCATTTGGAGAACATCTGGCAGACCTGATCACACATTGCTCACTATCAGACGCGAACTACATAATTCTAGGAAACCTAAACCTTCACTGGAATGAGGTAAACAACCCTCTGATACAAACTTTAAATGAGCTCCTTCACAATAACAATTTGACCCAACACTGCACCGAACAAACACACAACAAAGGCTCAATCCTGGATGCCATCATAGCTCACGAAGATGCAATCACTATAGACTGTACCCTCCCTGTTGACTGGTCAGACCACCATCTCATTCTTTTTCACATCAATCAAAAGACACATCGACCGCCTAGCACAAATGATCACTTTCACTGGACGAGAAACCTGAGACAGATCCCCCTCGAAGAACTAGAAGAAAGGCTAAGTACACTCCCCTCCTCCACCGCAGGCGACAGGTCCACAACAGAACTTACCTCACAGTACAATGCGGCTCTGACCGCCATGCTGGACCAAATAGCCCCCCTGAAACAGAAAATAACCAAGACCCTTCCATCACGATCGTGGTTCAACACTGACCTAAACCTGGAAAGAAGACAACTAAGAGCTGCAGAAAGACTTTGGCGCAACAACCCTTCGACAACCCACCTTGAGCAACTCAAAAAGGAACTTAGGAACTATAAAAAGCACATCATAAATGAAAAATCCACCTTCTTCTGCGGAGCACTCAATAATGCTAAAAATCGCCCCAAAGAACTCTTCAATATCATCAGACAACAAACATCCAAACCATCACCTTCTGCAATTCCGGCCTCCAAAGACCTATCTAACAAATTTGCCAATTTCTTCAATGTAAAAATCTCAAAGATTGAGCTCTCACTTAAGGATCACCTCCGTCCTCCCAATGAAGGCCCGCTAATATATAAAGAAGACATGAACCCACTCAGACATTCCACATAACTGGATAACATTCAAACCCGTCACTGAAACTGATATTATTGAACTGACTACCGGATCCAAGCCTTCATCACACATTGAGGACCCACTCCCCGACTCAACTGGCTAAAAATCTCAAACTCTCTCTAGCCCCACGCTGGTCGGAGATTATAAATAGCTCCCTGAAAACAGGAATCATGCCTGACGGCCTCAAAATCGGTCAGGTAACACCATTACTGAAAAAAGCAGGCGCTGACCCAAACGACCTCAACAAATTCAGGCCTGTCTCCAATCTCCCATTCCTAGCAAAACAACTAGAAAAATGTGTTCTCCTTCAACTCACCCATCACATGGACAACAACAATCTCCTCGACCCTCACTAATCGGGCTTTAGAAAAAGATGCAGCACAGAGACTGCCATCTTGAATGTCGTTGATGACATACACAAATCACTGGACATGGACCGCTGCTGTCTACTCATACTCCTG
Organism: Calotriton arnoldi; assembly: GCA_963921515.1. Taxonomy (NCBI): domain Eukaryota; kingdom Metazoa; phylum Chordata; class Amphibia; order Caudata; family Salamandridae; genus Calotriton; species Calotriton arnoldi. The sequence goes on from CAWUFW010006082.1 coordinate 946,669, forward strand.
GACCTTTCGGCGGCCTTTGACACGGTTGACCACAAACTACTCATCAACGTACTCCGAGAAAGGGTAGGAGCAGAAGGGGTGGTCTTACAATGGTTCACCTCCTTCCTGCAAAACCGCTCTCAAAGAATAAAAATCAGAAACTTCACGTCCGACCTACACCCTATAACCAGAGGCGTTCCCCAAGGATCAGTTGTCTCACCCGCACTGTTCAACATTTACATGGAGCCACTCACCAGCATCCTCAAAAAAGCCAACATACCCTTCCACCTCTATGCTGATGACACCCAGATCTACCTCGAAACCTCCACCATAGCGGACATGCAAAGACTCAATGACAGCCTAATAGAAGTCTAAAAATGGCTGTCCCAAAACCATCTGAAACTCAACCAAGACAAAACAGAAATCCTCCTCATAGCCAACAAAGAGCAGACCCCCCGAATCACGGAATGGCTAAAGTCTATTGATGCTCTCAACTGCACTCTCATCCCGGCAGACTCCGTGAAGTCACTGGGAATAACTTTAGACTCCAAACTTGACATGGACAAACACATCAAGAACACCGCAAGATGTGCCTTCTTCAACTTAAAACTACTAAACAAAATCAAACCCTTCATCCCACCAAAAGACCTTAAGCAAGTCACGCAATCCCTCGTGCTATCCAGATTAGACTACGGGAACGCCACCCTCACAGGCACGGCTAAGTGACACCTTGCTCCTCTTAGATCTACCCTAAATGCAGCAGCAAGAATGGTGACGGGAGTGAAGAAATACGAACACATCTCCCCCGCTCTCAAAGAGCTCAACTGGCTCCCAATAGAACTGCGTGCTAACTTCAGAACTGCCTGTCTCACCCACAAAGCTCTGCACATTGGCAAACCCACCTATCTAGCCGCCAAACTCAACAAAGCGGGACAGACAAGAAATCTCAGGAGCACCAACACTATGCTACTCATCCCCCGAAAACCCGCAAACAAAAGACCTTATCTCGGTCTTTCTCTGGAAATGCACCCAGAATATGGAATGCCATCCCTATACATATCAGGACTAAACCCTTCCTTCAAAGAATTCAAAAGCCAGCTCAAAGTGCTCTTCCTCAATCGAGCTCTCACGAAATGACAAAGGTCCTACAATTACTGATCCGCCATCAACTGAGGATCCAGTTACTACGATAAGAACAACTCCTTACGGCATCTTACTCTTGCCCCGCACATTACTTTCCCTGACTATTTCCACCTCCACTACTACTCTGCATTCGAATACTACGTGACTTATACCGATCAATGACCCATCTTTGAACACTGTGTTTACTGTTCCACTCTTTGTTTACTCAACTGTTATTCGACAAATGTTGTAAAGCACTCCGATACCTTCGGGTCTGGCTAGCGCTATATAAAACTCCAAATTAAAAATAAATAAATGAACATTTGTGGATAAGGTTGATAAGGGAGCATGGGTGGCTGTAAAGGTGACTTAGGGAAACCATACGGACCCGGAGTCCACCATTGTGGCGGTGGGGGGCCTGCCAGTCGTCCTCTCCAGTTGCTTCTGTTCCTTCTGTTCTGCCCTCTCCCTTTCGATTGTGCATTAGTAGAGAAATCGGAGTCACTAGAAACGTGTTCACTCCCTGAAGTCGAGTAACTTGACCCATATTTCCTTCCTCTTTAATTGTATTGAGGGGGAACATAATTGTCACTGGTATATGGGTACACCTTTTCAAACGAGAAGAGCGTCAAATCCTTTTTGAATTTGTTTATCTTGGTTGCAAGGACTGAATCTTTGAACTCTTTGTTCGTTTTGTTTGTTTCCCCAGCTTGTTTCTTATATATCAACGTTGCAATCACTGATTTTATTTGAAATTCAAGTGTCTGTATTTTGACAAGAATAGTATCAGCAATGCATTTGGCCATGCTGATGTTCAAAATGAGCCAGTCCCTTCTGCATCGCCAGCGATAAGGGACCAGTCTTTCATTAATGTCTTGTCCTCTAGGAACAGTCTAGGTGTATTGGTGACAATAAGACCCGTAGGAGCACTTTCCCCTTAAGTACTCTGTCATAATCGCACCATGTATATATGTGCGGGAGTGATTACGTTTTAATAAAAGCAGTTTAGCCCAGTCATCCCCTTGAGTGGAAGACCCACTCGGAGCAGTGTCTATAATGCTAGGTGTAGTCAATATCGCCTGGACAGTAGCCTCATCCAAGGCTAATCCCTGAAGTTCTGTCATGTTGGTCTGGTGAAAGAGTGGAACCCCACTCTCCTAGTCCCAATGGGAACCCTGCCCACACAAAAGAGCGGTTAGAGAAAAAGTCCCCGAGAATCCAGGACTCACAAAAAAGGACCCGCAGTCGTGGCTGCTCAATATACAGAACACTAAACAGTGGGGGGAGGGGGTCCAAGGGAAAGTATGTTTAAAGACCTGCAAGGAAAATATCCCCTAGAAATTACATGTTCAACACAAACGTATCCTTGGGTCTGTAATGTCAATCGTGAGTATGTAGAGTGACGGACAAGAGTCTCACACAATATGGGAAAGATCCCTTTCAGGACGAATACCCTCACCCGCCAGAGGTGGCATGCTTCATCATCTGGGTATCTTCTCTTAGTGGGAAAACCTAGTCCCACCAAGGGCTACTACTCCCTCTCTGAGAGGAAGGAGCTCAGGGATGTTTTTGCGATATCTATTCTATCACGGATATACTAAATCCAACAGATGAGAGATGCTAGAAGAGTGAAGGTAAGAATGAAGAGCAAAAAATATTTTACAACAAAATGTGAAGTGGTGAAGATTAAAACTGCCTAGTCGGAACAAAAAGCTTGCTCCCACTGACAGGATTAAAAGACAGTGCAAAAGCAGTATTGATTTAAACTGCTTATTGTTAGACGAGGGGGTCTACATGTTTCAGCCAAGTCGACCCACGATGTGTCAAGGCTTTCGTCAGGACCTACAAGATTGCTGCTGCCAGTGACAAAAAATAATAAATAAGTAAAGTGATAAGTGCTCTGATATCAAACCAGTAATCCCTTCCTTTTCATATTTTTCGGATTTACTGGTTGTACCTAATAACAGTGAGACACAAAAGAGAAAAAAACGTAACTTTGTTAATCTGACACTCTAGCCATAAGCTCAGTTTCACAAGACAAGAGAGGAGGAAATGTTTCTCTTTCTCATCTCTAGAATGCAATTTTCATATATTATAATACGTGATTTACTCACCCAAAATGTATAGATAAGCGGCCTCACCTCTACCTGGCAACAGCTCAGGGAAGGGGGCCCGCTCTGTAAGAAAGGATGATATCATGTCAAACATATCTATCATTATGTTTACACCACTCCTATGATAAAACATTTTTTAATATGTAGGTGAAAGAGACACACTAAAACTAGGTGAGATACAATCCCCACTCAATCATCAGACAAAGTTCATTTTGTGGACACTTATCTAGGACGACAATATGTAGGCAGTGTCCAAATGCCTGGGTCAAAAAAATGTTTTGACGTATGGTCATATGGAATCTAAGACCTGCCTCCTTTAGATGCTGTATACTCTATGTATAAAGCGGGTCCTGTGTGTTCAAACAGGTCATAACCAACTAGCTTAAACAAAAAATGCTTTAACTGTAGTATAACTGAATGTACATTTCAAACATCTCTAACCGAGTGCGGTTCTGCATGTAAAATATGAAATCCTTCAGAAGCAAGTCAAGTAATGTAATATGTGCGTGGCACTGAATCAGACAAGGCACTGATCTGATAATCCTCTCAAACCTCTCCTTCTAGGGAGATGAAACACTCACTACCAACTGATGTAATGGTGGAGAGATGTGGTGCAGCGGCCAGGGCAGCTGACTTCGGAGCACAGGGTTCACAGTTCGACCCCCGGCTCCGGCGGCAGCTCAGCTCAGCACCATGTGACTCTGGGCAATAGCTCACTTAATTTCCACTCCGGCCCCCAGCGCCTTGAGACCCGTAAGGGTGAGTAGCTGCGCTATATAAAAACGGACTTACATTTTTTTTTTATGTAATAGGTAATGAATATAGAATGTAAGGGTTTCATAATGGGAAAGAAACCCGTAACATAAATGGACTCAAAGTCCCTATACGAGGGCAAACCGGCATCCAATACATCCTCGAGATCTTTGCAGGAAAATAAGCATTGCCCATTTCATAGTCCTTAAAGAGTAACCCTGCCCTACCGATAATGCGGGTGAAACCACAAGCAAATTGCATAAGAGAACCATGGACATGTGAGGCTGCTACAAAAAGAGTGTCAATTCTAAACCACATTTCTATCTCATGCAAACATTCACTCCTACGAGCTGTCATAAAAACTCACCTCTCCGTCGGTACCCCGTCTCGGTACGTGAACTGCGAACGGAGGTACCGACAGCCGTTTTGGAGTGAGTTTAAATGCGCACTGGAAGCGCGCGTAAAAAATCTTATGCCGTAATTGCGCATGCGTGTAGTGGTGACAATATACCCCCGTTGCGTCTAACGCTGCGCCTTTGGGGCTTATCAGTTCAGAATTAGTGGATTGCTCATGATCGGTCAGAGTCCACTAGTCTCCGTGGTAATGTTGAAGAATTCTAGCTTTATGCAGTCTGTAACTCGTAAATGAAACTCAAAGAAAGTATGCATACATGTCACCCAAATAATTCTAAGTCTTATTTATGGGAAAAATAAAAACACAGAAGATGATACTGTCCTCACTATCAAGGTGACGCTGTCAACCTGTATAACGGGTGACTTCAGTGGATGCATAATAGCTAGGCCAAAGACATACTCTGATGTCACTGTGATCATAAAATAGGTTTAGTAACATAGCACTGTACGCTAGGATAATGGTAGATAATTTCACTGCTATACAGCTTATATTCGCATTGCTGGTGAAGGGACCACCATCGTGTATGGTGATAATGAGCTACTCTTACAGTCCATATGGATGGTGTGAATATAAAACATCACAGTCGGGTATTATAACTTGTTCCTCAAGGTATATTAATATACTATGTAAACCATGTGTGTGACAGTTCTATCAGAAGTGCAGAACATGGACCTAAAAATACATTGATGTCACTGTGATCATAGAATAGGTCCAGTAACATAGCACTATACCCTAGGGTGATTGTAGATAGTTTCACTGCTATACAGCTTATATTCGCATTGCTGGTAAAGGGACCACCATGTCACAATGATGACCAAGGAATCTCGTCGTTCAGCCTGGTGCTATCGCTCTTCAGTCTGTGCACCCATCGTTGTTCACGTCTGAACAGGAACTTGGATATATCTATGACATGTGGTGGAATCCAAGGTTGTTCGAGAACCGTCCAATTCAGGTCCTCTGGAGCGTGATTTCTATCCAAAAAGTGGTTCGTGAGCTTTGTAGATTGTTTCCTGCACCGAATGGTGCTCTTATGCTCCATGATTCGGTTTTTGATCTTTCGCGTTGTCACACCCACGTAGCGTAAGCCTCATGGGCAGAGAATCAAGTAAATCAGCTTCTCACTGTTGCAGTTAGTATGGCTGGACAGGATCCATGGTTTAACTGTGCCGATATCAATCGACATAGTCTGTTTTGTTTGTGGGCATACAGCACATGAGCCACAGGGATAATGACCCTTAATGGCTGGTAGACCCCATAGTGTCTCCTGGTTAGATGGCTTCTTCTGTCTGGGACGAGTATGTACGAGCTGGTCTCTAATGTTAGCACTCCTCTTAAATGCAAAGAATGGTTGGGGAATAGGTTCATTCCCGATGTTCAGGATTTTCCAATGCTTCAAAATGCTCCTTTTGATCTGATTAGAGTATCTACAGAATGTATTGATACAAGTCAATCTAGACAGGTCCTCCTTGGGCAGTGCAACCTCAATTATAGCCTCTCTGATGTTATTTGCCACTCTTTTTTGGATCTCCGGATGATGCTCGGTGGAAAGTTTCTATCTTTCAGCTGGGAGGATAGATTCTTCGCATGTTTGTTGTACTTCTCTTTAGTTGAACAATTCCTCCTTATCCGTAGGAATTGCCCATACGGTAAATTCTCACAGAGGGATTTGGGATGATAACTCTGGTATGATAGTAGGGAATTCTTGGCCATCGGTTTCCACTACAGCTCTGTGCCCAGACCGTCACCAGCAGGAAAAATGCGAATATCCAAAAACGGCAAGCTGCTGTTGGTGAATTCACAAGTGAACTTCAAGAAGTCATTTCTTGTGTTGAGCCACGGATTGAACATCGTGATTGTCTCTGGTGCACCCCTCCATATGACGAACACATCGTCAGTATAGCGTTTCCAGACACGTATATGTTCTCTGTATGGATTGGTCTCTATTTGGATCTCTTCTTGTTCAAACCGATGCACATAGAGGTTCACCAAGCTGGGAGGAAAAACACTGCCCATAGACGTCCCTGACGTCTGTAGGTACAGGCCATCCTCACACCTGAAAATTTTTCTTTCATGGCAAGGCGAGCACATGCCATAATGAAGTGTACTGTGGAGATGGTATCCATTGTTCTGGTGTTGAGCAAGATCTCAATTGTAGCCAGTGTATCATCCTGGAGTATACACGTATTGTTGCAGGGATTCTGCACATATACAGAACTATGCGCAGGAAAACGGGACCTCAGTGAATAGGAGTGTACCAACCTACCACATTAGTACCCAAAATCCCAAACCGACTAGCTATAGTGTCTCATCCGTTTTCCGACTAACAGCGAAGCTACCAATGATTAGACAACCCAGAACACAACACTCCAGACTCTCTCAGGAATCGCGGGAGCCAGACAACTCTTTCGCTCACTCACTCATACTTGTCCACAATGCGAGTAATCAGAGTCACGGTATAGTTAAAAAATGTTTATTTCAACTAACGCGCTCTATGGTACAGTACACGTGCCATTACTAGCAGCAAAATGCATAAACACAATATAGTCAGCATTGTCACAATTCCATGGAATATAAACGGGGATATCATTTTGTAAAGACAGTGGAAAAGGTCTACAATACCTAACCACCCTCCCCGTGGTAAGAAATTGTTTATTATAAAAAAGACCTCTGGGCTTTGTCAGCAGACCCCATACCTCAAGGCCTAGATGAAAGGTATACATCTCAGGACAAGCACAGCTCTTCTCTCCGGAAAGGAATCCCTCCAAGTGCCTGCACCACATGTGTTGCTTGCAATATTAAAGCATACAATTTTCAGTAGTGCAGCTGTGTCATGTTATGTGTAGGTGCGAGGGACTGACCAGAACAGAATAACAAGGGGCATTGCTGATCGACCTTGTACATCGTGTGCAGACTAAACCTCAGAGCACAGCAGAGAATGTGAAAAGCAGACAGTTCTCATGTGAAAGTGCACAAACAGTCTTGCGAAATCTATGCATGGAGTGTTGTGCGCAAAAGCAGCCTCATGGCAGCGAATCTCATGCTAACTTAGCAGATGTCAACAATGGACCCACAATCCATACTACACCCTCCCCCTGGTAAGGTCTTCGCATGTAGACATTGTACGAAAACAGAGTTCAAAAAGTATGAGCAGAGTTCTAAAGCGTGATTGAGAGAGAGAGAGAAAATTAAACCAATTAGGAAAAAAAATGTAGTTCATTTAAAGGGCCTTAGAAATCCAAGGACTGGTGAATTTAATCCATCAGTGTAGGAGCAATAAAATGCAATACCCTCCAGAAGGAAATCATTGTACTTGGTAGAAAAAAGGGACACCATCCAGTTCATCAAATCGAACGAACAGGTGTGCTCCTCATATGCGGGTGCGTCCATTAGGATTTCCGGACAACTTGCGTGATATTCGATGTAACTTTGAAGTAGGAGATTCTGCGCAGCCTCACAGACATCCCATTGAGCCAAGATACCAAGTGTAGCCGCAAGCCCCATAAAGCCAACCCCAGAACAATCCCGCTCATGGGCCACTAAGGGACCAATCAGCAGGTCGAAATCCGGGTCCGGACATGACGAATTGGAGAGGCACAAATCCAATGCCCACTTAAACGGACATTGTAGACATGAAAAAACAGGTTGCACTCAAGTGAAGTATGGAAAGCAGAAGGACAACCCATAAGACACACTGAGAGCTGCCAGTGATAGTGCACCGAAGCATTCATGTATACGATCACGGAGCAATTGCAGCCGATCTTGTCTGTGCAGTACCAAAAGAGGAGCAGCCTTTGCGCAGCAGACACAGTAGAAGCAGGATTCCAGCAGCTAACACCAGCATTAAAGGGAAGCCACCAAAGACGCTGGAAAAGATAGAATGAATGAATGCAGGTATAACACCAAATATTGTCTGAAAAAAAGTCACAAGGCCAGAGCCGACAGCTTTAAAAAAAATTAGAAAGGACACTTGTGTCAGACGCATTAAATATGCGGTGTATTCGCTCCCCAAAATGTAGTGGGAGATTAGTTGTTAAAAGAGTTTGAATTTCACTAGCAGCGCTATCCACCTGCAGGTTGAAGGTCTCTCATGCAGAGGTAAGGGCGACTTCTTGTTGGGTTAAAAGCACCTTTAATCTGCTCAACTTGTTGAAATCTGCTTTCAAAGTTGGTGTGAAAGGCCAAATTGAGCTATCGAGCTGCCCACGCGGGGGAGGAAAAAGCACATTTTTACAACAAATTACGTGCTGTGAAACCGTTACTATGTATGGTATGCCAGCCAGCAAGCCGCAGCATTCTTGGTTATTTAGAATAAGATAACTACCGTTAGTAAGCAGAGTGAAAGTGGGAATTATTGCGGGAACCAGATTACCTTTTAAAACACATGCAAGGTTCGGAGCTGACATATTACATGCTCCGTGCAACTTGATATTTTTGCAAACAAGGGAATGACCCACTGTAGAATCACAGTCCTCCCCTATAAGGTATACTCCAGTTTCTTCTCGCAAACATCGGTAGGTAAAAGGCAAAGACCACAGTTCATGCAGAAATGAGCTACCCAGTGGTTCAAAGCGGCCTAACGGATAATGTTTCATACAGGAGCTGAATTGGAACAGCGAGAAAGGCAAAGATATGACCCCATGAATTAGTCACACCGCAGTGTTCGTTTCTGCTACAGAAAAGGGCAAAGGGTCTATTTTTTCTATGTGTAGAAGAGTGTAAGTTGCATCTAGTAGTAGAGTGCTTTATTGTTCAATTAATTAAAATCGTTACAATATACTATCATTACAATTTACTATAAATAAGAAAGTAATGAGGTTAAAACTCACAGGGTTTGCTAAAAAACTAAACGGAAAAATAAAACCTTAAAAACTGTTATCCAAGCTGGAACTAAAGTGCTGGTATGTTGAACTTTGGAAGAGTGTAAGTTGCATCTTTCACGGACATGAACTGCTGTTTGTCAGTTAAATTAAATGGCAAAAACAAAGCAGTCGCATTTAGATAATCCCATGGTACTTTTCCCATTTTTAGAGTTTGCAAAGTCCATGCGAATTGCATGACAGAACGCAATTGATTTTGACCATGATATAACAGAGACACATCTTCTTGCACAATATCAATAACAGAAGAAACAATATTATCTAATATGTAAATGCGGGAATATAGTGTGCTAATACTATTATCGACAACAGCTAGAACCTTTTCTAAGTAAGCCTTGTCAATTTCCCACAAACGTGACGCCGCTTCAATCTGTGAAAGTTTCCATATTTCATTGTAAGCTGCGTAATAGAATTTCTTTGTTCTAGGAACCCTGGGTCCCAAGACAAAGTCGGCCAAATTAATGTTGTTGGACAACAACGATAAATGTTGTTTAACGGACGATAGTGTAGAGTGCTGCAACCACTGTTGACATAATTTTCCAAATGAATAGGTTGTTACTGAATGTGTATCTGGAAATCGTGGGTCGGGTCTGTCTTGCATATAACCCAAATTGGTGTTATGAAAACGAAGTTGGCAGGCATTCGAACTCGTCTGCCAAATTCGCCAACCTAAATAATCCAATTCAGACACATCAAAAGAGTTATTTTGAAATAAAGATTGTAAGGCTTCAATGGTATAGTTCGTGTATATGCGCCAATTATGATACTCGGCTATAGAAGGAATGGCAGGGGTGTTTAACTTTTTTGCAGCCGCCAAACCAAAACAAGTGGTCTGGTAAACTGTTTCATTTAAAAACAAAATTTGTGCTGGGATGAGGCATTCACGATTTAAGGCTTCAGCGCCTTGCACCTGCCAGGACCTAGAACCCCAGATCGATTTCAAATCAACGGTGGCCCTCCAGAAATCACAACGCTTGACAGACAGATCATGTCTGAAAGAATTTGAATAAATTAATTTTGTATGGGTCAACATTGCTTTGGGAGTTGATGGAACATTTAATTTAAAATAATATGACTCCAGTATTGACCTATGAAAGTCTGTAAAATATGTAAATTTGTCTCTAAGAATTTTTGAACTACCTTTTAATGGTGTAGGGCAATGTTCCCACTGTGTGTAATTGACAACAAGACGTAATGTATTAGTCTTATGTAAGAAATGATGTCCATAATGTTGATAACAACAGAATAAATCAGCATAATTGGCAGAATTTAAATCTAAATCTTCAGCATTAAAAGCAGCATAATATTTCAAATCGGAAAACAATGATTGTATTGCATGCACATCCCAGTCGTCTGAGCGTATGTCCTTTGTAACAACATCACCCATGGAGAGGCGAAATACGTATGGAACATTAATAATTTCCGTCGGCCCATGGCCAACATCATCTCCTACGCCGATGACACCCAGCTGATCCTCTCCCTCACCAAGGACCCCACACCGCCAAAACCAACCTTCACGAAGGAATGAAGGCTGTCACTGAATGGATGAGGAACAGCCGACTGAAGCTGAACTCGGACAAGACGGAGGTCCTCATCCTCGGATCCACCCCTTCAGCCTGGGACGACTCCTGGTGGCCGACAGCACTGGGAACCGCCCCAACACCCACCGACCAAACACGCAACCTAGGGGTCATCCTCGACTCCACCCTCTCCATGACTAAACAGGTCAACGCCGTCTCCTCCGCCTGCTTCAACACCCTCTGCATGCTCCGCAGGATCTACAAGTGGATCCCCACTGAAACGAGAAGAACGGTCACCCAGGCCCTCGTCAGCAGCAGGTTGGACTACGGAAACGCCCTCTACGCAGGAGCCTCGGCCAAACTCCTGAGACGGCTCCAACGCATCTAGAACGCCTCTGCACGCCTGATCCTCGACATCCCTCGCCGCAGCCACATCACACCCCACCTGAGAGACCTGCACTGGCTCCCGGTCAACAAGAGGATAACCTTCAAACTCCTCACCCACGCACACAAGGCACTCAACAACACTGGACCAACGTACCTCAACAGACGACTCGGCTTCTACACCCCCACCCGCCAGCTCCGCTCCGCCGACCTCACCCTCGCAACTGTCCCCCGCTTCCAAAGAGCGACCTCCGGTGGCAGATCGTTCTCCCACCTCGCCGCCAAGACCTGGAACACCCTCCCCATCCACCTACGGCAGACCCAAGACCTGCTGACCTTCAGAAAACTCCTCAAGACCTGGCTTTTCGAGCAGTAGCAGCATTCCCCACCCCAGCGCCTTGAGACGCTCACGGGTGAGTAGTGCGCTTTACAAATGATATGATTGATTGATTGATTGATTGATTGATTGATTGACCTGATAATCCACTTTATCCCAGATGATGCCATCCGCAACTGGAAATGCTGAAATGTTAACAAGAGATTGGTCACGCTTCATGATGTGGGAAGATGAGTGATGGGCCAGAATAACATCAACCAAGTTCACAGCAGAGCGTTCAGGCAAGTAGTGAAAAACGATGAGTAGGAAAAACACCGTCACATACCCAATTGACATAAAGAGAAAAATCGTGATCAGTATTAACCAGATGTATGTCCAGGGAGGGATCAACAAAAATAGACAATTTGGTAGGGCCAATTGAAGTGGTGGAAGACGAGTCAAAAGAAAAATTGTCGTGGTATAACGAGCCTTCAGGCAAGCCATGCAAAGACTCTCTTACGGGATAAGCATACTCAACGTCCTCGTCGCCGGAGGGAGCAGGAGGGACAGATAAATGGTCAACAACAGGGTCCATCTCGATGACAGTGTCATTAGGTGAGCTGAAAGAAGCAGTAACCCCAGGATTTCTCAAAATTGTGGGGCACGAAACAACAGGCGTCACACTATTCAGAATCGGCCAGATGTTGTAGCTTGACATTGTCAATAGAGATGTATCTGTTGTCCTTGCGACCAGGAAGCGGTGGTAAAATGACTGTACGAGTGCCCTTCAAGTCAAGCACTGGAACCGGTGTACAATAAGAGGGACCAAATTCTTTTTTGTTCTCCAACTTCTCTCGGACCAGATCACCAACATTCGGAAGCCACCCGGCCACGGGAATCAGCAGTGCAGCATCTGTTGCTGAAGGCAAATGTTCAGCAGCAAGATGGGCACGGGTCTCTTGTAGGTCCTGTAACATAGTAGAATGATTATCTACGTCAAAGGTCGCGGCTGCCGCCGCAACGTCTAGACCATCAAGGTCTGGCACAAACATTTTGATTCCAAAGAGCATCTCGTATGGGGTCCGCCCACCCACAGGTCATCTATGGAGATTATTAAGTGCACGTTGAACCCCATACAAGACTCTAGCTGTCAAGGATTGCTTTAAGTCATGGTTCATTCGCTCCACAATTGAATTGCCCTCAGGCCTGTATGGAGACGAAAATTGCACCAGCACCCCCAAAGACTTCATCGTATCCCTGTATGCCTTAGAGGTGAACGCAGGACCTTGGTCTGAATGAAAGGTACCACAGGCAAAAATCCATACAAAGACACGGAAATCCCTGATGACATTTCGAGCATCAGCACTGCGTTGTGGCCAAACTCAAAGGAATATAGTGCACGAATCAACTGCAACTAAAATGTATTTATATGCTGTATCAGTAAATAAATGGACCGCAGTGATCAAGATATACACAGGCAAAGGGGCAATTCGCAATGCAAAGCTGTGTTTGTGGTGGACGTGTCACCGTACAAGGCTTGATTTGTTGACAGATGTCACATGAAAGCACATAAGTACGGGTCTGTTTATATAAACCACGCCACCAATAACGTTGCTGCAAGATAGAAACCGTCGCGGACACTCCAGCATGGGCCGAAGCCATACCTTTGTGTGCGGTTTTGATCAAAGTGTGTCTGCGGTCCGTGTTGGGAATCAGCCGATCTCCAACGTCAGGTATTCTAGCAAAAGGAACTTTTTCAGGAGTTAACTGATAAGAATGCTTTGAAGGGAAACCCTGTGGATAATTAGAGCCCTCCGCAGTTGCAGCAATTGCTGCCAAGATGTCATTATCAATTTTAGTCATGGACCTTGTAACGGCTGCTACGGAACACGTGGCTGCTTCATCAGCCAAACTATTCCCAAGAGCGTGTGCTCCTACACGCTGATGGCCAAGAGTATGTATAACATGTGTGAGTGGCAGATGTTGTTTAAGGTCTGCCACTCAAACCCAACGCGTTTTATGCTTAATTGCACTGCCCTTAAATCTCGATAATCATTTTGAGAGCAAAAGAATAAGTTGTCATTGAAAGACTGAACACAGTAGTAAGAATTGCACACAATGAGCGTAGAAACACTTGGATCTGCAAACTCGAGAGCAAGAACCAAAGCGCTCAGCTCGGCCAATTGGGCGGTACAGTCTCTTAGCGCCTGTGTATTCACTATACTAGACTTGAATTCACCATTCACCATTGCACCAGCCACAATAGCGCAAGCCGCTGAATAAGCATGTTTAGAACCAGTGGGCGGTTGCGCCGAACCATCGGTGTAGATGATACATGTGTATTCTTCAAAGGGAAGCAAAGACAGAGGAGGCGGATGAACGTGTTCATACTGCAAGGACTCCTGTGTCTGAAGAGAGGGGTCAAAGATAAACGTGACATCCGGGGACGTCAAAGAAGTAGCCCATTGTATCCAACGGGGATGTAATGCTTTAGAGTTTGGTACACTTGCCTTTGTTACTGCTTCCAAAGCAGGGAAAGCTGTAACCACTAAAATGCGTTTCCCTTGTGCCAGTGCGCATTCCTTCAGGACCGCCATCTGCACAGCTGTCAAAACCTTTTCGACAGAGGAAAACCGCATTTCGGCTGAAGTGTACAAATGTGATTTGTATGCAATAGGTACTGTGTCGCCTTCATTGTACGTCAAGTAAGTGAAACCCACTACGCCTGGCACGATTCGTATCACCAGGTTTGTGCGGTTGTCACGTGTCAACAAGTACTTAGATTCAAGTAGATCAGACTGCAAAGATTGCAGAATAGCTGAATGTTCCGGAAGCCAGCTGGCCTTTGAAAAGGTAGGTTGTATCAAAGCATAAAGAGGCTTGATAAGCTGGGCATATTCGGGAATGTAAAACCTCCCTAAATTCAAAAATCCCAGTAAGGACTGAAGATTTTTCAGAGTAGTTGGAGATTGCAAGCGTGCGCATTTCTCCAGAAAGTGGGGTGCCAAGCCCCGACCTTCATTATTGAGCTCATAGCCCAAATACAGCACTGCATAGCGAGCGATGTGTGATTTAGCAAAATTAAATTTGTATCCGTAATCCGCAAACTGAAGGATGATGCGGTCAACACGGCATAGATGCGGCTATAATTCATCGCCTGTGAGATGAATATCATCAACATATGAGTATGCATCTGGGTCTATGCTGTCTAACGAAGAGACAACACGCGCGGCGAACACCCCGGGGCTATTCTAATACCCCATAGGTAAACGCCGACATTTTTCTGTTTTACTCCAGCTGTGAATGCGGTCCATTGACCACCTTCAGGGGCCAGGTTATGAATGTAAAAGCCATTGGAAATGTCAAGTGCCATTTTATATTTTTTACGAACAATACTGTCCACAATAGCAGAGCTATGGGTATTCTGTACTGCACAAGTTCGAAAATGAGAGTTCAAATGCCAGTAATCCAAAACTATGTGATAAGACCCATCGGGTTTGGAAACAGTAAAAGAGGATTATTCATCGGTGACACAATCACTCCTTGATACTCCAACTCAGTTAGAACATCAGAAACGGGACCTTTGGCTTCCCGCCGGATGGGATATTGGGGGTGAGGTTGAGGCATAGACCGCAATGCAATTTCATGCAACGGAGAATCTTTATCCCAGCCCACTTGATTATGGTACACTGCCGGCGCCAAGGCCAAAGCCCACTCAGCTGCAAAAGCTTCTGCAAGCTCCTTGGGGACGTAACGCGAAAAACTCAGAAGAATCACGTCCTCCCCTCTTGATGCGGCCAGTACAAAAGGTGGGGGCCAATCTGCCTCTGCTAACAAAATGTCATAGGAAACGGTCAGATTCTCCCAAAAAATCCCTGTGACCACACGTTCAATGTCACCTTCAATTTGAAAAACTATATTATACAGCCTATCCGGGGGGACAACCCGGGTGTCAGCTGTTTCTACTGTAATGAAAGTTTCAGTTGCTGTCACCTCCAGACAAGGACGCAGTGCCTCCCGCACTATGGTAACTTCCACTGCGCTGTCAAGCAGAGTCACCGCCCAAGTCCAATCCAGCAGTCGGGTTCTCACCGTCTAAAGCATATCTTGCTGTCAAAGCGGCAACCTTTTTCTTTAGAAACGGGGGACGGAAGCGTGGTTGCTCCTCTTGTTTCCCCTTGACGTCAAATTGACGAGGCTGATCACGTCCCTGTGGCGCAGGATGACTCTTGCCACGATCCTGGCGATCCCCACCACTGACTTGACAGCCAGATGTGTCCTGCAAAGAACGAGGAGAACGCTGATCAGGGACTTGAGATCTATCAGGAGTCTTAATTTTCGCGCGGTTGCGCAAGTCATAAGTACGCTCAGAAGTGTCAGGTGTTGGTGAACCAGCACGCGAACCCTGCTTCTGTTGTTGCTGCCCCTGTTTTTTTGTTTTCCAGTTCTTTTTAGGAAAGAACGGACGCCCATCCTTATCAGCCTGGGCCGTTTGTTGAGTTTGAGATTGAGTTTGCGTTTGAGTAAAAGGCTTAACTCCCGAACTATTGCGGCCTATGGTCTTATAAGCCTTGGCAATAATTTTCGGTAATTTGCGTGGTTTGTCTGCTTCAGGCACAGCCTCCAAGCGATTAGCCACTTGAAAGCTTACCGCATCGCTCTTGACATTTGCAAGGATCATATCTGCAATCACGTCGAACACCCCCACCAATCGCATCCCAAGCTCCAGAGTCGCTTCGGCTCCATGTTCATCTTGAACACGTTTAATCACGGGAGGGAGTACGGTCATGGAAGGAGTGCCAAAACACTTCGAATATAGCACTGCAAACACCTTGCCCCAGGTGTTACAATCAGCCAACTCGGAAAGCAAGTCTTTAGGCAAACTAATAGTCAATATCCTGTGTTTATCCACAGGAGAGGTATTTGGAAAAACAGCCTCTATTTGTCCAAATTTCTCAGCAAGCCAATAAGGTAATTCATCCTTATTCTGTGGACGCTTGCCCATTACCGAATTTACCATAAGGGGACTGATGGTCACACCACCAGGTCCCGCAGGTTGCGCAGCAACGCCAGGTAGTCCCACCTGAAAGTTGTGCGACATGAACTGTATAACAGCTCTATGCACACGTATTAAGGAGGTATGTAACACGCGCAGTTCTGCAAGCATCGCCGTTGTCAAACGCGGGTGAGGGGTATACCCAGCCAAAACGGGCCACGTGGCCCCATCTATCGATAAAGGACCTAAAGGTACCGGCGTTATTGGGTGAGGAAGGGCGCCATTAAACCAAAAGTGGAACCTCAAGAGCCTGATAGGGCTGATAAGCATTAGGAAGGGCCGAAGGCGTATATTCGTGAAACAAGTTATCTGTTCCATCCACTGCCGGAAAGGTGACCCAAGAATAAAACAATTTGAAGCGGTAAGCCGCATCTGCTTCTACTACAAAAATCAGCGCAACATTAGCATTAGGGACTCCATTCTGAGTCAAATAAGCTGTGAGTGCTGCCCTATTAGCGGCCGGAATCGGGACCGACATATCCGATGAGAAAGAATAACAACCTAAAGCGCGGCAGCACATCAAATTGTTTATAAGAAAGAGAAACCTTTTGAAACTTCAAGCTTGAAAGAACCTATAAAAACATCAATATAGGAGGTTACACCGTCACAACTGTCTCCAGAAACAGAGGTGAGGGTATTGTGGACAAGCACAAGCACTACTAAAGCGTCTCGCAGATAAGAACCATACCAAAAGTTGGCTGCGCCATGTTGCAGGGATTCTGCACATATACAGAACTATGCGCAGGAAAACGGGACCTCAGTGAATAGGGGTGTACCAACCTACCACATTAGTACCCAAAATCCCAAACCGACTAGCTATAGTGTCTCATCCGTTCTCCGACTAACAGCGAAGCTACCAATGATTAGACAACCCAGAACACGACACTCCCGACTCTCTCAGGAATCGCGGGAGCCAGACAACTCTTTCACTCACTCATACTTGTCCACAATGCAAGTAATCAGAGTCACGGTATAGTTAAAAATGTTTATTTCAACTAACGCGCTCTATGGTACAGTACACGTGCCATTACTAGCAGCAAAATGCATAAACACAATATAGTCAGCATTGTCACAATTCCATAAAATATAAACGGGGATATCATTTTGTAAAGACAGTGGAAAAGGTCTACAATACCTAACCACCCTCCCGTGGTAAGAAATTGTTTATTATAAAAAAGAAGACCTCTGGGCTTTGTCAGCAGACCCCATACCTCAAGGCCTAGATGAAAGGTTTACATCTCAGGACAAGCACAGCTCTTCTCTCCAGAAAGGAATCTCTCCAAGTGCCTGCACCATATGTGTTGCTTGCAATATTAAAGCATACGATTTTCAGTAGTGCAGCTGTGAGTCATGTTATGTCTAGGTGCGAGGGACTGACCAGAACAGAAAAACAAGGGGCATTGTTGATCGACTTTGTACATCGTGTGCAGACTAAACCTCAGAGCACAGCAGAGAACGCGAAAAGCAGACAGTTCTCATGTGAAAGAGCACAAACCGAGTCTTGCGAAATCTATGCATGTAGTGTTGTGCGCAAAAGCAGCCTCATGGCAGCGAAGCTCATGCTAACTTAGCAGATGTCAACAATGGACCCACAATCCATACTACAGTATATAAAGACTCCACATCAAAGGAGACCAGATAGTCTTGTTGTGTGTCAAAAGGGGACTCAGATCGGAGTCTCAAAAGATCCTTGGTGTCCTGGATGTAGGTCGGCATCTCCAGTACCAGTGGTCGGAGAAAGACATCCACAAAAGTGGACAGGGGCTCCAAAATCGAGCCATTGCCAGAGATATTTGGCCTCCCTGGTGGTGGTCTTTGTTCATTATGCACTTTAGGCAATACATAAAAGTACGGAATGATGGGATGAGGAGTGACCAAAAACGAAGCCTCTTGATCAGTAATCCATCCTTCTTCTTTAGGCTCATCAACCATCTTTTTGATTTCCAAGGATAGTCTCTTCGTAGGGTCCATTTTCAATGGTCCATAAAAACGTCTGTTCTCCAGTTGGCGTAGGCACTCGGCTCTGTAGGTGGAGGTATTCAGAATGACAATGGCTCCCCCTTTGTCTGCTGGTTTTATTGTGATTGATTCATCATTAGCCAGCGTCTGCATTGCTGCTTGTTCACGTCTGGAGAGATTCTGGAATTGTCTCATGTTGGTGTCAAATAGACTGATAACATCTTGTAGCACCGCTTTCTCAAAGGTAGAAACCTGTGATGGAATAAGATGTATGGGTGGATTGAAATTGGAGCGCACCTTCAGCCCAGTATTCGTTATACAATTCTCAGGTTCCATTGTTGGTTTATCCTGGAAGAAAAAATGTAATCGGATTTTATGGAAAAATCCGGCCAGTTCCCGTTTGATTTGAAAAGTGTCACCTTTGTAAGATGGGACAAAACCCAATTCTCTGTTCAGGACTGTCAATTCATCTTCCGTCAGCTGCCGGTCACTCAGATTCACCACTAGATCGCATTGTGGCTGCTCCCCGGTTGTGAGGAGGGTTTCGTCATGCTCTGCGTTGTTCTGGGGGAGGGCTCCAGTGCACATGTGCCTGCTGATTTCTTCTTCGTCCTCTCGATCTCCCCCGGCCATACCCTAAAAAGGCTGGTTGGGAACAATTTGTGGATAAGGTTGATAAGGGAGCATGGGTGGCTGGAAAGGTGGGTGAGGGAAATCACACGGACCCGGAGGCCACCATTGTGGCGGTGGGGGGCCTGCTTGTCCTCCTCTCCAGTTGCTTCTGTTCCTTCAGTTCTGCCCTCTCCCTTTCGATTGTGCATTAGTAGAGAAATCAGAGTCACTAGAAACGTCTTCACTCCCTGAAGTCGAGTAACTTGACCCATATTTCCTTCCTCTTTGATTGTTTCGAGGGGGAACATAATTGTCACTGGTACATGGGTACACCTTTTCGAACGAGAAGCGCGCCAAATCCTTTTTGAATTTGTTTATCTTGGTTGCAAGGACTGAATCTTTGAACTCTTTGTTCGTTTTGTTTGTTTCCCCAGCTTGTTTCTCATATATCGACGTTGAAATCACTGATTTTATTTGAAATTCAAGTGTCTGTATTTTGACAAGAATAGTATCAGCAATGCGTTTGGCGGTGCTGATGTTCAAAATGAGCCAGTCCCTTCTACATCGCCAAGCGATAAGGGACCAGTCTTTCATGAATGTCTTGTCCTCTAGGAACAGTCTAGGTGTATTGGTGACAGTAAGACCCGTAGGAGCACAGTTTCCCCTTAAGTACTCTGTCATAATCGCACCATGTATATATGTGCGGGAGTGATTACGTGAGCTGCGACCGGAGGTACCGACAGCCGCAAACGGCTGTTGGTACCTCCGATCGCAGTTTCAGTTCTCGTACCGAGACGGGGTACCGACAGAGTTGTGAGTTTTTATGACAGCTTGTAGGAGTGAATGTTTGCATGACATAGAAACGGGGTTTAGACATGACACTCTTTTTTGTAGCAGCCTCACATGTCCATGGTTCTCTTATGCAATTTGCTTGTGGTTTCACCCGCATTATCGGTAGGGCAGGGTTACCCTTTAAGGACTATGAAATGGGCAATGCTATTTTTCCTGCAAAGATTTCGAGGATGTATTGGATGCTGGTTTGCCCTCGCATAGGGACTTTGAGTCCATTTATGTTACGGGTTTCTTTCCCATTATGAAACCCTTACAATCTATATTCATTACCTATTACATCAGTTGGTAGTGAGTGTTTCATCTCCCTAGTAGGGGAGGTTTGAGAGGATTATCAGATCACTGCCTTGTCTGATCTGGTGCCACGCACATATTACGTTACTTGACTTGCTTCTGATGGATTTCATATTTTACATGCAGAATCGCACTCGGTTAGAGTTGTTTGATATGTACCTTCAGTTATACTACAGTTAAAGCATTTTTTGTTTAAGCTAGTTGGTTATAACCTGTTTGAACACACATAATGTATGCAAAGTGGGTTCTAGAGATGAGAAAGAGAAACATTTCCTCCTCTCTTGTCTTGTGAAACTGAGCTTATGGCTAGAGTGTCAGATTAACAAAGTTGCGTTTTTCTCTTTTGTGTCTCACTGTTATTAGGTACAACCAGTAAATCCGAAAAATATGAAAAGGAAGGGATTACTGGTTTGATATCAGAGCACTTATCACTTTACTTATTTATTGTTTATTATTTTTTGTCACTGGCAGCAGCAATCTTGTAGGTCCTGACGAAAGCCTTGACACCTCGTGGGTCGACTTGGGTGAAACATGTAGTCCCCCTCGTCTAACAATAAGCAGTTTAAATCAATACTGCTTTTGCACTGTCTTTTAATCCTGTCAGTGGGAGCAAGCTATTAAAGGATCTTTTTGTTCCGGGCTCGGCAGTTTTAATCTTCACCACTTCACATTTTGTTGTAAAATATTTTTTGCTCTTCATTCTTACCTTCACTCTTCTAGCATCTCTCATCTGTTGGATTTAGTATATCCGTGTTAGAATAGATATCCCAAAAACATCCCTGATCTCCTTCCTCTCAGAGAGGGAGTCGTAGCCCTTGGTGGGACTTGGTTTTCCCACTAAGAGGAGATACCCAGATGATGAAGCATGCCACCTCTGGTGGGTGAGGGTATTCGTCCTGCAAGGTATCTTTCCCATATTGTGTGAGAATCTTATCTGTCACTCTACATACTCACGATTGACATTACAGACCCAAGGAGACGTTTGTGTTGAACATGTAATTTCTAGGGGGTATTTTCCTGGCAGGTCTTTAAACATACTTTCCCTTGGACCCCCCCTCACTGTTTTTTGTTCTTCAGAGAAATAAAGGTAGCCAGGGGTAGAAAGGGGGAAATGTGAGGTGGAACGGAGAGATATTGTACTAATGGTGAGGTAAATTGAGAGCTATGTAGGATGAGAGATCAGTGGGGTAGAGAGGGTTGAGAGGGTTGAGATAGTGAGGGAGATGTCAGATAGAGAATGGAATGAGATGTAGACATGAGGGAGAGTGATGAGTTAGAGAAGTTGTTGGGAGAGAAGTAGAGAGAGGAATGAATGAATAAATGAGGGATTTATAGAGCGCAGGACTCACCCCTTCAGGGGTATCTCCGCGCTGGCAGCAAAGCATAACAACAAGGAGGTGGAGAACTAGCCAGGCTAGAAAAGTTCAGTTTTTGTAGCTTTCTAAATTTGGACAAATCCGGACACACCAGTAGCGCCATAGGGAGTTTGTTCCAAAGGCGGGGAGCAACATAGGCAAAGGCTTTACCACCCGTGCGAACCTTGTTGACCCGGGTACCACAAGCAGAGCCTTTCCACTAGAACGTAACTGTCTGTTGGGAAGGTAGGGGATAAGACTGTTGGTCATGTACCTGGGACCATTATTATTAAGAGTTTTATAATCAGACAACAAATTTTGAACTTGATTCGACTTCGAACAGGAAGACAATGTAAGCTTTTTAGTAATGGCAGAGAGGGGGTTCTGGATGGTTGATTTAATGCCAATCAGGCTGCCGTGTTTTGCACTACCTGGAGCCTATTCAGTGTCCCCTCATTCGCGGCACCCAGGAGTGCATTGCAGTAGTCCAATCTGGTCACCACCAAGGCTTGTAGTAAGGTCTTGCGTGCCGATAGAGGGAGAATATCGAAAACTCTCCATAGGAGTTTTAGTAAACCAAAACAGCAACCTGAAACAGCTGCCACCTGCTCCTTCATAGCTAGCGAAAGGTCCAGATACACTCCTAGGTTTTTAGCCTTGTTGGTAGGCACAGGAGCGGGCCTAATTCTGTCGGCCACCACTCTGTGGACCAGAGAAGTTGAGCTCTGCCAAAAAGAAGGACTTCAGTCTTGTTGGCATTCAACTGGAGAAAGTTCTTTGACATCCAGTTGGAGATTGCACGCATGCCTTCTGCAAACTTATGTTTGGTACCATGTATCAAATGAAAACAGAAGTTGCGTGTCATCAGCGTACGAAAACGGGACAAAGTTATGGTCTCTGATGATCTTTGCCAAGGGCGCCACGTATATATTAAATAACGTGGGGCTAAGGCATGATCCTTGGGGCACCCCTTTATTCAGTGATGTAGCTTCGGAGTAAAAATTACCCAGGTTCACAGTTTGGGTACGTTGTTCCAAAAAGCTAGAAAACCACTGAAAAGCAGACCCCACTATGCCGATTTCTGTTAGTCTTTGTAGCAGTCTATTATGTGCCACAGTATCAAAAGCTGTGGACAAGTCCAGCAGCACCAGGGCTACAGCTTTATCCTTATCTAAGGCCAGCTTAATAGCATCTGTGACACCCAGCAGGACCTTTTCGGTTGAGTGTTTAGGTCAAAATCCAAATTGTGAGGGATCTAAACATAGCTGGGCTTCCACGAACTTCATGAGCTCCCCAATAACATGTCCTTCCATGAGTTTGCTCATAAGAGGAAGGAGGGAGATAGGGCGATAGTTGGATAACTCTGAGGGCGGAATATTGTTTTTTTTTTTTAATCGGTAGAATATGTGCAACTTCTCAGGCCTGGGGTACTATGCCCTCCCTCAATGAAGAGTTAATAAGTGAGCCAATGGGAGAGGCAAGGGGCCGCGCCAATAAGGCAAACCATTTTGCTGGCATTATATCAATGGGAGATCCTGATTTTGCTGCTTTTAGCATTTCTTCTATTTTCAGGTCCTGTAGGGGGGAAAAATAGGCCAGCTGCTCTGGGCTCCATATAGGTTGTAGTGGAAGTGTCACCGATGCCTGGTCTACTAGGGAAAGTATCATAGATTTTTTCTATCTTATCGACAAAGAAGTTAGAAATATTGTCGCATAAGGTCTGGGAGGCAGGGATACGATTTATACAGGCTTTAGGAGAGGTAAAAGATTTGAGTATAGAGTATAGCTGTTTCCCTGAATTTCCTGCTTCAGTTAATTGCGCCAATATGTATCTCTACGTATTGGATGCTGTCTTAAAGATTTCTTTCTCTGACTGGAGATGGGACTCACGCCAAGTTCTTTCTAATTTTTTACAGTATGATTTTTCTCTATGTAATTCTTGGGAGAACCATACAGCTTGTTTCCTTTCCGATTTGGGCTTAGATGTTTTTAAAGGGGCTATAATATCTAGAGACGACTCTATAGCCTGATGTAGTTCATCAAGTCTACTATCAATATCACTAGACTTAGAGTAGTCAGGAGATCTAAACACCTGCTGAAAGCTCTCCTCTGATATTTTACCCCATTGGCGTGCCGGCTTACTAATATGTATAGGATTAACAACTGTCTGATTTGGGCAGTGTATCAGAAAATTAATAGTGAAGTGGTCTGACCAGATCACTGGATTGGGGGGTAGGGAAGATACGTTGGGCGAGTTAGTAAGGATGAGATCAAGGGTGTGACCGGCTGTATGAGTTGGTCCTGTGTTATTCATGGCTAGCCCCATCGAGGCCATGTCCTCCAAGAACTGCACGGCATCGGCGTTTTCTTTGATTTCGCTATGTAGATTAAAAAATCCAAGGAGGAGTAAGTACTTGGATGCCATAACATGGGGGGCAATCCTTTCCATCCATTTTAAAGAGAAGTCTTTTAAAGGTCCGGGAGGGAGATATACTAAAGCACCTCTCCAACAATTCTGGGGGGAGAATTCCATTTTGAAGATACTAATTTCACCCGAGTTGTCTTGATATGTGTCAATCATAGTGACTTCAGTGGGTGGTTTAGACACAATAGCAAGACCTTCACCTATTTTTCCATCCCTATTTAGTTGCAAAATACAGTATTGTTCTGGGAGGGCTGGAGCAATGGCCGAAATAGAGGAGGGTTTCAGCCAGGTTTCCGTTAGGAAGCCTACATCTGGAGCCTTGGAATTTAGTAAGTCCCATATCTCCATGCAGTGTTTAGGTAGTGACCTTACATTTAGTAGAAAAGCACTCTTAATCACATTTAATTCCGATGTAGGCTTGGTATAGGCCTTCCTTGCGGAGGTAACCAACTGACTCTGAAAATGACAGTGTCTACATGCAAAAGGCCCCTCCAAGTCGGTAAGACATGAATTTGTCCGACATACGGAGGAAGAGCCATCCCTCCACCCTGATTGATCTATTTGTATGAGCTCTGAATACGTATAAACAATCCTGGATCTAAGCTGGCAGTTCTCAGGACCAGGGGTTCTTGCTCCTGGCGACGGCTTGGCAGGATGGGCGGAGACGCGGGCTTGCCTTTGGCGCACGTCCTCTGTGCATCCGCGTGTTTGGGTGCTTTAAATAGTCTTGCCTGGGAGGATTCACGCCGTTGTCCCTGCGTCCCGAGGCCGAAAGTAGTAGGCCCGGAAGTGAGGGGAAATCGGCCACTAGACCGCGTGCACTCTCCACACAAACGGGAAAATCCCGGGGTGGACCGGAGTGCGTGCATTAGCCGAAAGGATCAGCTATAAGATTGAAAGTAAAAGCTCCAGTACGAGCTACAATTAAAAACAGTCCGCAGCTCGCAGGACCAATCCCCAAAACCAATCACCCCAATAGCATGCTCCCTGACCCTCTCACCCAAAAACTAAACAGCAAATAAATTGTTAAAATTAAATTATAAAATCAGATTAAAAGCCTCCAAAGACGTGCTATCCGCCTCTGTTTTAACTTTTGCCTCTGTTTAGCTTACCAACCAGGGAAGGTAGTAAAGACCTATAGAAACAGATAAAGAGGTGAGGTGAGGTAATGATAGATTTGGGGTTGCGGATAAAGTAAAGTAGATGGAGGAGAGATACAGGGAGGTCAAATGGAAAAAAGAATAGTGAAATACAGTAAAAAGGATATGGAACAGATCGAGTTAAGATACAGAGAGGGGGTTGAGAGTAATAGATATAGTGGTAGACACAGATAGTGATAGAGAGGCAAGGTTATTAGAGATAGATTAAGTCAGGTGAAGTATATTGGCTATACATAGAGAGAGGTGAGGTAGAGAGGGCCATGAAAGAGAGGACGTGTAAGTAAGAGATGGGAGAGGTAGAGAATAATCATATAGACAATTATAGATAAATTGAAGTGAAGTAAGGAGAGAGACACAGAAAGATTAAGACTGAGCAGGCCAGGCATGAACACTAAGTTTCAGGTACGCATTCTCAGTTGTCAAATTAGAAAAATAAGCTGTTTTTAATGAGCACTTTTAACAGTCCCACTCACTTTTCCAGGGCCCTTTTTGGAAGATGGGTGTTGTGGGTAATTGCCGACTTAGCCCATGTCTTAAACAAACTTGCTTAATTTCCTTTTACCATTATAAACAGTAAAATAAACATGCACCATTCTTACCTGCCTCTTACATGCCTTAGTGAATCGACCCGCAAGATGTGTAACTCTCTTTTAGCAAAAGGGCAAAGAGTGTACAGTCCTCTCAATTTGTATTAACTGTATATCAATATTCCTATTTCATTACCATTCTAAGTGTTTTGAGGGACATTTCCCTAAAGCATGTAGGAGTACCTAAAAGAGTACTACAGTAGCACTACTTTACATAAACCAGAATGCCTTTGCGAGTAGGCTTCATTAACAAAATATTAACATATTGACGTTGATATGCTGCCCTGAGTGATTGCCAGTAGTTAGTCAAATTGCAAGCATTCCTCTCATCATGTTTTGTCTGTTTGATGTACGCAAGTTGCAAGGGTATGCCAAGAAATGGTTCCATGCTCCCTATGCCACTGGACCCCAGCTATATCAAACTGATGAGCCATAGTGCAGGTGAAACTGGTCTTTGGTTGCTTGTGTTCCAGATCAGGGAACCCATGGCTTTGCAGTTTGGGTTGGACCGTTCCTACTGGAGCAGGGTCAAGGCGGATTTGTATATGGCTGGGGCCAATATATAATGGCATCATGAGCAAAAGGACAATGGGTTGGAATGCTACCGCAAGTGATTGCCAGTAGTTAGACATATTGCAATCATTTCTCCCATCACCTTTGTGTATGTTAAATGCTTCATTGGCATGGCCTCTCCTTACTTGTGTTCTACTATCTCCAAGTTCCTAAATGCACCTTTTGTTCTTCTCACCAGGTTTTCCTTGAAGCTGCTTGCCTCATGCCCAGTCTCACCTTTTTTCCTTCCCCCTACTAGGGCTGGAAACCTTAGAACTCATTTCTGCTTGCTGTATATTCTGCACCTTCAGTTTTTTCTGTCCGGTCTCTTTAAAACACCATCTTCCTGCTCTGCCTTTTCTGCTTTAGTTTGTGTTTTTCTTGCTTTTGCGTCTACCAGTTCCATTCATGCTTCACTATTTTTATTGCACCATACTATGGGCCCGATTCCGATGTCATTGGGAAGGTCCTCCCAGATGCATCCGGAGGCGAACAGTACAACCGACTCGTATTGGGAGCCGGTTAAACCAAACAACGCAGTACGATGCACAAAAACCTTTACTCACCGAACGATACGGTCACTCCGATTCCGTCCTCATAGTCAATATGGGGGGTGGCAACTACCCACAGCAATGTCCAGTCAATATGAGGGGTGGCAACTACCCACAGCAATGTCCAGTCAATATGGGGGGTGGCAACTACCCACTGCAATGTCCAGTCAATATGGGGGTGGCAACTACCCACTGCAATGTCCAGTCAATATGGGGGGTGGCAACTACCCACAGCAATGTCCAGCCAATATGGGGGGTGGCAACTACCCACTGCAATGTTGAACGAAATATGTGTGTTGGTGGGGGATACACCATATGTGTATATGCATATGTGGTTTTGTGTGGAAATACCCCCATACCTGAAGATGCATATCTTGTGTTGGGGTTAAATACCCCTATAGATGAAGATACATTTTTTTGGTTTGGGGTAAATACCCCCAGACATGAATATGCACATTTGGGGTATGGGGTAAATACCCCTATAGATGAAGATGCATCTTTCTGGTTTTGGGTAAATAGCCCCAGACATGACGATGCATATTTTGGATTTGGGGTAAATGCCCCTATAGATGAAGATACATCTTTCTGGTTTGGGGTAAATACCCACAGACGTGAAGATGCATATTTTGGATTTGGGGTAAATACCCCTATAGATGAAGATGCATCTTTCTGGTTTTGGGTAAAGAGTCCCAGACATGACGATGCATATTTTGGATTTGGGGTAAATACCCCTATAGATGAAGATGCATATCTTGGGATTGGGGTAAATACCCCTATAGATGAAGATGCATATTTCTGGTTAGGGCTAAATACCTCTATAGATAAAGATGCATATTTCTGGTTTGGGGTAAATACCCCCGTACATGAAGATGCATATCTTGAGTTTGGGGTAAATACCCCTATAGATGAAGATGCATATTTTTGGGCAGGGTAAATGCCCCCCATCCATGATTATGCATATCTGGGGCTTGGGAGAATACCCCTATACAATAAGTTGCATTACCTGGGTTGGGGGTGAAAATAAAGCTAAAAAGTGTACATGAACAATGTAACTTCTGATTAAAAAAAATCCTATATCCGTACTTGTTGAGTACATGCTGCAGTAATTTCCACATAAACAATCTCACAGGGTATTGTCAATGAAAGGTATTCACACACTGTTGCAGCAGAAGTAAATGCTAACCTTGAGGAATGGGTAGAGCGGAGATGCAGGTGCACCACAGGGTCACCTGCAGACCATGCTTATGTGGGCCTTCATAGACCTCAACAATGGACTCACACACTTACACAGTCCCCACCAGGACAATGCAACATTAGGTAAAAATGTCCATGGATCACCATCTGTTCTTTGAATAGAGGCTGCTGGACAGCCTTTGTGGCAGAACAACCATGGTGCACTGCCTTACAGGCATTGACAGAGGTAGTGTCATGTTGAACACATAAACTTCACTTTCAGGGCACGACAGGTGCAGGGATTTGGCCTTCAATGTAGGGACCTTGCAGGGAGGCAAGTCACAACTGGACAGTCTGACCTACATACCACAACCTTGATCTGCAGCATCGTTCATTTAACTACAAAACCTTTGTCCACTAAAAACACACATGCCATGTTCAAGAGATGATCACAGATTGTGGGTCAATTACTTTTAGAGTGCCTGAGCATCATTGTGATCACAATAAGAACATGGGTCCATAGCATGTTGTGTATGTAGATTGAGGGATTTTCATCATCAGTTAGTTACAGTCAGCATGCTAAAAACTAATGTAATAGCACATTTGACACTAGACCAGGAATTTGAATATACACACATATGTGTGATCACACAGTGAGTAAATAAGTCCACCACAACACACACAGAAACATTGCAGGACAGCACCACTCAAATGTACAAGCAAAAGTAAGACAGTCTGATGCATCTGGGTACAGTAAAGCACAGAGGATATCAGCACAGATAGCACACATGTCCACAGACTCAGTACTGCGTTCAGTGTCTCCAACAACAACAACAACACAGAAGTGGTTGTGTTGCTATTGTCATGGGAATATCTATAGTCAAAAACAATCTTGTTTATGAAAGAAGCATGGGCCAACATAAATGTAGGATACTGTCCCCATATGTGGACTGGTCCCGCAAACTCAAATACCAATTTGCATGTGTCTATGGCCTGCTTTTGTGAATGTCATTCGCAGACAATATACATCTAACACCTCAATCCGTAGTGTATGCCTGAAATTGATGATCACATTTTGAATGTACAGATTGTGTCCTGTATAGTAGTATGAGTATGCATGAGTAACATTATGTAGGATCCATAAACAGTGTTGGTGAGGCCAGTGCACAGCTAATTGAGTAATATTAGCTGCCAGCATGGGTGAGGATGCTGGTGTGGTGACTAAATCTGTGGATCAAAAACACAAGTGACTTAGTCACCATGAATCCAGGAGATATGTGTACATCTTGTGAGGATGAAAGACGTGCTGAATTAAGTCTGCTTTGTCCACAATTGGCACTGAAACAATGTCACAAACAATCCATTGAAACATCAAGGAGACTATCAACAAACACATTTATTTCCATCAACACATCCTCATGTGTGGCAACTAAGAGCATGGTGGAGACTCAAGGTCTGTGAGCATCTGCACAGCAGACACACACACATCCTTTCTGTGCACTCACTGTACACATGCCTCACCGCATAAACCACCTTCCAAGTAAACTGACATCACAGCACTCATAATACAGCTCTGTGTGAAATAGAACAGCATCACTGTAGCTCAGATCAACACCTTTATCAGTCAATGTCAAAATACATGTGACACACAATTCATATGCTCAACTACGACTTGTGTGTGGCGCTAAATGCAATCCAAGCTGGGATGATGCATACACAACATATTTGCTATTTCACATACCAAAAGTAACCCTGGGCGTAGTTTGCGTATTCGCGCTACGCGAAGACGTCGGAGCGCTACGCGAGCTACGCGTAGCTTCGCGAGCATGCGTAGCTGCTTGGCGCGCCCGTTCGCGATGCGTTTTTCATGCTCGGGAACGCGTTGTTCGTGTTCGGGACGCTGTTTGCGTGCTCGGGGGCGCGAACTTACCCATGCGGTCGCCTATGGGCGCGGCCATTTTGTTTTTCACTTGTCCCGCCCGTTCGCGATCCCTTATTTCCTGTTCTGGGTCGCGTATAGCGTGCTCGCGATGCGCATTCCATGTTCGGGAATGCGTTGTACGTGTTCGCGACGTTTTTGCGTGCTCGGGGAGAAATATCGCGCGAACTTACCCATGCGGTCGCGATGGGCGCGGCCATCTTGTTTTACCACTCTATGCTATGGTTCTGGGCCTGCTTTTCTATCCTCCCTCAATCTTTGCAATCCTTAGTTTTTTACACTGTTTTTCAATTTTTCTTTATTTCTTACCTATCTCTCTCTCTGCCTAAGTCTATATTTTGCATTTTTTTCTACTTTTTACTGTTTTTTTTTACTTTTCAACTGTTTTATATAACTTTCTTCTTTAAGCTCCTACTTCTTCCCCTAACTTTATTTTTCCCTTCTAACTTTTCTTTTTCACCTCCTCCCACCCCAGAACCATGGCGAAGGGTAGCAGCAGTGGCTCAAAGGGCAAGGCGCGTGCGCCCAATCGCCGCCTGCCTTGCGGCAGACTGCGCCCTGCAGGGGTGCAAGCCCGCCAGCTGTTTACGGAGGAGGAGGTGGCCGCCCTTGTTTTTTTTATTCAGCGCCACCTCCCTTGACCTTGGCAGCAGGCGGCAGGCCAGGCTCCGGTTACCCGACCCAGGAGCGTCACCGCCGGTGGGCGAAGGTGCGTCGGGCAGTGTTTCGCTGCTCCGCGGTCCGGCGCACCCATAACCAGCTGGCCCACCGGTGGTCAGACATTCTTGACCGGGAGCAGGACCTGTTGGACCTGCTAGGTGTCGAGGTCGTGGGGCTTGGTGAGTAGCCAATATATATAGTAGTATAAGTATTGTGATTTGTGTATACATTTTTTACAAATAACAAGAATAATGCTGCTTACATTGCAGGTAAATTACGTTTCAAAATCTTCTGTGATTGTAGGACACAGGTGCTGGGCGGTACTCTTACTTTTTGCAACTTTGCGCTCGCTTGTCATTATTATGTAAGAGTTTACTTTAGAGAACTTCAGTTAGGTAATGCTATTGCTAGAGAGACTGTAGTCCTTCCTTTGTCCTCCTGTCAAATAGTGGTGGATGGATTTGATACTAGGTTTAGTTACTATTAGTTGATAATTTTTGAGCGGTCTGCGTGACGCATCCTCTGTCACTGAGTGCTGCTTACCCCAGTCCTTAGTAGAACCTTTTGTAGTTTGTTTAGTGAGTGGTACTGGTAAGCTTAGCTTAGCAGTGTCAGTCAGCTGCAGAACATCAGACGCAACCAACCAACAATTTGGTGTATGCATTATGCACTGACTTTATGCATGTGTCCTCCTTCTCATCTATGCATTTTTGATGGAAAAAAAAATGGAAATGCAGGCTTAATGAACAATTGGCCCGCCTGGAATAGGTGGGCTAGGTCAGGTGGTACTTAGGCTTAGTTAGTGTTCTGGATTTTATTTGAATCAATCAGAATGGAACACTGAATTAGTGTTCCAAAATAAGTAGACTGTCCGTGAATCCCGCAAGCCAGTAGTCGATCGGATTAGATAGGTCAATTTTATTGCAATTTTTGTTTCCTAAAACGTTTTTTGAGCGTTTTTTTAGATAATTTATTTGTTTCACAGCAATCATTAATGTTTGTGTCTTTCTTTTTCTTTATTATATCTTACATGATCACTGATCTGCAGCACCCAGGGGCAAGAAGACGGGGTCCGAGTCGGCGGGACAACCACCAGAGGACCGCTCCTCTACCGAGGGCCCTGCTGCTGGTCCCAGTAAGTCCTCCAGTGGTTATATTAACAATTATATTGCCCTAACTTTTACTGGACCTTATTTTTTCAGAACTATTAATTCTGGCTCCACTCCCTAATTATATTTTTTACAAAAGATTCTTTGATCTTGACTTGACTATCTGTTTCTAAATTCTGGTTATCCCTGCCTCTAAGTTCTAACTGCCTCTGCTATGAATGTCTGTACTCTGTACTACTACTATTAGTCTGTTGCTAAGCTTGCCCAGTTTGCATTGCCACTCTTTATTGTACGGTTTTGAATAAAACTCAGATTGACCAATACTAATAGCTCTAGCCACTGAGTCCAGTCCTTTCGGTTGTCCTCTTCTAGGCTTCTTAATCTTGAGGCTTTGACAATTACCACAAACAAAATGCACAACCAGATATTTGACTATTTTTGATAGGATATAGTACATACTACTTGGATTCTGCACAGCCCCATGCAGAACTATGCACAATGAAATAGGATGTTGGTGATGCGAGTTTGGAACTTGGACGTTCCTCACACCTCAGTCAGAAGTGAACCCACAATCCCCTGAACGACTAGCTAGTGTCTCATTAGGTCCCCGAACCCCCACCCGAAGATACCCAATGATTATGATTCCACAACCCAGAACATAACACCCTTTCGCTCACTCACTCGTGTAAGTCCACCACCACCACCACACCAAATACCACAGAGTCTATGTGTAAGTTCAAAAGGTTTATTTTCAAATAACAACCTCTGTATGTTGTTGTTCTATAAAATTCAGTGTACTCCAGCCAGCTCCAACAGCAAAATGCATAAGATTAAAACAATAAAAATTGTTGCAACAAGTGCATGATGATATAAGACAAAAGATCTGTGTGAATTCTGGGCGACTCCTCACCGTAGAACGTAGAATTACTGGTTACATGCATCATTCATAAGCTCTACAAATCTCTGGTTCGTAGAAGGGAATCCTCTGCCTGAGAAAAATGGTGCGTGTTAATGCAAGCATTTGTCAGTCCTGCCAAAAAGTGTAACATGTTACCTATGGCTAAGTAATACGGACTAACCGAACTCCATAACAAAGTGGCTTGTTTTTCGACCTCTTGTACGCAACGCTCAGACAGTAGCTGTATGTGCTCATGTGGGCTCAAAAGGCGTCTTACTGTTACTGCACAACAAGCTGCGAGGTAACATGCGCAAAAGACATGAAGCGAAAAATGGTTGCATGGCTCAGGCTAACTTTGCAAAGAGTAGAGTATAGTATAATAATGACCCTAGGGACCATAAGAACACTACTAGTGTCTGTCTACTGACTGTACTCTAGTACCCGATTTGGACTATTGAATGTGATTTATAATAATAATATGTATGTATTAACTTTTTTTCAATCTTGCTAGTGAAAAAGAATAACTAGGGGAGGTGTACAGGCATCTAAAAATGTGTCATGTTTTTCTAGGCGTACTACCGACCACCAGTGCCGGTGGGGCCAGCGGCGATGGCGTTGCGGCCATTCCGGAGGGGGCAGGAGATGCAGCACCTGCAGGAGATACAGGGGGTGAGCCAGCAGCAGTGGCGGGCGGTGGTAAGTTATATTCATGACTTATTGACATTGCACTAGCTGGAAGGGTGTGTGGAGTGGACTTCACTCACTGTACTGTTGTTGAGACTTATTAGGTATGAAGTTGTAGTGAACATTATACAACGGTTAATAAAGAAGACACCCTTTACTTAGCATGAGCAATGCAGTAGCAATAGCATTACCAGCGTGACTTCATTAACCAATGGCCTCTTATATCTGACTCCAACTCAGCTGTGAAAGTTTTATGGAGGAGACTAAAAGTCAGATCAGATGACCTTGATGGATGCGTTGAACAAAAAGGGAAAGAAGGGTGGAAGGAGGAAGGGCGGGCGAGATTTAATATGACGACTGGCAGAGAAGGATACGTTGGAAGCATGGATAGGTGGCTGATAGGAATCAGATGCATGTGTTGTTGAAGGATGGGTGGGAGGTGAAAGAAGAATGGATGCCTGCCTGGGTGGGCGACACAGTATGGGTGGATAATGTGGATAGCAAGAATCATCAGCGGTGTTTGGGTGAAACTCAAAGCCAAGGCAAGCAACGGAGTGAGTGGACGCATGCGTTGTTGTTGGTGAAACAAAGTAACGTTTGTGGAGAGATTAAGAAGAATGATTGACATTTACTTAGAATGGATGGATGCCTGTATGTATTCATCATAGACAGCATAGGTGGAGACTGTCACGGGATGCACAGTTTTAGGGAATGTTAAAGAAACCGCGCCAGCGTAGCAAAGCCGATGTTGGGAGGGGCAGGGTGGGGGTAGTAGTAAACAATGTATTACGCGGGCAAATACAGGTAACTTTACTGTAACATACAAATAAATAAAGTGAATTTCATTGTGCGCACTGCACCGCCAAATGCGATGCAGTGTGCGCAACAAAATTAGTTTCATTTATTTATATGTTTACTTACCTGTAATTGGCCATAATCCATAGTTTACTACCCCCATCCTGCCCCTACCCACGTCACCGCCCGGCCGAACTCCCCGAGTCCCACCACCGACCGCTACTGACCTTATGTCGTTGTCCCATATAAAAGCAACGATCATTGGATCAGATATATAATCTGCCTTTTGTAGTAGCCAAGGCACTGTGAAATTGAGCAATTGCCCTCCATGTAACAGAGAGAGTATGGCCAGTGCCACCCGTAATAGAAAAATACGAGCTTCTCCACCTGCAAACAGTAGTAAATCAAACTAATGTGACTCTGCGTCATGACTCGTATGTTTGTCTTGGGTTCAAGCATAGATGACCGAGCTGGCAATGCCGGCTACAACCAGGTTATGTCATTTCGCTAAACTAGAGATAAAAAGAACACTGGTGTACTGTGTACTGGTTGGAGTCCATAGTGCTAGTATAATGCCTGAAACTCCCACAAATGTTAGAGGCCGAGGAAGTGGGAGGATAGATAGATTATTACCACAAATGTTATGTACTGTGCTTCTTGCTAGTGCTACTGTGCCATTATGTGTTGAATTAATTTTGTGTTACTGTTTAGGTAAGAGTACTGGTTACAACAATATTTTTTTCTTTCTTTTCCCAAGACAAACCATCGCGGAAGGAGTTGGCAGTCAGGGCCCGGCGCCGGAAACTGGAGGCCATATGCCAGGAGTACCGGCGGCTGGTGGCTCAGGCGGAGGAGGAGGAGGAGGCGGCAGCAGCTGCAGCCTCGTCCGATGCCCCGGGCCCCAGCCAGGCCCCAACTCCAGCGGTACGGCGCCGCGGTCTGGTAGCCGCCCGCCGCAATTCACTAGCAGCCAGCACTGCTGTCCCCCATTGTGGATGCCACTGCAGGGCATTCCGCAGGAAGATTCTTCCTCCGGATGGCACGGCAAGAGGAGCAAATGGAGGAGCGGGTGAAAATCCTGGTGGACAAACACCTCAAAGCCCGCCGATTATAACATCGAGGACCCTGTTGCTTTGCCCCTTTTTATTCCTTGTTTTGGTGGGTGGGAATTGGGCGTTGTGGTTTCGGGACATTCTTTGGACTTTTTTCGTTTTGGACATTGGTTGGGGTTAGGGAGAGGGGTGGGTCAGGTGTGGGATAGTTTATTTTTGTTAGGGTAATAAATTATATTTATACTTAAACATACAATGTTAATGTTTTGTGGGGGGTTACTGTTTTACGAATTAACGTCACATTGGTTTCCTTGCTGCTGCAGGGCCGCAGCCAGTGTTTGATTGAAATAATCTGCCGATGATGTATAACAAACAGATAGATGCGGTACCCCTCACTGAGTTATTTGTCCTACTAGTATTCTACCTCCCACCAAACTTATCTTACCTGTGATTGATGATGACTACGTTCGGCACAGCGATGGCTGCATGGTTTCCATAGAGAATGTAGAAGATGCCATGGTTGTGGTGGTAGTAGTAGAGTAGACACTGGCAGTAGCATTTGCTAAAAAAATAAAAAGAGACAGTCACTTGCCTGAGAGCGACTGTGGGAGGAGTAGTCGAACGAAGTAAAATACAGTACAGAAGACGACTGCCAAACAAACAATATTGCAGTTGCAACTGCTAAAGTCAAATTAAACATAATGGTGGCGGGGACAGCCTAGTACAAGAAGTTATAAACTGTAGTTGTGCTGTCGAGTGAGTCACTTAACTTAACACAATCCTAATTCGTAACCTTTACTGCTGTGTGGTAGGAGTTTGATGATTAATCCAATCAATGACGGCAATTAATTATGATGTACTACTATTAGCCGGTGACGGCTTGCACATAGACTGAGCATGGGTGGGCAAGCAGAAGAAGCTCCTCGCCCTGCCTTGCAATTGAATTAGTGTTGCTTTCACCACATCTGCCCCAGCAAGCGTGTGATCAATTGGTGTACATTTTATGTAGTCACATCACACCTCAATATAAATCATAGCCCGGGGAAGAGGGTTAGGGTTTGATGAATGGATGGGAAGGGGGTTTGGGGAAAGGTTTGAAAATGAAAAACAGTACGCATGGACAACAAAAGCAAAGCGCAATCTTGGCAGACGACCATGATCTTATCCAAAAAATCTATAAAGGGAGAAAAGGGAAATGCATGCGTTAATGATGATGAAGATTAGATAACTTGATGGTTAATGAGTAGTACTTAATAACTCCTACTAGACAATTAGACAGTACAGGGCACCAGTATATTCTATGCAATTTGCCTTGCCTGTAATATGCC
Organism: Calotriton arnoldi; assembly: GCA_963921515.1. NCBI lineage: Eukaryota > Metazoa > Chordata > Amphibia > Caudata > Salamandridae > Calotriton > Calotriton arnoldi. The sequence goes on from CAWUFW010006082.1 coordinate 983,187, forward strand.
CTCAGAGACCCAAATTCCATGTTGTACTGGGCTTACTTGTAAAGATAGCAAAGACAATTAAAAAACATTTGTAGGGATCAATTAGCAAACAAACACACAACACACAGTCCTAATGATTGCAGAGAAAAAGGATTCAAATTAATTAAAAGATGAATGATGAATGAATCTAAAGTTACTGTATTATCATGCTAAAATTGTGGAGTTGAATCTCGTCCTTCCTCTTGGTCCTATCTTCCATGGACGCTCCGCACATCAATCTTGGTGGCCTTCCTGATGCCGATTGGTAAGGTAAATGTGAGTTGTGTCTCCCAGTATAGCAAGCACAGGGTAAAGGCCGGCCTGTAACGTCTAGATGGAAAAACAAAAGGGGTATTGAGAAATCAATGAATAAAAAAAACATCATTTACGGTGGAGTCCAAGAAGAGAAGAGAGAACACTTTCAGAGTGAGGCGGCTTGGATATATCGTGTAGATTCTGTTTACAGCATTAAGCTACAACAACAACAGGACAGAACAGGCCCACCACAGCACCAGCCCGTGACCCAACCTCCATTTACCTTAATTTTTGACATAGCCAGACAAAAGGCATACACAGCAACTTAGCATTTTCCTAATTAAGTGACAAAATCAATGCGCCGCTGTCAGTCATCACTACACTCGACTACACCACTACATGGACATGTAGGTCTGCTGTGTTTACTACTTTCTTGTTGAATTGTTGTGTTTATGTTTACCTTATGCCACTTCATGAAATGCAGTTATTCCTTGAATCATCTCCGATCCAACTGAATGACTGCGCGCAAAAAGATAGTATGGTCATCATCATGGTGTGGTACGTGTTGTCCAACTACAACTCAGTCTGTAGTGACTCCGATTAATTCCATATTCCATATTAAAAAAATGCAACAGATATTGGCCTGCACCTGCAGTAGTAGGAGTACAATTTGGTTATTAAACAACAAGAAGGGAAACATTGACTGTCACTGACTTACTTGAGTCACTTTGTAGATTAACTAGTAGAGTAGAGTTCGACTTCATGCACAACATCAACAACAAACAACAGCAATCGCTCAGAGTCTGCAAGCATCCAATGCATTCCATCATTACCTGTCTTGCTCTTCTCTTTGGCTGTCAGATCATCAGATGCCTAGTTCTGACATTTATTTTTATTTTTTTACGGGGCAGTGGCCTCATCATTACTCCAGTCCACATTCATTTTGAGTGTTAGGCGCTGTTTCGGTTTTCGTCTTATTCATCTGTGGCACTTTGTCACAGTTTAAGTTGCTTCCCATGGTCAGCACTGTGATGATGGGCCGCGGCCTGTGTAGCGCTCATTGCTGGTCATTTGAGTTTGCACAAATGTCAGCAAGTTTCTTCGAAGAGTCTCTTGTCTTTCTCTGCCAAGTACCTTCTGTCCTGACAGTGAGGACCTTTGGATGCCTGCTGAGGCTGTAGCCTTCGGACACTGATGAGTTTCGGCTCGAAAACAAAACGGAGGATAGCTATAGTAGTCACGTTTCACTTCTAATGGAGGCGGGACTGGTAAAGGCAACATTTCTTGTACTAATGTCTGGCTTGATGGAAATGTACTTGTGCGAGACAGGAAGATGAAGCAGGACTCTGAAGAGTGGACAGTTAAATGCACAGACGTTCAACTCCAATAGGGAAATAAAAAGAGAAGACGGTGGTGATGGTTTTGTTGTGATTTGATTTGAACCAGAAAGACAGATACACAGACACATAAAGGAAGGAAGAAAGCAACAATTTGAAAGCCTAGTTGTCAGGGAAGAGGAGCTCGTCCTCAAACTCTGGTGGTTCGGACAGAAGTAGGTCCTGTAACGCACTATTTACGTCATCCAAGTCGCTCTCCTCTTCCTGCTGTGATTCACGTATTTTGTAATCCGGTGGTATAAAGTGCTGATTCATTTTGATCATGGTTAACCTCTCCACGCTTTGGGCCGAGAGACTGGTCCTTTTCGAAGTTACAATGGCACCAGCAGCACTGAAAACACGCTCAGAAGAGACACTTGCGACAGGGGAAGCCAGATACTTTATCGCCAGCCTGCTGAGCACTGTCCATTGGCTTCCTTTCCCATACCAATACATCAATGGGTTTCGATCCATGAAGACCTCTGTTGGGTCATCCAGATAGGCCTGGACCATCCGCTCAATGTTCAGGGGTGCTCCGATGTGCTCGGCCTGTTTTGCCTTTGCATCAGCACTGGACTTACCAAACCCCTGCTGTAGAAACCAATCAGTTGCACATTGTGCTGTGGATGATCCTGTTCTTGATGTTATTGTTGGTGTAGGTGACTGCTGGGAGGCAAATGCACTGCCCTCAGGCTCCGAGTAGAACTTGACTCTGGATGCCCTGTAGTACTGGTTATGGCCTGGGGTGGGGGGCCTGTAATTAACAGCCGTTCGCTTTCGAAAATAGTGGCTTCCTTAGCTATCAAAGTTTTGTAGTTGGCAACATCCACTTCCGAAAAGGAATTACTGCCTTGCTGTTCAGAAATACTTTGTACCGTGGATCCAAAATTGTGGCACTAATGTAATGTGGTTGTGACAAAATTTTATTTTTAATCCTTGTATTTTCCGATAAGCGAGCGGCTAAGGTCTCCGCCAAATGATATGCGTCTTGTTTGTCATCCACACCTGCGTACGTTTCAGACACATCCTTCAGCTGTTGCTCTAGCATGTGCAACAATGGGATAGCTTGGCCCATAGTACAGTCCTCCCTGCTGACTTCACCTGTGAAGATCTCAAAAGGAAGTAGCATCTCAGTCAGGCATTTAATGAGGTCCCATTGAGCCATCTCAACGGTCATGCCTCTCACAGTAGGTTCCCCTAATCTTTGCATGACATAAGCATTGAGTGGTATGTACAGTTCAAACAGACGATCAAGCATGTAATAAGTTGAGTTCCAACGTGTTGGCACCTCCTGGATGAGCGCTTTGACTGGCATTTTATGCTCACGTTGAATGACCCTCAGCTGCTTCCGGGCTTTAAAAGAATGGCTGAAATGTGTGCATATTCTTCTGAAGGTGACCAGTAAGTTGCTGACTTTTGATTCATTTTTCAAAAAGTCTTGAACAACAATGTTAATGCAGTGTGCCAAACACGGGACCCTGAAATAGCCACCATTGCGCATGGCCAAAACTACATTACTGCCGTTGTCCGTGGCAACAAAACCAACCGTAAGCCCTCTTGGGCGCAGCCACTCAAAGACCTTGGTGTTAAACTCTTCCAAAATGTTTGCAGCAGTATGAGATTTCTCCATGGCAAACATGGCTACAGTTGCATGTTTGCGAGTGGCATGAAAAATCTCTGCAGTATCAACACCAGCAGATACCTGTTCTCTAACCCCCGCAAAACTGATCCAGTGTGCAGTGATGCACATGTAATCTGTGGCTTGCCAACTGGTCCACATGTCTATAGTCAGGTGGATACTGTGAACAGCACTCTGCTTCAAGGCCTTTCCTAGCAATTCCAGCACGTCGTGATGTAGTGCTGGAACTGCAACTCTGGCAAAATAGTAGCGGCTGGGAACATGCCATTTTGGGCAGATGGTTGACACAAATTCCACAAAACCCAACCCTTCAACAAAAGAAAAAGGGAGAAGGTCCAGTGCTAACATTTTAGCCAGCTTCGCATTGTACAAACGTGCTATTGGGTGGTTGCGTTCGTACTGCCCCTCACCCCCAAACATGCTGATAATGGTAGGCTGCATGGTTTTCCTTTCTCTTAGGCTCAACGCACTTTTTGGTAGTGCGGACCTGGTACTTCTTGGTGTCTCCGGCTGACTCTTACTCTTGTGCTACTGAGATGTTGCTGAAGATGTGTGCAACGTTAAGACTGCACTGCTGGGGTCAGGGACACCTTGTGTACCACTACCAGAGAGAATGTCTCCCTGTCCTTCCTCTTCCACCGTGATCGGATCTTCTTCTTCTACTCCTTTATCCCCACCAACACCAATGGTTGCAGTTTTTTTATGTCGCGAAGGTGGTCCTCCCAGCTGATCAAGTGGTGTTTTTTCAGATGGGTCATTTGGCCTCCGGTACCATAGTTTGTACCAAGCTTACCACGACTAACAGAGGTATTACAAATGGAGCATATAGCAATGTTCTCCTCCTTTTCGCTAACCGTAAAGAAGTCCCAAACTGGGGAGCTTAACTTTGGCCTCCTGCTGGAGGTGCCACTTCCAATGCCGGATGATCTGTAGGGTGTGTGTTGAATTTGACTCTGTGCTGCTGTACCACTACCTACTCCTACAGAGGTGGTGGTTGTGCTGGATGTAGGTCGCTGCCGGGCCTTTGCTAATGCAAATATGGAAGCTGTAGGTCGTGTTGGTGTTACCTGTGGAGGTATGCGTGCTACATCCCTCGCAGCGATTTTGGATAGAGTAAGAATGTTGGTCTCCATCTCCTCGGGGCCGGGAGTGATGTTCGTGATGACTGGCTCGTCGTCATCATCATCATCATCTTGCTGTTCTACATCGACCTCCATAAGTGTAAGGCTTTCTGGAACCTTCCTTTTCCCTAGCTTGGTCTTGGAACGTGGCTCCCTCTCAGACTCAGTTTGTGGCTTCCAAGTGGCATCTAGATCATCAGAAGGGGGGCTTGGTGAAGAACTTGATGGACTACCCCTCCTTTTCCTTTCTGGGGATTTGGAAGACAATGGATCTTCTGAATGAGTGGCTTCTTCTTCTACCTCTGCATGAGGCTCAATTTCCTGAACTGCCCCTACTTCAGGAGGAACAACAACTACTATTGCGGGCGGTGGTTGCGGCTGTTGTTGTTGACCACTTATCTGCTGTGTTTCCTCCTGCGTTGATTGGGTACTACTTTGAGATAGCGATAAGTTTATCTCCGGCTCAGCATCACTGCTTTCCACCATTAGGCTGGCTACCTCTTCCCCACTCATATGCTTGGGCCTGGGTTGGTGGGTTGGGTCCACTGATGCGGAGGTGCTGCCCCCAGCTTGCCCCCGGACACCGCTGCTGCAGGCGCAATTTTTTTTCCCAAAAGGTATTGGCCGGCACACCAGACTTCAGTGTCACTTGCTTCTTCTGTTCCTTCTTCTTCTCAATAGCAACTTTCTTGGTACTGGAGGACCTGGTACCTGCTTTCTTTGGGCCCATCTTCTTCAGATGTCAGCAGCACTCAGTTGCAGAGATGTCTGGTCAGGTCACACGTCACGTTGTGTTGTGTGTACAGCAGCAGGATGTCTGTCTGGAAGTGCAACCGGCAATGATGAGAGACACACCTCCTCCTCAGTCTTTGTGCACCTAAAAGCAAAAAGCCAGAACATCAGTCAAACATAGCACAAATCAAACAAATAGAATATAGAACTTAGTGTGTGGTGGCCTCAATTATTAAATTTCAGAAACTCTGTGAACAACAACACACAGTGTAGCCATTTATGAGACGTTGACAACAAGGCCAGGGCTTTCCTGGCTACTGTGTAGTGCTAGTGTACACTCTGGAAGAATAAGAATAGTAAAGAACAAAAACTAAAATGTACTGGAGCATGTTTGGCCTAAATTTGTGCATCACGTGGGATGTATTATATAGCAGCATCAGGGAGCTGCAGCTGGCAATGGGGATGGATTTGGAAGCAGTAAGACAAGAGGAACAATGGAAAGACACGCAGGCCTATGTGGCAAAAACAGCACACTAATAACTACCACAACAAAATGGCCCCCAGAAACATGGTGACTCACAGGCACAAGGCACGGCAAACAATGAACTCAAGCAGGCCTATATATGGGCAGACAAAGGATGCCTTATAAAACACACACAGCTTTAATGCAAAAACTAAAATCCACATGGCTAAAAACACTTTGGAAAGTTAGACAACCACTACAACAACACAATTATAATTACACAGTACACACGCAAAAAAGGCATTTATTTAACACACCCAAAAAGTGAAATAGTCAGACCCTCCAAAAAAACCACATTTCGCAATTCAATTGAATCAATTCAATGCCATCCATGGCCTAAATGATGTCAAAATTCCACAGACTACACAGAAACAGTTTTATGCACCCATGGTGACTACCTCTGGGCCTACTGGCATACTGGGCCGCAAGCTTGGAGGCCTATGGCAAAAGCACAGTGGCTGGTTTAACAAAATGGCCGCCGCCCACATTGCCAGGCCACCAAAAATAACAAAAAGTGAAGACAAAGGACAGGACCAGGCAGTTGGAGACTCTGGGCAACTTGCTACCTCTTGGAAAAAATTGTAAAACAAAAAAAATGACTCCTTGCTCACCAAACTACATCTAAATGACAACCTGAGGAGTTTTTGTGCAAAATGAACTAAATCAACATTTTCGAGAAGGTTTAATGATGCTCGAGAGATATTGTTCGCCAGATTGTAAATTCTGCGTGTTCGGCATCGCGATCGTCACAAAATGTCGTTATCGCGCGCGAAACGTACATTGAGCGCGCGAAGAAGATAAAAAGTGTAAGTCCGCGTTGTCGCGCAGTGCGGACTTGCCCAAAGTCCGCGAGCTGAACGCCCAGGGTTACCTACTGGCTGAAAAGGCCTATTTATTTAACAAACACCCAAAAAAATAAAATACGCCCCAAAAGCCACATTTTGCAAATCAATCCAATGCCATCCATGGCCTAAATTATGTTACAATTCAACAGACAACACAGAAACAGTTTTTATGCACCCATGAGGATGACTACCTCCGGGCCTACTGGCACACTAGGCCGCAAGCTTGGAGGCCTATGGAAAAAGCACAGTGGCTGTTCACACAAAATGGCCGCCAACACATGGCCAGGCCACCCAGAACAACAAGAAAAGGAACACAAGACAGACAATGCAGGCCTATGGCAAAAGCACAATGCCTGGCTTTACAAAATGGCCGCCACCCACATGGCCAGGCCACCCAAAATAACAAAAAAGTGAAGACAAAGGACAGGACCAGGCAGTTGGAGACTCTGGGCAACTTGCTACCTCTTGGAAAAAATTGTAAAACAAAAAAAAAATGACTCCTTGATCACCAAACTACATCTAAATGACAACCTGAGGAGTTTTTTGTGCAAAATGAACTAAATCAACATTTTCGAGAAGGTTTAATGATGCTCGAGAGATATTGTTCGCCAGATTGTAAATTCTGCGTGTTCGGCATCGCGATCGTCACAAAATGTCGTTATCGCGCGCGCAAACGTACATTGAGCGCGCGAAGAAGATAAAAAGTGTAAGTCCGGGTTGTCGCGCAGTGCGGACTTGCCCAAAGTCCGCGAGCTGAACGCCCAGGGTTACCTACTGGCTGAAAAGGCCTATTTATTTAACAAACACCCAAAAAAATAAAATACGCCCCAAAAGCCACATTTTGCAAATCAATCCAATGCCATCCATGGCCTAAATTATGTTACAATTCAACAGACAACACAGAAACAGTTTTTATGCACCCATGAGGATGACTACCTCCGGGCCTACTGGCACACTAGGCCGCAAGCTTGGAGGCCTATGGCAAAAGCACAGTGGCTGTTCACACAAAATGGCCGCCAACACATGGCCAGGCCACCCAGAACAACAAGAAAAGGAACACAAGACAGACAATGCAGGCCTATGGCAAAAGCACAATGCCTGGCTTTACAAAATGGCCGCCACCCACATGGCCAGGCCACCCAAAATAACTAAAAAGTGAAGACAAAGGACAGGACCAGGCAGTTGGAGACTCTGGGCAACTTGCTACCTCTTGGAAAAAATTGTAAAACAAAAAAAAATGACTCCTTGATCACCAAACTACATCTAAATGACAACCTGAGGAGTTTTTGTGCAAAATGAACTAAATCAACATTTTCGAGAAGGTTTAATGATGCTCGAGAGATATTGTTCGCCAGATTGTAAATTCTGCGTGTTCGGCATCGCGATCGTCACAAATTGTCGTTATCGCGCGCAAAACGTACATTGAGCGCGAAGAAGATAAAAAGTGTAAGTCCGCGTTGTCGCGCAGTGCGGACTTGCCCAAAGTCCGTGAGCTGAACGCCCAGGGTTACCTACTGGCTGAAAAGGCCTATTTATTTAACAAACACACAAAAATATAAAATACCACCCCAAAACCCACATTTTGGAAATCAATCCAATGCCATCCATGGATGCCCGGCCTACATGATGTTTAAACTTTAAATTCAACAGACACCACAGAAACATGCACCCATGGGTACCTCTGGCTCTAGTCCGGGCCTACTGGCTGAAATTCCAATCAAAGAAAAACAACTAGGCCCCTGCCGAAACTACAGGCCACAACAATACATTTTAAAAACTATGGAAATCCCACAAAAAAATGTAGGTACAAACAAGCCCCAATCAAACAAACAAGTACACCAATTCTCCAACTTACTTGTAAAATCTCAAATCCAAGAGTCCTCAAATCCAATCCAATGATATGATGCAGCAGACAGACACAAAAAGTGATCCTTCCAGCTCCAAATCCAAATGAAAGTGAACAGCACATGGACAAAGCACTGGGAGGAGCCTGCTGGACAGGAACAGGAAGTTTGAGAATCAGGGGCACTTCCTTCCTCTTGGAAAAAAGAAAAGGACTCCTTGCTCACCAAACTACATCTCTAAATGACAACCTGAGGAGTTTTTGTGCAAAATGAACTAATTCATCATTTTCGAGAAGGTTTTATGATGCTCGAGATATATTCTTCGCCAGATTGTAGTTTCTTCGTGTTCGGGATCGCGATCTTACCAACACTGCCGCCGGAAGTCAGATCGCGCGTCCGAATGACGTGTTCGCGTTCGCACACTCTCGCGGGATCGTGCGGCCGGATTCCAAATCTCGTGGCGCCCGCGAACGGATAGGAAGTCGCGTCGGCGAACGCAGAATCACGGTAGGTCGTTACCGCGCGCGCGAGAACGTATATTGAGCGCGCGAAGAAGAAAAACAGCTACGCTACGCCGCAAATTGCGTAGTGCACGATAACTTTGCGTTCTACGCGAATCGCGAAGTTACCGAAACTTCGCAAATTCCGCGAGCGTAGCGTAGTTCACCGCCCAGGGTTAACCAAAAGCAGGATGGCATGAACATCAGCTAAATGAATGATCAAAAGACTACAAAGAAAAAATTATCTTTGCATAACAAAACCCAAATGGTATTATTTGAGTCAAGTAGTAGCAGATGGTTGGAAGACTGTGAAAATACATCTCAGCTTACACTCACCATGTGCTCAGTAAATGCACAAGATGTGTTCACAGCCATGAATGCTTGTGTGACCACAGTGGCATCACACATCAAGCAAGGTTGACCTTGCCACTATTCTACAAGTCTGCAGAAGAGACAGACATTGATTCACCACCTCAAAGTCACATACAATTCTATTGAACCAATATGTGTACATGGATGTGTGCTAAGTCACAGCCATGCAGTCAACAGCCACATGTATCCAGCTGAATAGATGAGACTGGTCCCCATATGTACATCACAAATATATTCAGCATGCTTCACCCACACTGTTGTACATTGAGACCCTTGCAATATGTAGACAACTGAAAGCATTACCTATGTGTAAGTGCTAAAAAAATGCGAAGGTTGGCAACTTCATTTCACACTCTGATCCAAAACCTAAGTTACCAATGACAACCATGAAATCCAGACCCCACATTTTAAAATACCTTCGGTCAAAGTGCACAAACTCCATGTAACATATGCAAAACATGCCACAATAACATCATTGTACATATAAAAAAACAATTCCACTTGTCATACAGTCAACTCTGAAACAAGTTGTTAGACACCAATGTTTTTAATCTAAAATAAAAATTGCTTTATTCAGATTAAAAAAATAATTTTCATTTATCAATATCATAAGGCAATTGGCCAATCCATCACTAGTCAGTGTCCATGTGACCTTTCAACATCAGGCACATAAAATCTTGCCAGCACGATTCCTGCAAGGGGACACCTCCCCTGAGAGGGGCATCTTGGGGGCATGCCAGGCACCAAAGGTGACAACATATTGGGGACTGGGTTGTGTTTTTGGAGGGATGGGTGCAGGAGGGGTGTCAGGGTCCACTGCAGTGGTAGTGTCTGATGGCAGGGTGTGGGACCCTACTGCAGTGGTTGGCTCTGATTGTGAGGGGGTACAGCTGTAGTGGGATGGGCAGTCTGAGTTGGGGATGGGGTGGCCTTAACTAATTTATGGATCTTAAATATTTTGAGGGGTGAGTCTGAAATGGGAGGGGAGGTGTCTTTTTTGTGGGCGTCTTAGCCAATTTTGATGTACTGGGCTTGTCTGTGGATCTTTGGGGTGTAGGAGTGGATGCTTTGCATTGGGACCTGAGGGATTTTCTACAGGGAGTTGATGCCTTATGTTCCTTGGAGGGGGCTAGCAGATGCTACAGGTATGACATCCTGTGGGTACTTCCTCTTCTTAGGAGGACGTGCATGTTTGTGGAGGGAAGAATTCAATGGGAGCAAGGTGGGGAGCCTGAGCTGAGAAGGGTACAGGAGAGGAAAGGGTAGGGGTTGTGGAGGCAGAGGGTTGTGAGGTATACAGAGTGTCACTGGATGCATGTGTGTCGGGTGCTGTCACTTCCTTTTGTGTGAGTGTGCTGTCTGTAGCATGAGTGTGCGTGGGTGTGGCTTGTGACTTTGGTCTGTGTGCTTGTGTGCTGCGTGTAGATGTTGCAGTGTGTGACTGTGTGTGTTTGCATGTGCTTGGGTCTGTGAGGGTAGTTGGGACGGTGGATGAGGAAGAGGTAGGAGTGGGGGGGTACTGCTTGAGGAGAGATAGTGCTGCCGTCAGTGTTGAGGCCATAGCCTGATTTGATCTCTGTAGGGCAGAAATGTTTGAGTGAATGCCCTCCATGTGCGATGACATGTCTGTCAAAAGAGTCATGTGTGCATGAAGGACACTCAGCATTGATGTCTGCCCCACAGAGATCTGCCTCAGGAGGTCATTGGTCTCTACACTGAGGGCAGCATGGGTGACAGGTGCAGGGGGTGAGGTGCCTGATGATAGTCTGCCCCGAACATGGAAGCTGCCATGGACAGTGGAACTGGGAGCAGCAGGGAGGGTGGAGATGGTAGTGGTGGTGAAGGTAGACTCTGATGTTGTAGATGCAGTCTCTGTGTCCCCCACCACCACATGGGAGTCCTCACTGGAGCTGTGATCTTATTCTGAAGCTGCAGATGGTGTTGCAGATCCGCTGCCAGTGAGACTCCACTCACCCTCTCATTCACTGGGGCCACCCTCCGATGCCACTTCACTGGACCAAGTTTGATGTTCTGCCCCTGTGTCCGCTAATAATGCTGTGACCAAGTAAGAAAAAGATTTACTTGAGTCATCCATACCTAGTTGACACATAGTTAACATCTCAGATGTCAATAGATATCAGACATCACATTGAATTGTGCTATTAGCGCATGCTGCATTAACAGAAATGGTACTTGTTACCCTGCCACTTTCACATTGCTCAATCACACATGATGTGATCAGCAACAATGCATGTATCAACATCAAAGTACAGAACACGAAGTTTGCCTAATGGAGTTTGTGGCAGGGAATGTTGTGTGTTGTGCTCATGATGGACTTGTGTACTGACATTACTGTCTCCTCGTCTGCATGTGAGTAGAGCCATCAAAATGAGAATATGAATCTCAGATTTCATTGAGACATGGGACACATCCTGGAATCCTTAGCCATCTAATGTTGAACCATTGGCTCATATGTCACAGCTCACATGTCTACCTTGTCAAACATGCACAATGCATACTCATTGCATGAGTCATGTTACACAGTTTACAGTGATTGATAACGTGTTCAGTAGCTTTGCATATCCAATGTCAGTAGACACATATGAGTGTCATCCTGGAGACACAAAGGCAGTACGCATAGCTGGCCCGACAGGCATGTAGCACACTGTCCTGTGTCATTTATGCACAGTGTCATATAGCAGAATCATATAGATTTGAAGACTGAAAACAAATAAAGTTTCATAGATATAATTAATGGTCTACAAACGGCCATGTGTGAAAACTTCAGCTTCACAATGCCTCAGGCGGAACACCATTCCACTGGCACAACACCATTCCACTGGCACATCTAGGTGCAATGACTGCATGGATTCCTGTGACTGAACCCATTTCCAGCATGAGTACAGTCAACACTGTTGAACAATCTTGGCTACACTGAACAAGTCCAACATCATATGGACAACGTCTGACTGTCCCTCACTTTGATTTAAAAGGATGCACACTTTCTTCTGCTGAGATTGCTCATGTCTTACGTACCATGTGATTAACAAAATTACATTTTGTGCACATTTTACATCTCAGATTCTGACAGTGATGGCAAAAACCTTGTTTACCAGACCATCACGTCTGAGAATTCAAGACCATAAACACACATGTCAACAGTTGTGACTGTGTACTTCACATCATACCTCAAAAATTCGGACATGTTGCGATCAGTGACAACCTGTGTTTGACAATGAATGGCTTGTGATTTCACTGTCACATACTCCTACACATGGACACACTTTTCCAAATGTTGTCTGTATTTTTTGACCCGACATCATGGGAAGGACATTGTGACATGTGACCCGAGTTACCCTAGCAGTGACTGTACCATGGGATGCATGTGATCACAATTAGCAGCACGTCAGTGAAAAAGACCTTTGCACACGGACCAAGACGTACCAATCTATGTCTCTACAGAGACAAATCATCATTACATAATGTTAAGCATGTGATTTGCACAATTGGAATCACCTATCACAACATACTTCAATGATTTGTTCAGACCACTCTGAGAACAGGATCACACATCATTGAATGTGCAGACACTTGTAAAGCTATGGGATTCATGCCTAAACTCATACACACGTCTTGTGAAAATTAGAAAGCACACATGTGCATGTCAACACTGTTACAATCCCTGAACATAACTCACTCACATGTCCCTGATGAATGGGTCATTACCTGTCATCTTTTGCTCCATCTGCTTTTTTCATCTAGTGAGAATGATTGCACGTTTGGCAGACTTACAACCTGTAAAAGTGCCCTCAAGCTCAGATCCCAAAACCTGCCGGAATAAAGAAAGAATTGTGACATGTTAGTGACTCACCCCTCCTTGCTGCTGTTGGGCCTTCAACTGCCCATCCAGGTCAGGGAAGACCACCACTATGATACGTCGCATGTGTGGGGTCAATCTTCACCGGCTGCCTCGCTTGCCCGGTTGTGACTAGCCCAGCCAGCTAGACCTAAGAAATCTTCTTGGCCCGTCTACGCAGGTCCTGCCACATCTTGCAGCAATGACGAACACGACGATATGTGACCCCAATGTCACACACCTTCTTGGTGATGGTCAGCCACATTCTGTCCTTCTCATGGGAGTTGATCTGTAAGGATGACATGGTGATAGTCCCTTAGTTCACATGCGTCATGTGTCTCTATCATACACTAATATACATAGCTCATGTTCATGTTTTAACAAATAACTAAGGGTAATGCATGTGGCATCATGTTCATCAGTCATGTGTACAGTCTAACCTCTGTTCCATTTGGGACAGTGATGACATGTTTTCCCCAGTACCCACACTTCTACAGCAGTGTGCCTGTCAGATTCCTATTGCCAGTAATGGACAGTTATCACACATGCCCAATGGCAATGCACTGTTAATCTCACTCACCTGCTCCTCTGGTTTGCCATACATCTGGCTGTGTAGTGGCAGGAGTGTGTCCAGCAGGGCCTGGTTCTCCTCCTCAGTGAAAGCTGGGGCCCTAGGGGTGTGTCCTTGCCATTGTGGCTACCAGAGGATGTTGTCACAGCAGCAGAGAGATGGGGAGGTGCAGGAATGAAGCAGGTAGTGCAGGCAAGTGAAGTCTTTAGGGAACAGACAGACTTGTATCTAAACAGCAGAGGCGGGCTCAAATAAATGCATCAAAAGTGATAGGTTCGCGTCAGTCGCATTGTACCAATCGGTTCAATGCATAACTTTGCTAGCAAACGACACGCCCACTGCGATGTTCAAACACTCTTCATGTGATCTCTGTTGAAATGGATACATTGGTGATGGGAGGTAACAGACTAGTTTTCCATGAGCTGAAGACATGATCAAAACACGAGTCGATCACCATAGCAAGAAACAGCCGAGGGCTGTGCTGTAATCATTTCAGATGCGGATAACGTGTCCTTTGAATACTCACCATGACAACTAATGGCTGTGCCCGAATCGTTTCTGATGCGGATAACGCGTCCTTTGAATACTCACCCGCGTCTTTTACCAATGCACCCAATGGCTGTGCCCGAATCATTTCGGATGCGGCTAACGTGTCCTTTGAATAATCGGTCGTCAGAGCACACACTGCTGTGAATGATGTATCTTAGTACAGTACATGTGTGTATGCTCTTTATTTATGGAGAAAATGAGCTGTACATTAATAAGACACACTCCTATGAGGAGCTAACCTTAAGGGGCACATGCCACACTGTATATTTGGCATGTAAAGCTTGTCTGGATAGGAAGTCCTGTTTTCTGCATTGTAATGGTCACAGTGCACATCATTTTATGTGTGGATGTACATGTGCAATCTTGCCTTGGCACTGCATTAGTGTACTGTATGACCAATTGGTCATTTTTAGAAATTTCAGACTGTAGATGTCTGTTGTGTAAGTAATGGATAAGGATTTTACCATTTGGATGAGTGGACAGTGAAATCATTATGCATCTTCATCTGGTTTGTGCCATGTGAATTACTAGGCTATATGTGTGCCCCAGACTGCAGTGCTTTGTATTGTTACATATTTCAAAATCCACTACATTGAAAATAGTCTGTGTATGTGAATTCATGTGTAATGTAGACATACATGAATGACAGGTTCCAACCTGTGACTGTGTTGGGCATGACTGCGTATTTGAGATGATGTGTCTATCAGGTGTTAAACATCTCTTGCATTACATGTTCCTACTCTGTCTCCCTATTGGACATGTAAAACATTTTAAAACCTTAAAGTGACATATTTTAACTCTTGATCCTTGGGATATGTGCTGTTTGCAGACATTCATGATGTCAGAAACTAGTGACTTTTACATTACACCACTATAATTGCTGTGTTACCATACCCTGATAACATGTCTGTGTATGGTAATGATGAAGGGATATTTATCTAAGGGCATTTTTTCACAAATAAATCATGTTTTTGAAGGATCTGTAGGTTCAGTTGTGTTCACATTCCATGTTCTCTTTGTCTCTAAGCATGTTGCTTGGTACATTGTGACTTGACACCAACTGTGTTTATACTCAACACATAGGTATTGCAGACGCCCTTTCCAGACCTGGCAAACATGGAAGAACGTGACACCATCAGGAAGTACCGCTTCACAAGGCCAATCATCGAAGACTTGACTGCGCAGTGGTCACCTCATATACAGCCTGGTCAGCCATATCCAACTGCACTGACGGCCAAAGTGAAGGTTATGGCAGCTTTGCATTTCTTTGCCACCGGTACCTTTCAATACACAGTGGCAACATCTGGTGCTATGTCACAAACCATGTTCAGCCGTGTTCTGCGTGATGTTTTGGGGGTATTGCTGCGTTATCTGTGCCAATACATCAAGTTTCCAACACCTGGAGAATTTGGAGACATCAAGGGGGCATTTTATGCATTGGGAAAGTTACCCCATATAATTGGCTCCATTGATGGCACCCACGTTGCATTTGTGCCACTTCAGGCTCATGAGGTAGTGTATCGTAACCACAAACATTACCACTCAATTAATGTCCAGGTGGTTTGTTTGGCAGACATGTCCATCTCCCACGTCTGTGCACGTTTCCCTGGATCTGCACATGACGCTTACATCATGAGGAACAGTTCCATCCCCCGTTTGATGTCACGGGCACAACAGGACCGTGCTTGGCTTGTTGGTAGGTGATGTGACATGTGTGCTGTGCTGTGTGTATGTGTATGTCTGATAATGCTCTGTCAAACAACTACAGAATCTAATTTTCTGTTTTCAATGTAGGAGACTCTGGGTACCCCAACCAACCTTGGTTACTGACGCCACTACATAACCCAGTCACCCCTGCCGAAATGTGGTATAATGAGGCACATGGCAGAAGCCGATGAGTCATTGGGTGTACTTTCGGCCTCCTGAAGACAAGATTCCGCTTTCTCAATCGGACGGGAGGAGCCCTACAATATGCACCATTGAAGGTGTGCAACATTATCCCTGCTTGCTGCATGCTCCACAACCTGGCAATACAGAGGGAAATTCCACTTATGCAGGACGATGGAGACCAGCATCCGCCAGCGAGGGAGGATTCTTGACTGGGACATGACGACAGTGTGGATGATGATGATGGCGTGGATTTCAGACAACAGCTTATCAACAACTTCTTCACATGAGTGCAGGTATGCAATGAACGTAGGGGAGTACCCCCAAGTGTTTGTTGTTGTGTTGCTGGTACACAATGTGTATGTATGTTTGTGAGTGTTTAAAAATTGCCATGATGTTAGTTGTATGATAAGTGTTTGTGAGATGGAAAAGTTGAGGTGTACAGTGTTTCTGTGAATCAAAGATAATGTACACACTGGCAATCTTGTGCTTCAGCTGACATTTTTGTCAAAATTGAAGAGGCTTAGTCCTGTGTGCCTAACTCTGTTCTATGTTTCTCCTTACCAGGGTACTTGGCCGTGTAAACCATGCAATTTGTGACCTCACAAAACACCTGATGATGTGACCTACTTCAACATTGGACTTGTTTGTAAATACATGGCACGCTATTCCTTTTGACTGATGGACATTTTTCTTCACTTTACTCCTTTTTCTTACTGTGTGATGTCCATTGAAATTGGGTTAATGTGCCAGGTAGTGTCAGGGAAGGAAACCTATGATACACAATGATTTGTGCCTTGTGTGTTTTCACACATCCAAAGTTTTTTTTTAAATAAACATGCTCCATGATGCCCTGTTATGCTAAGAAAAGTTTGTTTATTGTGATTGAATATGGTGCTAGCATTTTAATCAATATACTTGCATTGCATCTGTAACATGTCCTACGGATTGTGCCATAACCTGGTTGTGTCCATCTATCATGTTGTGACAATGTGCATATACTCACAAGACAGTAATGTACTTCTTCAAAGTGATGTTTTACCAATGTTGTGCACACTTGCTTCTTTGCCTTTTTCAACATCATTACAGTTATTACAATAGTTATTCAGAGTAACAACATTACCACTTTTTGGGTGCAGAGTGATTTATTTGAGTGCATAATGTGAAGATATCAGTGCACATCATGGTGGTATCATCAAGAAACCTAATAAACTTAGATAAGTACAGATAGTAGTTGGAAGTGTTTGTAGATGAGGTATTCCAATGTAGATGCACAGTTATGTGAGTACATAGTCCAACTTAGACCCTCCAGACAATGTGGGAAAGTTCTGTGATAGTCAACAAAGTGAATGGTTGGCACACAATGGAGGCTATCAGGAGCAGGTAGTCACTTCCTGGGTGTGATGCATGAACATCTGTCTCTCACTGTTTCTTCTTTGGATGACCGACTCCACGTTTTTCAGGGGGACACTCAGCTGTAGGCAGCTGCGGTGCAGATGTCTTTCCGCCAGAGTCCACATCCCTCCCTGTGGCTGTTGCAGATGTTGTTGCAGTGGATGTGTTAGGCACACAGGGAGGTGAAGAGATGTTGGTGGCAATCTTGCGGAGGGAGGTACTTACAAGCAATGAATGGCAGTGGTACAGAGCACATACGCCAGCACCTCCCTACTGTTTTTCCAAATAATATAAAGACGAATCAAAAGTTTTACAGTGTGCTCAATGTATAACACCATGCCATCCACCCGATGTTGGTTATGTAATAGGAAGAAAACTCCCTAAACAAATATTGTTAATTTAAATTACAGAGCACAACCAAATAGTGTAGCAAAAACTGACTTAGATGTCAGTTTATTTAATCATGAAAAAATAGTCATTCATATCAAAATTCAATACAGATTTCCAATGAAGTATGTAGTAGTTGACACGTCGTAGATGTTTAGTGAAATGTTGACAGCCGACACGTGTTTTGTCGCAAGGCGACTTCTTCAAGGCTCATCAGTATCTAGGTTTTCTTTAATTCGAACACCAAATTTTTTCAATGTATTAAAAAGTCGCAAAGTAGACTGAAATGACCGTATTTAATCAGACGTAGTAGTCTTGAATATTTAGTAGGTCAATGCTGAGAGAGACGTAATTGTTCGTGTCACAGTATCACTAGACTAATGCTTTCCCATGAGCCAGCAGCAGGATCCCTGCTGGAAAACTCCTGATTTCCGGGAGTATGTCTTCACTTCGTCCCAACCGTGGCAATGTCCCTGTACACGTCAGTCTGTTCCATCCATTTTTGACATGAACCTGTCCAGTTTTTCATTTTGGGCTGCCTGATGCTGTTGCATGGTCCTGAGGATCCCTATGACTTGGACCATCTCTCCTTGTGAATCCTCATATGCATTGAGGATTCTGGAGAGGTTTGGGATCTCCACATCATCGGCACCAGCTGAATGATGTTGCCGATCCCCACAACACCTCCCACCACCCCTACCCACCCGAGCAGGACCAGTTGGTGCTGGCACAGTCGACACGGAGCCTCCATCATCGTTTTCATTGGTGTTTTGGGTAACTCAAGAGTGCCCCGTGTTGCTGTGCTATTGGTGGTCTCCTGGTTTGCTGTGTCCGTGTGGGTAGGGGTCAGCTGGGTGTTGGCAGCTGAGGCAGGAGTGGTTGCAGAGGATCAGTGTGTTGGTGCTACTGGTGATGTGGGGTGACCCATGCCACCACTAATCTTCATCCACACAAAAGATTATTTGCGCTCCACTCAGCGTTTTGGTCTGCACCTGGGTGTTTGATGCGGCCCTATGATGAAGCATGACACTGCAAAGTGTGTGAGGGCAGTATTAAGACATTTTTTGTCTTTCCCTGTTTCCTGTTGTCTTTGTAATAATGACTAGTGGTCGGTGTATGTAGGAGGTTTTGTGGAGTTCAGCACCTCCGACAAGTTTCGTTGTGTTTAGTCCTTCTCTGTTGTGTGAGATTTCCATGCCAGAAGGGCCAGGTCTGTCATTGTCATCAGAAGAACGATGAGTCATCAATTCCGGAGGGCTCTTGGTCGATCGGAGTCTGGGCCTGGCTGTCCTGGATGGTTCCAGTGGAGTCCTCAGCTGGCCCTGTAGGTACAGACATGACACAATGACTGATGTGAATGTCCACTGCCCCTCCAATCAGACACATTACATAGGCTGACAAAGCTCATGATAAGTAACTGTACATAGATTTTACTCCTTCATCCATGATGCAGACATATTTTTTGTGATGACTCTATTTTTGAGACAAGAGGGAATTGATGGACATGTGCAGGTATGTGCATTGATGGGCCTGTTTTGTTTAATTCACATTACATATTGTAAGACATTGACTGTTTATTGACACCCTATGGATGACACAGGTGTGTTTCGGTTGTCCACATATTTAGTTTCACAATGAGATACATACACTTTATCTCCCTTTTTGTGTACTCTTTTTGTGCCTGGTTACTGGTCTTAGTACATGTGTTTAGCAGTCACATTGGTGTGTCTGCCTACACACTCACATTCTGTTAACTTAGCATGATAGGTGTGGGAATGGAGTGATTGAGGTGTTTCTTGTTTTCATCTCATTCTACACATGTGAATGGCTGTGAGTATGAAAATTGTGTGGCAGTTTACCTTTGTGTCTACACAGATCATGTACTTTGTACATTGACTCCATCTTCAAATGATTTCACAAACTCACCTTTCTGCCATTTTCTGGCACAGAATTGTAAAAAAATGATGTTTGAGTGCTTGTTCTATATTTGTGAGACTTAAACCCCTCCTCCCACCCAGCCCCACCATGCCGCAAGGAAGAGTGTTGTCCAGCCAATGTTTGTGCGTGTATGTGAAAGTTCTTTGTCTATATATATTTGCTGGTCAAAGAGAAACGTACGCGCACAACCTTGTGTAATGTAACAGAGTTTAAGTATAGTTAATAGTGTAGATGTGCTCCCGGGGTAACGCTCTCCGGTCCAAAGCGTAAATTTGAGAATCAACAAGTAGCTCACTCAAGGATTGGCAGTTGTGATAGGTTGAGACAACATTCCCCAGTGTCTGCCATTTTGCAAGTACACATGAACTCACTGAGAGATAGACATAGCCCACAATGAAGTGGTTGTGCTGTGTGTGTACAAGTGTTTGCTGTTCTTCCAAGTCCCATCAGTGCCACTCCTACATACACCTTCATGCCCAGTGCTAACAGGCAAATAGGACATGGGCTTAGCTCACAGTGTGTCCGAATGTCATGGCCGGCTGTCTGGCACTGGGAACTGGTTTCTGACTTGGAGCCAACTTGCCTCATGACCTTGTGCACCACACAACATGCCACAGTCTCTGCCATTTCATATTTGTATATCCACTCACTGTCAGGTAATCACTGTTTTAAGTGGTCTTATATGGCTGTTTCTGCAGATGAGTGTTTACAATGGACAGACACCCCATCAGGCCCTGTACTATGCACACTCTTTCTTGCATGCAAATGCAGCACCCCTGTAAATATGCTTTCCTTTGAGTGTATGGATGTGTACAGACAGAGCTGGCGGACACTGGTGCCTGGTGTTTTGAGCACAAGTCAATGTTGGTATTTGTTTCATAATCAGACACCAGTGCCCTGTGTCGTGCATCCTGCCAATAAAATCTGAATCACTGTGTGTACGCTTAGTTCATGTCGGTCTGTTAGTGTAGTTGATGAAGGTGTATGTTGTCCACTGCCTGATGTGATTAGTAGTATTTTAAAATGATC
This sequence comes from Calotriton arnoldi, assembly GCA_963921515.1. NCBI lineage: Eukaryota > Metazoa > Chordata > Amphibia > Caudata > Salamandridae > Calotriton > Calotriton arnoldi. Next base: position 1,004,024 of record CAWUFW010006082.1, read on the forward strand.
CTCCTCCCAGAAGCTCAGGTAAGTCCTCTGTGACTTTGGCTGACTGGCAGTGATGGTAAGTCTTCTGACAAGGCTGCAGACACTGGTGCATGGTGGTAAATGTGAATCTAAATCACGTAAAAGGAGTTGTGCACAAAACCCCATGCAGCAGTGTCCGACATCTTGCCAGCACGTTGCCACTCACTGTCAGGTAAGCAGAGTCCCATATATGCTATTTGGGCTATGTAGGAAGGTGTGTTGAGACCAGAGCATGATGGTAGATGTAGTCATGGCAGACACCCCTCCTCCTAACCAGCACAACCATCTCATCTGTGGCAATGGCTACCTGACAGTGAATGTAAGTGTACTAACAGGATGGCTGACACAGTTCCATGATGTTTTGTGCACAGGGCCTTGATGGAAGTTGGTATCAAGATCAACACTATGCAGCAGTGTCAGCCACCTTGCCAGTACAATTCTCCTCACTGTGATGTAAGCATATGCCCAGAGGTGCTTGCATGGCTGGGTGTGTGGATGAGTATTTTCAATGGCTACAAGTCACATCAGGCCTTGTCCCACACACACCTTCACACCCAATGGCAAAAGGCTACCTGTGACTCAGCTTCCCTGACAGTGAGTGTGAATTTACTTGCAAGTTGTCTGACACTGATGACTGGTGCCTATGTGTCCACAAGCAGGGCGTAGTTGTACAGATAGATGTCCCCAGTGTCAGCCATTTTTCAGTGGATTTCAAATCACCATCAGGTATGCATGGTTCTTGGTGGTCTGTTTGTGCTGTTTGTGAGGAGGAGTGTTTGCCATGACTACATCTCCCATCATGCTCCCATCATGCTCTCGCAAGAAATGCGCGGGTGCGCGCGCATGCGCAGTTTTCTCAAGGATTACCCAGACGGCGAGGAAGAGGAGGAGGTCAGCCCAGGGACGCCGCAGTACAGGTAAGTGGTTTTTAAATTACTTTAAATTAATGTCGAATTACTTGTTAATAGGGGGGTGGAGGCGGGTGGCGTAGCGTAGCGGAGTTCCACGGAGTTTGTTTGCAACTCCGTGGACCTCCGCATAGCCCCACTACGCCCAGAGTTATTTATTTGGGTGTTTTTGACTCCCCCCATTGACATTTTATACACGGACTGACACAGTTCCATAACTGATTCTCCTGCAACACCATCTCACCGCGTGTTGATACGAGTCGGATTCCTGACCGGCATGCGAAGGTTGAATGTTTACAAATGTGTCGGTCGCATCGATGCGGTTTACGGAGCCTTCGTTCGGAATGATAGCGTTCCGTTCAAATCGGTTGTGTTTCACATGGGATGCATCGTATTCTGTCGATCGGAGGGCTCACGGTCGAGTCGTACGGAAAGCATTACAAATCCGAGTCAGTCGGGATGCTTTCTGCACGACATCGGAATCAGGCCCTTAGTGTCAGAAGTGACCCTCTTTCAGAGGGCCATGAGGCATGCAGGGATTACTGGGCCCACCCGTGATGGATAAGGTCTTTTACTTCTTATGTCCCCGGGCCCGACCTACTGTGGATCCCACTCAATTGGGCCAAGTACCGCTTCTGCACTTGACACTCAATGGTAGCTGTGATCAAACAGTTGAGGCTCCCTCAGGGGGATGTAGATACAGGTCAGTGAACATGACTGATAACTCAGAGTGCAAAAAGCATGAACAATAAAACAAGGTACAGCCAAATAATTGCTTTTATGAGAAAAAAATCATATTTTATTTTTAACTCTACACATGCAAAGAGAGGGGACATTCAAATGCAATAACACGATCCCCCTTGAGGTCAGAGCTCTCTTAGTTGTCAGGTAAATTTCTTTCCCTCCCTCCTTCGTGTAACGTGTTCGAGGTTATTTCACAACCATTGATGGCAGCATCAGGGAATGCAAACTATTCAGCCGTACTCAAGAGTTCCTTTAACGCTACAGAATTGTAGTCAAAAGTGTCTATGGTGCCACAGCACCTTCAGCAGATATTCCCTAAGGGCCCTAAAGGCCCTAATTAAAGTCTTACCCACTCCTAAATCACGGAAAAGTTCAGCATTACAGCAGGAGCCCTCAGTGCGGGCACTTGTGAGATCAGATCTTCCTCGGAGATGCTGGGCTGCTCGTGGTATACACGGCAGCATCAGGTAAATGCAGGCTCACTCTCCGGAGTAGCGTGGCCACTCTCCCCAGCAATCTGAGCAGCTTCAAGATCTCAACGATGCAGAAATGCTAGTTCTCCCCAGCAGGGGAAATTCAGTCCTTCAGCATGCTCCTCAGCATCCTCCTAGTACATTGGGGTCAATCAGGTCAGATTCTTTGCTATAGCTAGACCCCCGCTCACAGCCTGAATGTAGTGTTGGGCGACAGCCTGACATTTTTGTTGAGTTGGTCCTGGCAGGCTCTCCTGGATCACAGGGTTGTCGAAGACTACCTTCTGGATGCAAAGTAAACTCCTTGGGTGCAATTGCCCACACCACAGCAGCCTCTCCTGGCATATGGGGTTGCCACTCTTGCGTTCATGAGCCCTCGCACATTGGTCACACAACTATTTCACTGGTGGTCCCCTCTGACTTACAGGGTCACTGCAACGAGGCAGTGTGAGCTTGGCACCATCACCACAGCGCTCGATTCCTGGCCTAGTGAACGGCAGCCCTCACCTGGCATACGGGGGTCACTGAAAACAGTTTTGCACATATGCTATGGCCCAATCGGTGCACAGCCGAATCCTCACACCTCACATAGGGAGTTCTCACAGTAGGGCTCCCCACTGAACCTAGCTCCCTCCAGTGCTTTCCTTTTCCTCACAGAGAACACTGTTCTTGACAAGCAGACAGGTGCTGGAGCACTAGGTTCCAGGGCAGGTGGTTTTGACTTCCCTGGGTGATATCACCTAACCCACAAGGAAGACTAGCAGGCCTTGGCCCCCTTTCCTGGCCAGAGGCAGTAGTCCTGCAGATCTCACCCTTCTGACATAGCCTGTCTGGGTGCTTGACAGATGACCAATTTTTGGGGATTCAACATCCCCTTCCTATAGTCCTTTTCAAGACACCAAATCTGGCTTAAGGGCTGAATCTTTGAAGTTCTATGCTGGTTTTCTGCTTCTTTTGAAGTAGGCACTTCTCCTTTACATCTTTCTCCATGAAAAGGTGTGTCACAGCAGGCATGACTCCGAAGCTGATTGTCCACAACAAAATTCCTGCGTGTGACCAGAGTTCACACTTGGATATCAGCCACAGTGATATGTACATCAAAAAGTTAATTCCAGACCCCCAGCCCTACTGTTTATAATTCCCTCATCAGCCTCATCTCCCTTGCTGTGATGTGTCCATACCCCTTACTTGTGATCTATCACTGAATTAATGAGCAATCTTCAGAAGTGAAAGGGAGCCTCTTCCATTTCCCTCCAATGTGTCCACCCCCACATCACACAGCAATGCAGAGATCCGCAAATCTATCTGGGGGAATACCTCTCCTCCTCATGTCTTCACCAGGTAGACCTGGGCTTTTAAAAAGGAACCCAGGGTCCTCCATACAATGCACCCTTGCAGGCATATTTACTCAGATACATTTAACATGCACTTTGGATCCAGCACTGTTATCTCCATGCATTGTACCTTACATTCACCTATGATTTCAATACACACTCAATCTGTGAGCACTGTTCAGCACTGAGACCTTTCTATCTTTAACCAGGGTGTGGTATTTGCAAACCTACACTGCCAGCACACGCACTCACTGTGTGGGTGCTGCACAACACTTCACCCATCATGTATTATACTTCACAAAAGCCAACATACAACCACCACATGCTTTCCCTGCGCACGCACTGCACAGCACTACATCCCTCTTGTAATGTATTACTCTCAGGCATACATACACCCAGCACATATACTAACCACACATGCACTGCACAGTACTGCTCGTTCCTTGTACTGTATTGTCATGTAGTTCCTAGGAGTTCCCCAGGACCTGCGCGTTTTGGTTGACCTAAACTGAGGGCTTGGTGTCCCAACCGCTTCCGGACACCCCCACAGGATATGTCAGCCGTTAGACCAGCTAGCTCTACAGTGCCACTACCACCCCCTGTATTCTACAGCGGTGTAGGTAGGCTCTGGCAACCACTGAACATGACAACCCTGATTCCTCAGGCATCATGGAAAACAGTACAGTACGTTTCGGTCAGACACTTGTGCTTGCTTTCTCTCAGAAAACACACAGGATGGCGATTAGGACATTTCAATAACAATTTATTGGTCCAGCGACATCCTGGTGTAAAACATATGTGCTGCGACAATCAGGAGACAGAAGCATACAAAAAAGATTGCTAGTACCAATATAGTGAATAGTAGATACATTTCTACCATATTGCTAAGATGAACAGAAACAGTGCAGATAAAATCAGTAGCACTTGCATATTCATAAAATGCGCGCCTAAGTAATTTTGCTAAAACGTACCTAGCCTAACCTGGATGTGTAGGTGTATATGCGTATCTGTAGGCAAGAAACCCTTAGGGAAGAACCAGCCCCCTCACCTGATGGTTGGGAATGAAGGACCCCGTCTCTGCGTCGAGGATGACAACCCGCAAGGGATGGCAGGCCGCTGCTTGTCGGAGATTCGGCATGCAGGACCCCAGTCTCAGCTTGGAAGGAATTCTCCTCTAATTTGTAGGGGGGAGTGAGGGTCTATTATACTAAAGTGGTCACTCCATGGTCTTTTCTAGAATCAATATGTTTTTAAAACAACCATGGATGTTTTGAAAACAATTATAAATGTTTTGAAAACAATCACCGATGCTTTTCTAAACAAGTGTGATCATGCACAGCTGGCTGTTGGCCACGGCTGAAAAAAGTGGTGACCCTTATACAGAATAATTCTGCTGTGCACTGGGACACGTTTATGTACGTCAGGTACAGGGATTCAGATAGAAGATTGAGAGCCTGGTGTCGAAGAGACAGGAGCAAGCTATTAGGTAAAAGGTCACCTGTTTAGAATCGTTATAGTCATGTGGATGGGATGATGTATGTAAAATGGGGTATGCATCGATGAGACTATCCTAAAAGACATGACAGTATCATTCCCAGGCCCACATACAACAAACGAAAAGTCACCATTCCTGTGCTGCTCAGCATTCAACATCTTACCTGATGCAGGCCAAGGGTGAGTTAAGCACGCAGCAGCAGAAGTATTAACAAGCATTGGCATAGCCAATAGGTCTCGCTTTTGGGACCTTATAAGTATTTAGTTATGCAGCACAATATCCTTGGTGCAACAACATCAACTGTTGCATGGCTAAACACTTATAAGGTCCCAAAGGCGAGACCTATTGGCTATGCCAATGCTTGTTCCTCATGTAATGTAACGTTTGCTTTTGTAACATGCCTTGTAATTTTCTCCTCATGTAACGTTACTGTTCCTATTGTGAAGCGCTCTGACAACTTCGGGTAAAGTCAGCGCTATATAAAAACGCATAAAATAAAAACATCCCTGAGCACCCGTTGCTCCACTTCCAATCCCTACCCTTCACCACTCCATGACGCGTTCGCGCTAAGGGGGGAGGTACCTAAAAATACTGCCCTTCAATTGTCTCGATCGACTCACCACGACTTGGCCAATCAGGAGCCTCGTAACCCCTCGCCATCCAATGCCAGAGGTGGGAGGGGTACAGCGCGCGCCCGCTTGATAACTAGAAGGCCGAGGGCGTCGCGTGCAATTCTCCTCTCGCGCCCCTCTCTGACTGAAACTTTTCTCTAGAACTGCCCCGTCACGTCCAGCAGTCATGGCCACCAGCATGAAGCTGATCACCGGGGCTCTCATGCCAGCGTTGGGACTGGGCACGTGGAAGGTAGGGAGAGGCAGAACGTGCATACTGAAACATATATATTTAAAAAAACATAGATGTGCTACATGCGAAATATGACGGCGGGACCAGAATGCGAGCTGACTTTGCGCTGGATCAGCCCTGTTTTATATTTTTCATTTGTTCTGGTATATTTATATTTGCGTTTTGGCACCATGAGTGCAGGACTTTAAACGCACCAGGATACACGTTAGCAAAGAGAGGGAACTATGAGCTTACATAACTCGAGTGTTGTGTTTCTCTGCAAGTCAGCTACGGTACTTAAGTGACAGTGTGCTTGCAACAGAATATGTATTCTTTAGGTTGAGGGGAGGTATGGGGTAAGCGTGGTTATGTGACAAAATGCCATCCATGTAAACTTCATTCTAGCCAAACCGAAGGATCTAATGTCCAAGGGCTATGAAATCGGAAACTCTGGTATATAAACCAGTAATTATTACAAAAATCAAACCCTGGCTGCGCTGCCGTCCCCAGAACATGGTCAGCGAGCAAAAGCATTTCCACCAGTTGCATAAAAGTGAACATTCTGTCCGTGCAAGTGTTCTTTCGCATGGGTGAATGCTGTCTGACTGTGCTTAGTGTGTCTGAGGTCTTTGTAACGCATTTTTCTCGGTTAAAGGTCATGGTTGCTTATTTCCTCATCCTGCATGTTGAACGGTCATTCAGCCAAGGAGCATATGTCTGACTCGCAGTGAGGTTCAGCCGTCCTTATGGGTTTCGGGAGTCTACAGAAGCCGGACTCCAGGGGTTCTGTTCAAAACGAAACCGTTAGCTATGATCCGATTTAAAAAAAATCAAAAATATTCAAAATGCGATATGCAGATAGCCAATGTGCAATGATAGTACTTGATAACAAGCATTTGAAGGCACGAGCGGGGAGGAGGGGGCGACGCGAGTGGTGCGCGCGCCACAGCGGGCGATCTGTTTACAATTATCGCGCCCGGGCACAATAATTGGAAACACATGTCTGCTGCGCGCGTAACCGCAGGTAAAGGCCATGACGCACGAGCGTCTGGTCAGCTTTTCAAACTCCCTAACTATAAGTCTCGCAGAGCAGTGCTTGCGCGCTACTCGAGGCTCGACCTAAAAAGGTAACTGAGCCTGTAGGCTTCACTCCAGTGACACAGGGTAAGAAGGTCCTGTTCACTTCTACTGATCAGTACGTGGTATGCTACCACCACAAAGATCATGTTGCTTAACTTCTGGTGAAGGCAGCAGCCTTCTACCACTATTTGGGTAGTGCTTTTGGTGTCCCTTCTGGTCCAATAACACCACAATCCATGAGACAAGCCCAGGGCCGTAGCCAGGTGCCTAGGGTTAGGGGGCATGGCCCCTAGCAATGATGACCATAAGAAAAGCAAATAGAAGGTTCACAAACAATGCTGAACGGATAAATGGGTCGGGTTCTTCTACAAGCAGAAATGTTTTTGAAAATTGTATACTAATTATGATTAGGTTTTAACACACAGTGCAATTTCTACAGTAACTTAAAGACATTGGTGAATTGCTGCAGTTTCGCTCGTTCTCGATTCTATCATTGAACAGAACGTCCTGTGCCTCTATGAAAATCCCTTTTACTTCCTCTCGCTTAAACTGAAAAGATATGCAAATAAGTAATATAAATTATGACAATAAGAGCTCTAAATGGTACGGTCCAATATGCAATGTCCTGCTTCTATGCCCATTCACAAAATGCTGGTCTCTAATCTTGTCTCCTGTCTACCTCTAACTCTCAGTAAAGAATGTAATATTTGAGGCTTGTCTACAATATAAAAATTTTCTCTGCAAAACCCTCAGCTTCTATTTCAATTCAGTGGCCAAATACAGTTTTCACTCTTGATCACTCAAAACATGACTATGTGTGAAGGCATGTATGCATGCCTCAAATATGCGCAAGTGTGTGCTCCCTCTTTCCTATGCAGTTCTCTAATATATGCACACTGTATTCAGAGGGTCTCTGATATATGCAAAGTGTGCACTGCCTCTGGCCTTTGCATAGTACACAGACCTCTCATACGCACAATATATATACCAGATGTCTGATATTTGCTGAGGAGGTCTCTGCTCAACGTATGCTATTCAGGTATCAAAGAGTGTATGCATATTTTGCAGATAGCAATTAAAAATGGCCCAGTAAGTTAATGGTCAACCCTGACATTCGTAGTGATCTGCAGGTCCCAAGTTTGAATCCTGGCAAGGGGAACTCTAACTTCCATCCTTTTAAGGGCATTGAGTTGTGTACCATTAAAATCATTAATAATAACACCTCTTATTTCGAGTACTTATAAACTTGAAAAATACTGTATGAAACATCAAATAAAAAAGTAAGATATTATTTATTATTAACATTATCACCACTAATAATATTTTTATTATTATAATTATTATTATTTGAGCATTATTATATAGCAGGGATTTGAGCACTAGCCATATATAAGAGGCAATATACAAGAGGCAAACAGCCTGGTTATGTATTGGAGGCTTCCATACTATGACTATAACAGATGCTTGTATTCTGTGCATATATCTGAGACCTCTCCACTGTGCTTTTATGAGTGGCTAGCACACTATGCATACATAAGATACATCTGAAGCTTCGATACTAAGGATATGCTAGAGACCTGCACAGTGTACATGCATCTGAGTCAGGTATTTATAGACACATAATCAAATGTAGAAAAAAGTATTAATAATAACAAAATAAATAAAAGTCTCTTCACCAAATAGCGGGCGCCCATCTTTTTGTCGTGTGTGGCAAGGCTTTCATGTGACTATAATGCAAGTTAATTCAAGACAGACCTCACTGCATGGTAACATGATTACTTGTAAAATAAAAACCCTCATATGTAGGGTGTGGCTAGAAAAGCAGGCCAGCTGCTTGAATGGTAATGCAAAGAAACATTTGCTCAATCGTCATGTTTAAGAAACCCCATGTTTTCTCACGTCATTCAAGCTATAAGCACAGAGAGGGAAAATGTTTTGCTTGTCTGATGCATACACTGTTAATGCAACTGCAAGGAAAGATAACTTTGTAGAGATCCATATTGGGAGTAAAAAGACAACAGTAGCATTACCTTCCATCAGCTTCTGTGAAAGGCCATTTTTTGTACATTTTTGTAGCACAGTAAGAGCAGAGCACAAGTGACCCTTCCTTACTCCATAAGGCACCTTTAGTAATAAAGATACATAAGGTACTGGCGCAGAGGCGAGTTTAGACTCGTAAGATTAGATTTACTACTGTATCATGTGGTTCAGCAACCAAAATTGTTGTGCTGCTATGTGTGAGAGGGAGAGAGAAGGACAGCAGCATATTTACTAAGATAGGGCACTGCTCTTTTCCGTAGCACTGGTGCACGATCAGTCTGCCTAGTGCCACGCAAACCTTTGCACCAGCACAGGATGCTATAGGTTTTGAACTGCAAGGATGCCCTTCCAGTACAAAATACCATGTCTAGACAAACTTTAAAACTTTTTCTACTTTGAATGTGTGCCCAAAGTGCAGCATATGTGTAAAGTTGGACATTTCTCCTCCTCAAAGCCTGAAACAAAGAGGTTTTATTGTTTGGCACTATGACCTGTCGAATATTATTTTTTGCATCACATTCATGATGAAAACCCAGTGTGAAATATTAGTAAAGCTGGATTGCTTGCTGAGGGGAGATGCTAAGGGGCAGAATTCCTACTGCTGACCTGATGATATGCAGGCAAAAATGTGATGGCTTGACATAATAAAAGCTTAACAATGAACACAGTCATTTAGGCTGGATGGCTAAAACCATAACAAATATTTTAAAAAGGGGTAAAGACTAACAGTTAGGGAAGTATGATGATGACTGAGGCTTTCTGAACCTTCACACCACATTACATATTATCTACTGGGTTGTTTATAATAATCATGATGATTGTTATAACATCGGTCATGTTGACAATACTGCAAAATAAATAATCATATAGCAATCATGTGTGAGTATTGTGTTGGGGTAGGAGAGCAGGGCTCTGTCTATTATCACCTTTAGATAAGAGATTATCTGATCGGATTGTTTTACTCTAGCACACCTGTCTAATAGAGCACAAATCACTAGAGGAGTCATTTCTCCTTTTCTCCGAAAAGGTACCATTCCCTTTGGGGTTAAGTAGGTCTACAGAGTGTGATCATAAAAGAATTATGGTTAATTCAACATTTGTGCCAGGCATATTGGAACTAATACTGCATTCAATGTATGGAAGAAAACTGGGTTCTGGATCTTGCTAAATTTTAATTCATCAACAGAGTGGCCTTGGTCCAGATCCTCTTGAAAGAAAACAAGCTATCCTGCTGTTACCAAACTGCTTTCTAATTAGGCAGAGAAATTGAATATGCCATAATTCCATCTGGGACACCCAAAAGACCATACCTGTAGCAATAGAGGGGCTGCTGTATCACTATAGACCCATCTATTGGTTTTGATAAAGTCCCTTGCTGCACATCTCTACTTAGGCTAGAAGGTCTCAGTATTAAAGCAGCCATCTTAGAATGAATCTCCTACAACCTCTGTGAGAAAAAAGCATCATCTCATTGACACCGTATTCATGAACTTCTTTCTATTCTGACTGGGGTGCCCTGCATTGCTTCATTGCCTCATCACTACTCTGTAATGCATATCTTAGCCCCCTACTGTACCTCATCAGGTCAATCAAACCTGTTACAATTACATATATGACACTCAGATCATATTTAGTTCAGAAACCTGACATCTCCTCTAGCCCAGACAATTATCTCAGGGTTGTAGAGCAAAAAATGTAAGTAAGTCCGTTTTTATATAGCGCAGCTACTCACCCTTACGGGTCTCAAGGCGCTGGGGGCCGGAGTGGAAATTAAGTGAGCTATTGCCCAGAGTCACATGGTGCTGAGCTGAGCTGCCGCCGGAGATCGAACCTTGAACCCTGTGCTCCGAAGTCAGCTGCCCTGGCCGCTGCACCACACCTCTCCACTCCACAGAGCAATAGATACTAATAAACTCAACTGGGGAACATATCACCCTATGGCTTGGGCTCAATAACTTGGCTTACCTTCGAAGATATGTAACAAACCTTGGAATGACTGTGGATGATGACCTAGAGCCACAAGTGAAATAAGTTACCAAAAATGCCTTCCTCATCATGCTAACCCTGTGCCTACAGAAAATTCAGTGACAACTACTACACCTATTCCTATGCAACCAAATTAATCCAGTCATTCTAGCACTCTGCTTGTTATCCACAGCAAGATGGTCCTCCTTCAAAGCACCACAGGAAAATGTATGGCACTTAGCCATTCTCCAGCCAAGTAAAGCGTTAGTGGTACAAGCAAAATGGAAATCTCCATTCAAGAATAATCCCCTTATTGCCTGTTCCACCCTTTAAGAACTAGGTGGTACATTCTTATCTATTCAGACATCCAACCTAGAGAACTCATTGCTTTTGAAGATAAGAAAAATCCTCCAATACTTTGAATGAACGAAGGGAGTAAAGACCTGGATCTTCCTTTAATGCTGGACATCTGATTGTAAACACTACCAGACTAGTATCAGACCATGGCAACCTCATTGAAGGAAGGTTCTGTAATCTATCACCCATATTCTGATTCTTTCTATGATAAAGCACAAGTACAAGTTCACCATGTCACAAAAGGACCATCCCCTAACCCTCATGCACAACATCAAAACTCTTCTGACATAGGCAACTTTTAAACCTACTTTTAGAAATGGGGGTCTCTAGTTGGCAGAGTTAGGTACCTTTGTCCAAATACGAACCCTTGCTTCTAGTCATGGTAAGGGGGATACACACTTTAGATAACCCCTGCTCACCCCCTGGGTAGCTTGGCGCGAGCAGACAGACTTATCCCAAAGGTAATGTGTAAAGTATTTGTACTCAAAACACACAGTAATACAGTGATAACACCACAAATGGACACCACACCAGTTTAGAAAATTAAAGTATCTTTATCTAAAAGGATAAGAGTTGGCCTTACGGCTAGGGCGGTCAACCTCGATTCTGGGGAACTGGGGTTTGAGTCTCGGCAATGACGCTGTTCATCCTGTGATTCTGGGCAAATCACTTAATCTCCCCGTGCCTAACAAAAATGAATGTGTCCTCATGTAATGCAACTGTTGCTATGTAAAGCGCTTTGATACCCGATTTGGGTCAAGTTTGCGCTATATAAAACTCTAAAAAAAAAACTCAACAAGACCAAAACGACAAAAATCCAACATACATGTAATAAGAATATGACTTTAAAAAGGTTTCAGGCAACTGGCTCCATAGAAAACTATGGATGCATGATTGCTCACAAAGTACCTGTAGATGTGTCAAAATTCACAAGGCCAAACAGCTGCAGAGATGGGTCAGTTCCTGAGACCATGGGGAGGCGATGCAACAGTTCTGCTGCACGTAGGAGAAGTGATGCGTCGAATCCGGTCTGTAGGGGAAGTAATGCGTCGATTCCAAGATGGTCTGGTCTGCGGGTGATGCGTCCGGTAAACTTGCCGCACAGTACTGTTTTGGCTGGCAGACAACCATCCCCTTGCGCAGACAGTCATTCAAATACCTAGGAGTTTCGGTGACCTTACTCCCGGAGCTTGAGTGGGTTCTCAACCTTACACCCCTGGTTACCAAGGTCAAAGCAGACCTCAAACACTGGCAATCCCTTCCTCTCAATCCCCTTGGCAGAAGTGCACTCTTTAAAATGATGTTTCTCCCCCGCTTTCTATATATTCTCCAAAACATAACCTTTCATCTCCCGGGGAGTTGGTTCCGCGAGATTGATGGTCTGCTCACCCGGTTCTTGTGGAAGGGTGGGAGACCACGTATGGCCCTGGCTCACTGTCGGATACCCCCTTATGACGGTGGCATGGGTGTGACTAATCTCCACCTTTATTATTTGGCCACCAGACTTATTGTTGTTAATGACTGGTTTGCTGGCGGCTGGTCCGACCTGGCGTACTGGGTTGAACTCCGGACTATGGACTTTCCAAAGCTCCAGGCCTATTTGTACGGGGCCCCCATACCACAAGTCCTCCCCCTGTCACTAGGGCAGTCTTACTGGCTTGGCGCACTGCCTTGCTCCACAGGAGATGCGATGGGAAGCTCACCCAACACACACCCTTGTGGCATGGTACCTGGCTGCGCGAGACTTCGACTCTCCAAGACTTTCGTCAATGGGACCAAATTGGGATTTCGCTCCTTGGGGACGTCTGGATTGGGGATCATCTCAGGGCCTTTTCGGATTTGCAGCAGCGCTACTCCCTTCACGCCTCCCAGTTTTACAAATATCTGCAGCTTCGTCACGCCCTCATTGTGCACATTCCGTCAGCCACCTTCCTTCCCGAATTCAGTCCCCTAGAGGCCCAAGTTATGATGGGGAACCTAGGTAGAGGTGGGGTGTCACGGATCTATCGCTCCCTTGTGAACAATGGCCCCACGACACTGGACTTGCTGCGCGCCCACTGGGAGGGATGGCTTGGCCCCCTGGAAGATACAGACTGGTGGGACGCTCTCATGGCTCCCAAAACTTTGACGACCTCCTCCAAACTACACCTAATCCAACTCTACTATCTACATACGTCGTATCTTACTCCTGCACGTCTGTACAGAGCTCGGTTGCGCCCCTCCCCGACCTGTACGCGATGCGAACACGCTCCAGCTGATTTTTACCATGTGGTCTGGCAGTGCCCTGCCCTTGCATCATTCTGGGCTGGAGTGGAACTGGAGGTTACACAGACCCTGGGCTGGGTGGTCCCTCATGACCCACTACGTCTCCTCCTGGGGGTGTTTGATGGACTGGATGGCTCTCGGGCCAATAAATGTTTCCTTGGGACCGCAGTTGCGGTGGCAAAGCGAGACATTGCGGCGGCCTGGTCTCAGGCCAAACCTCCTACTGTACGGAAATGGCGAAGGGGGGTGGAATGGTGCGCGACCCAGGAGGAACCCCTCTTTGAGGTCCGGGGTTGTCCTGAAATGTTTGAAAGGATCTGGGGTAAATGGCTCAACCTATTGTTTTGATTACTATGTGTACCCATGTCTATCCTGTTAGACTCATACAGGGGCCTCCTTCAGGGCCCGGTGCTCAGGTCTATGTCATCACCTTTATTGTTAATGGTCTCCGACATATTGTGCTTGATTTTGCTGTCACTGTGAATGTTTGTTCTCACTTAAATATCAATAAACTTGATTATCAAAAAAAAACTTGCCGCACAGGTGCGATGCGTCAAAATCCGGGATGCGTCGCAGATCGATGTGGTGGCTTCGAGAGGTGCTGCGTCGGTTTCTTCAGGTGCGATCCCTCATTGCGTCGGTTCCTGCAGCGGAGACAGGCGCTGTGTCGGTTTCGGCAGCGGCGGGGCGATGCATGGCGATTCTTCTTGCACAGCAGTGCTGCGTCAGAAAACAGCCGCAAGAAGAGGGATGCGTCGATTTCGTCAGTTCTTTAGGTTTCTTGCAGCTCCCAGCAGCAAGCACAACTTTCAGAGGTCCAGAACTGGAAGCGGCCGCCTTCTGGCAGGTCAGAACTCTCAGCAACAGAGTTCAGGGTAGCTGACGGTAAAGTCTTTCAGAACAGACTTCAGAACAGAAGGCCAGCACACACAGGCCCTTGGAGATCTTCTTCAAGCAGGTTCAAAGCAAAGTTCCTGTCTTTGTCCTTTCCTTGGCAGAAACAGCAACTGCAGGCCAACCCCACGCACCACACAACAAAGGGGCAGTACTCCTCCTCACTAAGCCTGGGCGTAGTTCGCGAAGTAGCGCTACGCAAAGCTACGCAAAGTGCAGTTCGCACTACGCGAACTACGCGTAGCACTACGCGAACTGCGTAGTGCACTGTTCGCAATGATTGCACAGTGCCGGATGCTTGTCCGCACTGTGCAATCATTGAAAACGGCATCTTGCACAGTGCGAGCTGTCTTTTACTGCCGCTCGAGTAGATTTTTACTCGAGCGGCAGCTTCTCAACGCGAACTGGTAGTTTCTCATCGCGAGCGGTCGCGAGCATACGCGAACACTCGCAATGAGAAACCTGACCTCCCTGCGTTGAGAATCTCGCCGGGATGTCATTTTGCTTGCTCGCGGTCGCCAACTTGACGTTGAGGACCGCGAGCAAGCAAAAAATGACCGCTGCACTACGCTACGCTACGCGTGTTTGCACTGTGCTACGTGCAATTCGCGTTGTGCGAAGTAGCGCAAACTTCGCAAACTACGCGAGCGTAGCGTAGTGCTTTGCCCAGGGTTACTCCTCACAGCTCTACAGCTCTTCTCCTTGGCAAAGGTTCTTCTTGAATCCAGAAATAATCTAAAGCTCTGGGTTTTTAGGTCTAATACTTTTACCTCAAAATGTCTTTGTTCTCTTTGTGCAAGGGTCTCTGAGCCCAGTCCAAACCAGTCCTGTCCTCACTGGTGCAGTATGACAACAGGGGGTGGAAACAGCATTGTGCAAGGGAGACAGGCACTGTTCAGGTGCAAAGAAATCTCCTACTACTACTCTAAATTCAGCCAAGGTCTATTCAGCACAGCTCTGAGTCATGCAGGAAGGGCCAGGCACACCTCACCCCGCCCCCCCAGTGGCTGTCTACAGTGAATGCACATCCCCAGCCCCTGTCACTCCAAAACCAGACAGTCAATACACAAACAGGCAGAGGCACACAGAATGGTTAAACAAGATAATGCCTACTTTCTAAAAGTGGCATTTTCAAACACACAATTTAAAAAACATCTTTACTAAAAGATGTTATTAAATTCTGAATTCAGAGAGCCTAAACTTGTTTTCTCTATCTTGTCCCAATGGGAAGTTATACTTGTAAGATGTGACAAAGCATTTCCCATTCTATCCTATGGGGCAAGATAGCCTTTCAATAGTGAAAAACGAAATTGGCAGTATTTCACTATCAGGACATTTTACACACACCAGCACATGTCCTACTTTTAACATACACTGCACCCTGCCCAGGGGGGTACCTTGGGCCTACCATAGGGGTGCCTTACATGTAAGAAAAGGGAAGGTTAGGGCCTGGCATGTGGGTGAACTTGCCAAGTCGGCATGGCAGTTAACAATTATGCAAGACACTGCAGTGGCAGGTCTGAGATACCTTTTCAGGGCTACTCATGTGGGTGGCACAATCAGTGCTGCAGGCTCACTAGTGACGTTGCATTACAATGGGGAAAACCAAAATACCACTGGACCTGGGTCAATAACAGTAAAAAAACAAGGCGGTCACAGTGGATAGCCCAATAGAACAATCGCACCTCCCATATAAAAAACTAAACAGACAATTTCACAAATTCAAGTATATTAGCATTTTAGTCATGCATATGAACTGTATATTTATATTACAGGTGCTCCAATGGGAAATCGTGCTTGACGAAGTGCTCTTGTGAGCGTGTGAAAGTGTGGAATGGGGGTGTTTATACAATATTAACAATGAGTCTTAAAAGAAGACCTGTCTGGTTGCCTGATCGGCTGAGAACATATCGAAATGCACAGTCATCAGATAGATACAGTAAAGAAATTGCTGTTATCAATGCTGTGAATCAAAATCAGTACAGGTACAAATTCACAGTCGACGTTTTGCCCCATAGACAAACAGAGGTACATTAGGTGCTTAAACTGGGCTATCCACTGTGACCGCCTTATTTTTTGTACTGCAGACTCACTAGTAGCATTTGATTTACCAGCCCTGGCACACTTCAGTGCACTTTACTAGGGACTTACCAGTAAATCAAATATGCCAATCAGGGAGAACCAATTGTAATCACAATTTACACAGGGAGCACTTGCACTTTGACACTGATCAGCAGTGGCAAAGGGCCCAAAAGCATCTAAGCCAGAAAAAACAAAATCCAGCACAGCATCAAAAAACCAGGAGGTAGAGGCAAAAATTCAGGAGAAACCACGCCAAAGATGCCAAGTGTAACACCTACACTCTAAAGAGCTTACCACAATGAACAGAGTAGTGGTCCTGAGTTCAAATCTTAGCAAGGCCAACATAGTCTTCAATCATACTGATGTTCAGTGAACTGAGTAATAATAACACCTTCTCTTTACAGTGTTTAGGAAACAAAGTGTGCCATGATTTGTTGTCTACAATTTAATTTATAATATTAATTATTTTGAGAGATAGTGTATGTCTGCCACACCTTTGTCAGGGCCTGACAACTGAACTTTACTCTCAAGTAGTTGCTTACTAGGCTGCTTCTGCCAACCGGATAGTCCTCATTTGTCAACCTACAGTGAGGTTTTCAGTTTGATATTTGAATCACAAAGCAAACCTAGCAACTGTTGAACCTGTTGTGTGTAGGAGGGAGGAATATAATGCATAATGCACCACGGTTACTTCTCAAATTACAATCCTTTCAAAGGTGTACATGGTATACCAGTTACCTATAACATACCCAAAAAACAGATAGTTTGGGGTAAATACTTTAGTCATGCAAATTATTAGAATGTAACCTCTTCTCACTTTATTGGAATCCAGTAGCTGCTTGTTCAGGGATATTCCACATACCTCAAGACCCTTCTTGGCCTTTGACAAAACAACCAGGTCTCTGAGCATTATCATCTCCTAGGACATGAAGGTTCAGCTGGGTTGATAGCCCTTCAGGCTTGCAATTGAGGCATTTCTGTTTGGATATCGACTCTCAGTCTTGATGTAAGACCCCATTTGGGCGGCCATATGCAGGCAGGGACTACTGGGTTTCAGCCGTTGGGGTCTAGGGTCATTTGCCTCTTCTGTCCTGGGGTCCATCCTACTATGGCTCTGCAAAGTATCAGCACTTGACTCTCAGTGACAGCAATGGAGAGCAGCTTCCGGCTATTCAGGTAGGTTAGTGTGGGGGTACAAAAGGCTCAGATCTCAACCATGCACCCAGCAGCCCAATAATGTTTTGTCCATTCCAATACTTCTCTTTTAGGAAAGAAATGTACCTTGTCCTACTGAAAGACACAAAACACAAAATTGTCTCAGATTCTGTATGTAATGGTGCGAGTCCAATATGCTTCAAGGTGACTATGCATTCTACCTTCCTTCCCTTCTCTAATAGTCTTGGGCTGCATGGCATAGTGCAAGTGCAGTTCTCCCCCTTCTGTGAGCATATAATCTTTTTCTGGCTTGGGACAACCAAATAGTCTCCCATCCACCCCTTTGCTGGCAGAAGTCTGCAGTAGGCCTTCCTCTTACTGTCTGCCTAACTGGAGTTGGGCTGAACGTAGTCAGTTCATGCAGTGGTACTGCTTAGGATGGGTAGGTGCAGGCCGCTCAGCAAGATCCTGAAAGCCGTGGCCGGAGCAACTGGCTCTTAAAAGAGTCTTCTTCTGGGTTCTGGTGGTGTTGGCAGAAGACAGGTCTCACATTCACACATGGCCTGACTGCTCCATTTTGTGAAGTTAAGATGGCAGTCGTGCAGGGGTTGCCTTGGGAAGCGATGATTTCGCAGCACTCTTCTGCAGCCTTAGGCGCTAGCGGCAACTTAACAGCTGTGAAGCGCTTTGGGACGCAGCACTGAATTCTGATCGCATGCATAGGTCTCTAAAGCCATGGCAAACAGGCAGGCACTGAGTACCTTGGGGCAACAGCATTGCACTTTGGGACGGAGTAGTCCATTCGCCCCATCTTGGATCAGTGCCATGCTAGCCTCTCAGGCTGGTGTGTGAGCTTTTCTGGGGTCAGCACCACAGACTGCCAGCTCCTTCTTCTGTGGTGGCAGGGACAGCTTGGGCCAAGAGTATATAGTGCCACCATCATGCTGACCTCAATCATGAGCACACATCAAGTGCTGAAGGGCAGGAACAATCCCAGCTTCAGTCAGGCATATCAATCAGGGTATCTACCACACCTACCACGACAGTGGAGACTGCTCAGTCAAGTTTCGGAAGGGCTGTGGTTCCTCAGATGAGTTCATGAACTGGCTCCAAGATGAAAGTAAGACAGTCACATGGGTTGTGACCCTCTGGTAGATGGAACACAGGGTCATCTTTTTCTGTTCACACCAACAGTCTTCTCTTCCTGCAAGGTTGGCTAACTTCTTCCCTATAGCCTAAGCAGGACACCTTAGACTTCCAGCACAAGACAGGTAATTGTTCCTCAAGATCAGACGTCACCTAAGCTCTGGGAAACTGGCTGCCACATAGACACCAGCTCTGGTTGTGCAGTAGGTCTCTGGTTACTCTGTGGAGCATCCCCTTCTTCCTCAGGTAGAACTTGAAAATGAACAAGTGGATCAATAGCTCTCAATCTTTTACAGGGATGGCAAACAGGATGTGGATTCTTTGTCTGCCCTTTCAGAACCAGTTGGGTCATTTTTATTTTCATGTGTCCTTCTTAGGCTGTCTTCTAGGCTCAGCCATATTCCTAATTGATGCTCTTCACAGCAGTTTCCACTCCAGGATAAAGCACCCACAAAAGAGGCACAAAGAGATGTGAACAGTCTGCACCCATCAACAGCCACACCAGACAGTGATCAGGAGGGTGCAAAGGGCTGCTACCCTTTTAACCTTCCTATACTAACAACAGGAAATGCAGTGCCATATATTCACCCCTGCCATCCACAAAAATTGCAGTTTCAGGAAGACTAATCAGCAGCCCTCTGTATCAGAAAGGACCTAATTGAATTTCTTAGAAGAAGCCTGTCTCCTCTTGCCCCACTTCAGTGTCACAGTGTTACAGTCTCAGGAACGACAACAATACACTTCCATTGTTGGGGAAAGGAACATCACATCCATCCTGTATACATGAACAGTCCAGAGTCTTCTTTAATGGAAACCACAGGTCTGTGTCACTCTGGTTCACTCAGACACTCATATAAACACTTTTTTACTCAGGATCTCAGCACAAGGCTTCCAGGTTCACCTTTAGCAGCAGAAATTTGTACGAGTGGGGCAGTAGGCTTTCGATCACAACACAGGTGAAGAGGCTTCATCACAATAGGATCATGACAAAACAAGGTATGCTGCCACCAATTCACTACACTTGTCAACCTGTGACAGGGTAGTAGCTGAGTGGGCTCCTATATTCAGATGTAGGTCGAAGGCAAGCCCAGATGTTAGCGCACATTCTAAGATAGCAGGAACTGAGACCAGAAAATCCAGAAAAAGGGATACCAGATACTAGGAGTTGGACTATTTGCCAATACAGCCAAAAAACCTTGTGTCACACAAGAGCTCCCTCTGTGTTCTCTCACTTCATTTTCTGCTGTCTCACATTTTTGTCAGTTTCCGAGCAACACACTAAGAGAAAATGCAATATGGCCACATAGCCCTTGTGCATGTGCCATTACCATAGTCTGATGATATGCACTAAAACCAGAGCCAATAGAATCATGTTATTCTGTGATAGCGGCGTGTTCAGCATAGTTATGGATTTGCCACATTTTACACATAAGCCATCATCTACTGTATAATCTGTAGATTGCAATTTAAAAATAGTTTCTAGCTGAAACAGATCAGACTTACTAAAAATATAGTGACATGTGTTGCACGGGCTGACTGGTCAGTTTTCAGTTGCTTATTGCTGTCTTTGTGTGCTAAACTGGCACAATAAGTTTACATTTTTGCTCAGACAGTGTTACCATGTGTAATAATGACAAAATAATGAAGTAATGCAAATGTGCTGCATAATTTGTCTGTTCATGCTGCATAATTTAGTCATCCATGCCACATAATTTAGTATTCCCTGCCACATAATTCCAGTTGCTCTGACTAAAACAATTGGACTTTGACACATGCACACTAATAGCATGATAGCCATGCCCCTTGCTAAATCAGCCACAGTCTATGGCAGGCAATTGGTTCATAAATTATCTTCTCATTTACCAAAATCATAGGCTAATTCCATGTTACTCTAAATGAACCCTAAGTGTTATGGTAACTTTATCCAGCAGGTCCAACCTCTGCAACACACTGGCTTGGTGCCCTTTGGATGGTGATAGAAAAGAACCTTGAATTTCCTTTTACACCAATGAGCGAATGGCTTGTCATGTTTCTTTAAAGGGGAGCAAAACCGTTGATGTACTCTGAATGGTGGTAGGAAAGATCTGTTGGTATTCCATATCAGGATGGGTTAGGATTTTGGGCTATTTACTATTGTGATAGGATACAACCTTGGGGCACTCGAAATGGAGATCAGAAACAAATTCAAGGGAGGCCACGAAGTGATGAAATAGAAATTTGGAGTACTCTGTGTGGTGACATAGGATGCAGCTGATGAAAAAATTGTAATAAGATAGGACCCTGTGATGCTTCCTATCTTTAGTCAGCAGAACCCTTAGGTTCTCTGCACTGAAACAGGAAAGAGACATGATGTTCTCTGTCTTGAAATACGGAAGTGCCTTTGATTCTGAGACTGGACAGAGACTTCGAGTGCTATGTACTGAGATAAATTATATGCTGGCCTCCTCCTTCTGCACCTCTGAATGATAGAAAAATAAATGCACTAATCAAACTAAAGTATCCTCCTTTCAAGGTAATTTTTTGGTCTAACCTGTGACAGAGTATGCACAGTCACTTGTGGGACATTTTGTTTACTTACAGGGGCTTAGAGCCTGCCCATTGCTTACCACTGGTTGGCTTCATTGTCGCTCTCATTTCTTTGCTCGTCTTTGGTCAGCGAGTGCCGGATTTGTTTCCTCTTTGTGTGTTTCTCCCTCACCTGGAGCATAGCCCAATTATTGCTTCCTAGCTCTGTGTCCTTCCACTGCTCTTGCTTTTAGAGCCACTTTAACTTTTTTTAGATGCAGCATTCCATAAGAGTGCATGTGTTTGCATGCTGTCTATCTGTTGCTTTTCCACTCCTTCCCAGCATTGTTGCTTGCCTGAGCTGTTGCTTCCCCCTCCTAAGCCTCCCCACCTTGCCTTGCTTTTCCCCCATGCTTTCTGGCTGTCATCCATGTTGCTTTGACCCCACCCTCCCTGCTCGCTTTCCATGTTGCTTTGCCCCCAACTGTTTGCGTTGCCCTTAAGACCTGACAAAAATAGCACTATGACGCTGACACGCCGTAAGCGTGCTTTCTCACCACCCTGCCTGCCCTCTGTGTTGTGTCCCTCCCTTCTCTCTGTGTTGCCTCTCACTGCACCCTTCCTCACGGCGGTCAGGTAACTCAATGTGTGGTGGGTAATCTAAACATGGTAATGGTAATATCAATCTATTGAAAAAGCTGGTGCAATAAAACTAAGCAAACACAAGGCGATGATGGACGGAGCGCTGACATGTTTCAGACACCCCCTCCAGTCACAGATCTGGGTTGAATCCATCATCGT
The DNA here is from genome assembly GCA_963921515.1 of Calotriton arnoldi. NCBI lineage: Eukaryota > Metazoa > Chordata > Amphibia > Caudata > Salamandridae > Calotriton > Calotriton arnoldi. The sequence continues at coordinate 1,026,129 of CAWUFW010006082.1, forward strand.
TCTTTAGCTCACTTCGCCACCCCAGTTCAGACCCAGCCATATGCAAATCAGTCTTGACCCTGTTCCTCATGGGAACAGTCCAGCCCGAACTGCCAAGCCAGGTCTTCCTTGGAGCGGAAACAAGCATCCTGTGTCCAGTTTCGGGGTAACACCCCTCATCAGCCAGGCTAGCTTGAATCTAGTGGCAAAGTGAGCAAGGGACCCACATCTGGGCATACCCTGCCATCTTTGGGCAAACAAAGCAAACACAAGGAGAAGATGGACGGATCGCTGAAACTTTTCAGACACTCACCCCCAGTCACAGATCTAATAAAACAAATTGACAGACAGCAAATCCAAACAAGGTGCTCTGGAAAAAGGAACTTTCAAAAGTGGCCAAGTGAGCAGAAAAACAAGATACCAGCAGAAGAGTTCAGTGAAAGAAAGAGGGTTTTCGCAAGTAAAAACTTGGGTCCACTCAGGTCCGACTGCCATCCACCGAGCCGCTTGACTTGGCCGATTTGCCCTCCTGAGGTATGCTTCATTGCTTCGCTGGTGGGGACCTCCAGACGAGTCAGGCCTGACTCCCCTGAGACTGAGGCCCGCTGCCTTCTGGGCCTGCGACTTGGACCGTGAGACTGGAGCTCCTGGTGCCGGTCAGCCCCACGTCACTCATCTCCAGACACGGCAAGGTAGGTCGCCAACCTGGCTGATCTCCTGACCTCGATGGTCTTCTGGGCCCAGGCTCCCACTGATATCCCCGATGCGACTGGGACATAGCGGCCCTACATCCGGGACTGACTGCTTCTTTACTGCATCTTCTGCCTCAGGCTAAGCCCGCTGTCGAGCGGGGATGTCTCCCTGCTAGTCTCTGCAGCCCGGAGACAGAGCCGCAGCCGACTTCTGCCTCGACCCTGTGCGTTGCCCTGGGCACGGGTCTGCACCGGATCTCCCTGTTCCTCCTGCTCTCTGGCCCCCTTCCGCGACGCTGCTGCCGACGATCGCTCCGCGACTGGGATGGGTGCGGCCTGGCCTTCAGCTGCACATCGGAGGCTGCATGTGGTCTCTGCCATCAATCTCGATCTTGCTCTGTCTCTAGCCACTCTCCCACCCCACCACGAGCTGAGGTCTCTGACGCTCTCAATGCTGAAGGTGTAGGCTGTCGCCCAGACCTCTTGCGATGCTACGCTCTCTGTTTTCCCTCTGCCCCGCTATGATTACATGTCTCTGAGCCCCCAGCCCCCTTGCGTGTTGAATCCTCGTGGCTCAAGGGCATCGGCTTGGAGACTGTTGTGCCCGCGGACGCTCCCGCCTCCTGCTGCTGCTACTCTGGTGTGATTACGTGTCTCTGAGCCCCAGCCCCCTGGCGTGTTCCGGCCGCTGCCGAGAGAATCCTCATGGCGCAAGGGCACTGGCTTGGAGACTCTAGTGCCCGCGCACGCTCCCTCCTCCTGCTGCTGAGGGTATCACGTAGCACGCACATCCGACAGTGAGAGCTGCCTGCTCTCGCTCTGGTGCTCTGATCTCGATTGCTTCATGTTTCGAATTACCTCTACACGCTGATGTTGGGGTAAGTGCCCATAGTAATATGCATGAAAGACTTAATGTCCCCGTCTCTTCTCAATCCTGAAAGCTCTAAAATGGCCACCCCTGCTCCTCTCTGGAATAACTGGGCCGATTGCATGACCCCACTACCACTAATCCTGAACTCTCGCTCTAAAATGGCCGCTCCCTGCTCATCAGTGCTACAGCTGGGCTGTTTTCATGACCCCAGTACCACATAATCCTGAACACTATAACGGGACCTAGCGCATGACCACGGTTCAGCATATCCCTGAACTCTCTAATAGGGTGCTCCCTGGTAACAAGGGATGTATAATGGCCGCCCTCTGCTCCTCACTGTAATAACAGGGCAGATTGCTTGACCCCACTACCCCAAAATCCTGATCTCTCTCTAAAATGGCCGTTCCCTGCTCATCATTGTTATAGCTGGGCCGATTTCTTGACCCCGGTACCACATAATCCGGATCACTATTATAAAGGGGCAGAGCTCTTGACCACGATACAGCATAACCCTGAACTCTCTAAAAGGGTTGCTCCCTGGGCACAAGTGCAGCCGCTGACCCTAAGACCTCCTCTGAGACATCACTCTCCCGCTGAGCTCCGCTGAGCTCCAACATTATGATAACTCTGTTAGAAAATTGCTAAGATGATAACTTTATGAGAAATATGACCTCCCACGAGACCGAGACCTCCCGCTGAACTCCCGCTGACCTCCAACTTTTTGGTTAGCATGATTGCATGAGCACGTGTTATCCCACAACTTGAGTTATGATAATCTTGTTAGAAAATTGCTACTAGGATAACTTTGTGGGACAATTACTATAATCTCCGCTCCCTGACCACAGGTGCAACCGCAGGCTATATTAGTAGACAGCTCTCCCCCGCTGAGCGCCCACTGAGCTCCAACATTGTGACATTATGAAGGCATGACCACGTGCTACCTCACAACTTGAATTAGCTAAATTGACTGCGCCTGAATAACGGTGCATCCACAAGACACACCCTCAGGGAGGAGCACTCACTGGAATCCTGTTCACTCCGACCTCTCAGCTATACCGCCCATCCTAAGCTCTCTCCTTCACAACCACCCTTGCACAGTGCAGAATGGACTCCAGACTAGAAAAGTTTGGCACTAATAGCTACACAATTAACTATCCGACCAACCTCTCCAAAATTGCGCCAGAGCAGGCGGAAGATCCGTCTCTCACAATGCTGCCAAGACCTGGAACGAGCTAACGGCAGACATCAGACGCGCCCCCTCCCTGAACACCTTCAGGAAGACCCTCAAGACCTGGCTCTTTGGCTAAATAGATCTGCGGACCCCCCTCCCCCTCAACGCCTTGAGACCCTCACGGGTGAGTAGCACACTTACAATTCCCTGATTGATTGATTGATTGAATCTTTGAAACATAGACTACTCAAAGCTAACCCAGAAACCCTTATCTCTGACCCCTACTTCTGTCCAAAAAATGGTGCTATTACTAGCGACCTGATCTTCTATACTAAAAGAAGAGCTCAGTGGAGATCGGCGTTCCACTCTTTACTCAGAATCACCTCGGCCAAAAAGTTCCCTCACGGTCTTAGACTCTTGGCTACGACGTCTCCCACATTTAGAGCAAATGCTACTATATCCATCTACAACAATGGAACTATACTAATTCAGGCCACCAATCGCAACCTCGACATCTTTGATGACAGATTTGCCCTCCTTAAAAGATCGTTGGTCACTAGCGACTCCCCTATTCAATCTAGGAACGGGCTTCCACTTACCTCGTCTCAGGATGACCCTGATCCCTCTCCAATGGGACACAACCTGAGGATTGCCCCACATACCTCGTTCAAAACACACAGGACCATAGCTCCTCCAACCCTAAGCTCCCCAAACTCACCACCGTGCCCAGACCTAACCAGACACATGCCAGTAATTCTGGAGCATTTGTTATCCCTTGCTCCAACCACCTCTCCGACACCTCCCCCATTCCCTCTCCCACTAGCTCTTTCCTACATAACTCCCTTACTCGACAGCTGGCTCGCCCACTCTCCACCAGGAACTCATCTAACCTCCCTTCTCCTAACCTTCCTTCCAGTGCCCACTCACCTTGCGCGCCCGTACATCAGAGTGGGAACTCTCCATTAGCGGATTTCCCCCCTCCCCTTCGTCCCCCTGCTCTGTTCTCGCCTCAGCCCTCCCCATTGATCAACCCTCCTCCTCCCCTCCACGTGAACCATAACCCACATTCAGATCCTGCTGCTAAGCTCAAGGAAATAAACCAGGAACTTCTAACTCTCAAATCAGTCATCCAAAAACTCATTAAGTCCACCCAAGAGTTGGCCCTTAATCTCTCTTCCAACAAGACCTCACAGGAGTTCCCGCTTATGATCCAGTTGAAACCCCCAGTCCAGAATTGGATTACCACTCCCTACCCTAACGCCCCATCTAGACCCGCCAGATCCTAAAATCCATTTTCAGAACCAGATATTCTCTCCCTCCTTCGTGCTTACAACTCTCCACATATATCCATCTCAGTCCCTTCTAGAACCTCACAAACAGCCCCATTAAATGCCCCTAGCTCGACATATGCTAAGCATGGCAACATGGAAGCCATCCAAAGCATCACACCCAACCCTCATAGAGTTCCCAGACTCAACGCCAATGCCTTAAACATTAATAATCTCATGCACATCCCCACTGCACAGCCTGTGCTCACTGACAGCCTGCACAAATCACACCTGAAATGCATGTTACTAAACTGTAGATCAGCTGTGAAACATGCCACAGACCTTGCAGATCTCATCCTTGCCCAAGAATTTGACCTCCTTATCCTCACCGAAACTTGGCTCAACGACTCCTTTGGCCCTATCCTTGACATGCTAGTCCCTCCCAGCCACAACATTATCAGACTCGACCGAGTTAAGAAAACAGGAGGTGGCATAGCCTGTATCTACCGCAACTCTCTCGCAGGAAAACAGTCCCCTTCAGCTAATCTCTCATCCTGTGAATACTTATGCATAGACATCACTAGCACACGCAGACCCTTATGCAGCCTTCACATCTTCTACCACCCCCCAGGTGATAACTTCCCTCTAATTGAACAAACTATGGAAACCATCTCCTCCAACCTGGGCCGACACTGCCCCCAGATCTTCCTTGGTGACTTCAATCTCCACTGGAATGACCCGCATGGTCAGGCGGTTAACACTCTCAAAAACTTCCTAACTGACCTCTCCCTGACTCAATTCTGTGACAGTCCCACACACAACTTAGGCTCGACCCTAGATCTAATCATCTCCAACTACAACTCCATTCATCTCGAATCTATTCTCCCCTGTGACTGGTCGGACCATCACTATATCAACTTCCTTATCCTTGAAAGTTGGAACTCCAAAAGTGCACAACCACTAAAACTAAAACAGTGGAAAAGATCGCTCCAACTTCTCGACCAATTCCAATCGGGCTTCCGCACTGGCCACAGCACCGAAACGGCCATCACTCATATAGTGGACAACGCTCTCACTTTGCTTGACCAGAATGAAGCCTGCCTATTAATTCTTCTCGATCTCTCATCTGCATTTGACACTGTCAAACATGGCAATCTACTCAATCTCTTGGAAGGCAGGATGGGGGTCTCAGGCACGGTCCTTAAATGGTTTGCCTCTTTCCTCAACAACAGAACACAAAGAGTCAAATCCAATCAGACTCTATCCAACCCCAGTCCCTGCAAGCTGGGTGTCCCCCAAGGGTCCTCGCTCTCCCCCATGCTCTTTAACCTTTTCATGGAACCACTGACTGTAATTCTTAAAGCCTCCAACATCCAATATCACATGTATGCGGATGACACCCATCTTTACATGAAAATATACTCCCCCGAAGACATCAAATCTCTCAACGGAACCCTGCTCAAAACCCTAAACTGGCTAACCTCCAACCATCTCAAACTAAACGCCCCTTAAGACGGAATTCCTCCTCATTGCACCCGCTAGGCAAACCCCCACTGTTGTGCAATATCTTTGTACCTCACCGCTCTCAACTGCACACCACACATCATTGATTCCATGAAATCACTGGGAGTTCTGCTAGATAAGAACCTAAACATGCAAGATCACATCAGAGCATCTACTAAAGGAGCGAACTTCCAACTGAGCATCCTGTCGTGTCCCTGAACCCCCACAAACACACGCAGGACACAGGTAGGAGACTTATTCTGCTTTATTCGCTTCTCTGCTCCCTTGCCCACACGTGTCTCTCCTCTTCCCCTGCTCCTCGATACTGCCCTTTTTCCCCACACCCTGACCGGATGTGGTGTCAGGTTTCACTTGTCCCCACTGTCCACTCTGGGGTCCTAGTGCCCGTCTCCAGGTCACTACATCTCCCCCTTTTGTCACAAAGAAATGACGATAAGTTGAAAACACAGAGATGTGTCGATAGAGATAAGAACAGATAAGATAGAGATAAATGCGCCTCCCATCGTTACATTTCTTCTATTAGTCTTTTCGGCCGTCTGCTTACTCTTCTTGGGCAAGCCTCCGTCTGTTGCTCTTCTGATGGCCCCTCCCCATTGTGTGTTCCCTTTCTCTCGTGCTCCGACCATTCTCTTTCTGCTGTGTCCTTGTCTTGGTCTTCTTCATTCTTCTCCTTCAGTCCTTTGAAGTGTGAGCTGTTCCGTGTTATCCTTCGGTGTTCTGACTCCGCTGTGATCATTGGCCTTTTCACTTGAGTTACTGTTAGCGGGTCTGTTGAGAACATGCTGTCAGACTTCCTATGTTGTCTTTGACGCACTATCACAGTGTCCCCTTCTTTCAGGTGCGACGAGACGGCGTGTCGCCTGGCGTCTGCGTATCTTTTCATTTTTTCTTTAGCCTCCTTGTCTCTTGCCTCAATGCTGCTGTGTTCTGGTGTCATAGTTGCTTCTACTTGTGGCAGCCTTGTTCTGCTTGTCCTTCCCAGTACTAGCTCTGCAGGGCATTTTCCGGTGGAGTTATGGGGCGTGTTTCTATAGTCACGTAGCACCTGGCATAGAGCCTGGCCAATTGATATCTGCGCCAACTTCGCCCTTTGAACCGCCTTTTTGATGTTCCCCATGAACCTCTCCACCATTCCATTCGCTTGAGGCCACAACGGAGTTATCTTCCTGTGGTTTATTCCCAGGTAGGCCATGAACCTGCGGAATTCTTCTCCTGAGAACGGGGGCCCGTTGTCTGTTTTTAGTGTTTCTGGTGAGCCCCAGGCCGCACAGATGTCATCTAGTATCGGTAAGGTTGCTGACGTCGACGACACCTGTCGCACTATGGGGAATCGCGAGTATTCATCAATGACCACAAGCAGATAGCTGCCTGTGTCTAGTGACCCGAAGAAGTCAGCCGCTAGTGTTGTCCACACCGCTCTTGGGATTTCTGACATTTGTAATGGTTCATGTTTGGGTGGTGGTCCTGTCGTTTGGCAGAGGTGGCATGTCGTGATTGTGTCTTCCACCATGCGGTCTAAACCAGGGAACCATACTTTCTCCCTTAGCAGTTTCTTTGTGGCTACGATTCCTTGGTGTGACTCATGAGCCAGATCGACCAGTTGTCACCTCAGTGAGCGTGGTATCACTATTCTTGTTCCTCGCATCATTATTCCTGTTGCTGTTTCTGACAGTTCTTCGTTTATCTTCTTTAGGGCAAGCATTTCTTCTTTGCGTACTCCCTCTCCCCAGGTGCAATTATTATTGATGTGTTTCCATCTCTGCTTTCTCATTGTCTCCATGGCCATTTGCAACGTGGCATCCTCCTTTGTCTCGTTTTCCAGCTGCACTACTGTTATCGGTGCCGGTGTGTTTTGCTTTAGCACAAAGTTGAGGTACTCTTCTGCCATCGATTTCTTCTCTTGTGCCTGCGGCAACGGGTGTCTCGACATGTAGTCTGCCGGGTTGTGCTCTTTCCCGGGCTTGTGCACAATCGTGAAATCGTAGTCCATCAGCCTTATGCCCCAGCGCTCAATCCTGGGTGGCATTTTGGCCGACGGGCTGCCATAGATCGTTACCAGCGCCTGGTGGTCAGTTATGATGGTGAATGGTTTCCCGTATATGAACATGTGATAATGTTCACACGCCCACACCACCGCTAGGCTTTCCTTTTCCGGTTGCGAGTATGCCCTCTCAATCTCTGTCAAGCTTTTTCTTGCGTACGCGACAATTTTCCTTGGTGAATCTCTCCCTGGCAAATGCTGCACTAGTATCGCTCCTAGTCCTACTGGGCTGGCGTCCACAGTCAGCTCAGTGCAGAGCATGGGATCAAAATAAGCAAGATGTTCCACAGTCATCACCGCATGTCTGATTTCCTCGAATGCCTTGTTGCACTCCGGTGACCACATGAACTTCTGTCCTTGTTTGGTCAGTTCTCTTAGTGGTGTGCTCACTGTGGCGAAATCCTGTATGTATCGAGCGCAGTAGCTGGCAAGTCCTAGAAATGATCTTACTTCTGCGACGCCCGTCGAAGGATTCGCGTTTTTCAGTGTCTCTACTTTGCTGGGATCTGGCCTCATTCCTTGTTTGGAGAAAATGTGTCCGAAAAACACCAATTCCCTTCTTCCCAGCTCGCATTTGTCTCCATTCAACGTTAGTCCCACTTGTTCCAGTTGTGTGCACACTTGACGCAACGCAGTGTCATGTTCTTTGTCTGTTTTTCCAAACACTAAGATCTCATCACTATAATTTAGGCTGTTCTGTACCGGCCTTATCACCTGCCTTATTGTCTCTTCCGCAGCCGATGAGATTCCGAAGCTCAGTCGCTTGTATCTAAACAGGCCCAAGTGTGTGGAGAATGTTGTGATGTACCTGGACTGGTGGTCTAGTTCTAGTTGGTGGTACCCTTTGCACAGGTCCAGCTTCGAAAATTGGCAGGCTCCAGTGAGACAGCTGATCATGTCGTTTAGGTGTGGTCCCGGGTGACGCTCTCTCGCGATTGCTGTGTTTGGGATCCTCATATCTACGCAGATGCGGATCTTTGAAGTGTTCTTCTTTGGGACTGCCACTATCGGAGACACCCAGGGCGTTGGCCCTTCAGCAGGCTCAATTATGTCTTGCGCCAGGAGGCTGTTGATTTCCTCTTCAACTTGTCGTTGTAGGTGGATGGGTACTCGTCTGTGATGTTGGGCCACCGGCGTAATTGCTTCATTAATATGTAGCGTTATCTGCTTTCCTTTCAATTTCCCGAGACCTTTCAGTATGGCTGGGTATTCTTGTAGAATGTTCTCCTTTTCCGACATGTGATACGTCATAGCTAGCAACCCCATCACTTGCACTGTTACATTGCTTAGCAGGCATGGTGCTGGGATGTCACCTTTTAGCACGTGTATTTCTTCTTGGTAGGACCTGCCCTTGTATGTTAAAGTCTCTGTAAATTTTCCTATGTTTTCTACTGGTCTTTTGGAGCCCCACGTGAACACGTCTACGGTTGACGGTGACAGCGATGGTTTCACTTTCATTTTCCTGTATTCTGACATGCACATGATGTTGCATGTTGCTCCACTGTCTAGCACGAACTTAGCTTGGTGGCTCCCAACACCGATGTCCACGGTGGCGGTTTTCTTTATTTGCTGCTTCTCCACTAGCTGAATGTGCTCCGACCTCGTGTCTTCTTTGGGCTCGTCTGACATTAGATATAGTCTCGCCTCACTCACTGGTGCTGTCGTCTCTTCGGACTCATCAGAGGAGCTACGATTAGCCGTTTCCATGTGTCGTGCATATCTGTTGCTGGTCATCCGTGGTCTCATTGCTCTGCCTCTCTCACTTCTGCCTTGTCTGCTCATGCACATGCTTGCAAAATGATTGTCCCTGTTGCACTTTCTGCACTTCTGGCCCATTGCTGGGCAGGCACCGACTTGCAGGAATTCAAGGCCACATCGATAGCATGTTTGTTCGCCCTTCTTTTGTTGGACTGGCGCCTGGTATTCCTTTTTCTTGAAAGTCCCAGCGACGCGATGCGCCAGCGCCACTCTCTTTTCTTTTCCCATCTCCATTTGCTTGGCATGTGCTGTGGCCCGTGGTTCCGTGCGAGCCATCGTCAATATCTTCTCCAGCGTCGTTGGTTCCTTCAGAACGCGTGCTCGGAACTCCACTGATTGACAACCTTCAATAATGCGCAATCTTATCGCTTGCTCGTTGTCAAACTGGTCAAATGCGCAGTATGTGACTAGTTTTCTCAGTCTCGTTGCAAAATCGTCCAAGCTTTCTTCATCTTGCTGGCATGCAGTGTTGAACGTATACCTCTCGAAGTCAATGTTTCATTGAGGTTCGAACTTCTCGGTGAGACATTTTATTACTCCTTTGTAGTCCGTTGTTTTATCACTGGGGAATGTGATGAGCAGATCTTCTACTTCATCCCCTGCGAGATTTAGAAACAGGTCCAGTTGTTTGGTTTCCACGACGTCCGTGGCGCGCATGTAGCGCTCAAATTGCCTGATCCATCTCTCCCATCTGATGCCTGCTTGCGGTTCCGATAGGCTAAATGGTAAAGGTCTGCGGAATATTGCTTGTGCGCTCTGTTTCTCCGTGTCGGTCATTTTCTTGCTTTTATACTTTCCTCACTTCTTTCCTTTATTTAGTCCTTTGTGGTCGCTGTACTTCTTGTATTTTCACTGTTTGTCTCTATCTTCCTATCTTTTTTTTTTTTAATCTATTTCTTTTATTTTTCCATGTATTTCAATGGCTGCCTGACTTCAAAATGGCCGCCGAGCTTTCCTGTACTCTGATTGGCTTATTTTGCCTGACTTCAAAATGGCCGCCGCAGTCTCGCGAGGTTTCAGCCTCTATGGCCTTTGCCTGACCTTCTAAAATGGCCGCCGCTTGTTCCTGGCTCCTGATTGGTCCGGCCTGCCTGTCTTTAAGATGGCCGCCAACTCTCACGATAGTTCGTTTGAACTTTGCGCGTCAGTAGCGTTAACTCGCCTCTCTATTTAGTCGCTTTACAGTCACTTGCTTACCGCTCTTGTCCTGCGGTCGGGGTGGGCTACCGCAACGGTATTTCTCTTGGCCACTCGGACCGGGGTGGGCTCCTGGCTCCGGTTCCAGTATTGCTCTTGGCCACTCGGACCAGGGTGGGCTTCTGGCTCCGGTTCTCCTTCCTCTCAGCTCCCGACGCCACGGCGATTTTCGTCATCGGACCAGGGTGGGCTCCTGGCTCCGTCTCATTTATTCTCCGGCTGCTCTCGACGCCACGTGGATTTCTCTTCGGCCAGCAGACCAGGGTGGGCTCCTGGCTCCGTCGTCGACCTCGACGCACGACGACGATTCTTCCTTGGGATAACGATGATCCCACCTTCGTTCGCCAGTTGTCGTGTCCCTGAACCCCCACAAACGCACGCAGGACACAGGTAGGAGACTTATTCTGCTTTATTCGCTTCTCTGCTCCCTTGCCCACACATGTCTCTCCTCTTCCCCTGCTCCTCGATACTGCCCTTTTTCCCCACACCCTGACCGGATGTGGTGTCCGGTTTCCCTTGTCCCCACGTCCACCCTGGGGTCCTAGTGCCCGTCTCCAGGTCACTACACATCCTAAGAAAACTCAAACCCTACCTTCCCCAAAAAGACTTCAAATCGGCGGTGCAAGCCCTGGTCATCTCTAGACTTGAATACGGCAGTGCTACTCTATGCGGACTGCCGAAACTCAGTTTAGCCCCCATCAGAGCATCTCTAAATGCTGCTACTAGACTCATCAAGGGTTCCAAGAAGACCAACCACATTTCGCTGGACCTGAAATCGCTCAACTGGCTTCCTTTTGAGGCAAGGATCCAACAAAAGATTGCCTGTATGACCCATAGAGCACTACACTTCAATACCCCACTCTACCTGAGAAATAAGCTGGAACTATCTGGTGGCTCCCGGCCCTCAAGGAGCACCGGCACACTGCTGCTTAAGCCCAAAAAAATTAATAAACTTAAAACCTACAATCGTACATTCTCTGGTATTGCCCCGAGAATCTGGAACTCCCTTCCAGTGGAAACAAGACTGATTCCCTCAACATTTGCCTTCAAAAGGGAAGTTAAAACTCTACTAATGAACAATGCACTGAACTAGAAGCTTTTCTCCTCTTGACTCGAGCCTGTTTAGATGTTTTACATGTCATTTGTTGCGACCTATTGTCGCCTGCCATAATGTCATTTTTGTTCTTGATGTATATTGCCCTACTTTTCTTTCTCCCCCAGCCTTCTTCCTATGTCCTCCATAATGTCATTTTTGCTCTTGTTGTATATTGTCCTACTTTTGCTTTGATTTTTCTCCCTTAGCTACCTTCCTATGTCTTCCTCAACCGTATGTAAAGCGCACTGATACCCACTTGGCTCGTGTTCGCGCTATACAAAACTTTTTAAATAAATAAAAACACTTAAGATGGAGAGCAGGTCACAGTTGCACAAGGATAAACAAAGCCAAACCATGGACACTTCATTTAAACAAGTATTGGCAAAGTCAATAGGATTTGCCTATATGAGAGCTATTTGCTTTGTCATTTTTTAAGCCATGTTGCACAGCGGCCCTTTTCTGCAAGTAAAATAAAAGCACTGTGAAATAAAAGTGCTATGACGCGGCCAGAGCTGACCGCATTATAGCACTTTATTTTTACTTTCAGCCATGTTTCACTCTCCAACGACAAAGAATCAATGACATTCAGATCTGCATATTGGTTGACTTATATTATTTTTTGGCTCCTCTTGCATTGTGGTTCTTGTCGTTGTGTATGGTTTTGTGTTTGAACAACACTTGGTTGAAGCCTAACATATCCAGAAATATATACATGAGTATTTAAAAGGGCACTTCTGAAACTCAATGTAGTCAGATTTGTAGAAGAAGGTCCCGAGGCAAAAGTTGTATCTGGTTCTGACCTAGTTCTCGTACTGTAGTTTCCTATCAATGGTTCCCCATAGGTGACTGACTTCAAAATAATCAAAGTGTCATTAGCTTATTTAAACATTAAAATTAAACTACGTTATTTCATCGAGCAATTTTTCGTTATTTGTCAGAAAAACGTACTGTTTTTCTCTTCAGTTGGAAAGCCATTGCTCCCATGAGGCCTGTTTTATATGTCAGCAGACATAGCTGGAGTTAAATTATTTAATTTCCATTTAGAAGCAGATTTTCAAACTAGGGTTTTTCTTACCTACCGGTGCTATTCTATCTTCAGGGCGGCTGGGCCTGCTACTTCCACTGATGCTCTAGTCCCACACGGTCCTGATCGCTGCTGGCATTGCAAGATGCAGGCGTGAGATAAACCAACCCAGTACTTGACCTAATGGTGCACTTTACATTAGTGCTGCTATCAAGACCTTGCGGCTGGCTAAAACAGCGGCGTGCAGGACTGAATTGAAAGCGTGTAAAGAGGCCCCATTCCTCCACAACAGTACCAGTGAGTTTTACAGCGACTGCGCACTGCTGCCTAACAGGACATGTGGCGCCAGTCAGTCTAAGTAGGCGCAGCAAAACACTCTGCGTAGGAGTGCAGACTCAGCTTACAGCCACGTTAACTTAAAAATGGAAGGTTAGCAAAAATAAAATAAAAAAGAAATATAATGTAAAGTTTTGCAGCAATATGAGGACCTCAGATTTGGGGGGACCAGTCTGAAATATGGGCTGGCACTTCTTCGGCCCCCCAGTGGCTACGGCCCTGGAAAAGCCTATCTCATGGTGCACACAAATGTTCTGTGTTCACCTATGACAAAAATATCAGCATTGGGGATCCAGACAACAGTACAGTTGAGCACTCAGGGCAGGGGTACACATATTTTGCATTCAGAAGACTTTACCTTCCCAGCACTTAGCCAAAGTGCTAAATACATTTAAAAAAAAATTTATAATGGATACTATTACATAATCTTTTAATGAATGACATTCAGTTCCACTTGAAAAGCCTCAAGGCGGAATTCTGTGCGCCACATTTAAGAGACATATATATCTTGTGCCAGCCAGGACATGTCTTCCTAATGCTTGGTCATCAATCACCAAGGCCTTGCTGCTAGCTGAACCTGTACCTTTCACATTGTACAGGACAGCATGTCTTCACTATTTGGAAATATGGGAATACAAGAACATGGCCTGATTTTAAAATGTATGTAGAATCCCAAATCTCATGCCAACTCTTAGCAGTGCATTGAAGATACAATTATTTGTGTGTGAGGGTGGAGTTAAGTATAACCGCAAACCAATGAAAATACAAAAAATTGTTTAATTCTATAAATATAACCAATAGTTAGCAAGTGCTTCTCCAGAGTAAACAAATTCCTCACAAGTCCATTTTTGTCCCACTCTTTTGTCAGGTGGAAATCTACTCTGGCTTTCCTTTCAACAGCAACCATCCGACACGGACAAAAACAGGTACGTATTAGAAAGGGGAAAAACAAAATAATAACAAATATAAAGATATCCCTGTTTGAATCTTGCTTTTTCCTAGTAGTAATTTCCTTATTTCTATTTTTAACATAATGCAGTTCTTTTTTTCTTCCTGTTCCCTTTTGTATCTCTCTTACGAAGACTTTCTTTAAAATCTTGTCTTATGCTGGTTCTGTATCCCCAACTGTTGCTCTTGATCAGCAATGAAGGAGGCCCATTCACCCTCCTTTCCTGGTGCCCGAGACCCAGAACCTCCATGTTTTTCTGGCACCTGTCCACCCCAATATGTTAACCCCTCGGCAACCTGCCTGCCAGCTGCTCTCATTGGAAGCGGTTAGATGCTCCCATGCACCCCTGAAGGTGTCTCGTCTGACAACGCCATTACAAACTGGACCAGACAGTAAGAGGCCCTCTTTGGGGGGGGGGAGGGGTTTATATAGCGCAAACTAGACCTGAAGGTATCAGAGCGATTTACATGAGCATTTGTTGCATTACAGGAGGACACATTAATTTTTGTTAGGCACGGGGAGATTAAGTGATTTGCCCAGAATCACAGGATGTTGAGTGTCCCTGCCAAGACTCAAACCTGGTTCCCCAGCTCCGAGGTTGACCGTTCTAGGCCACATCCTCGCCCCTTCTTAAAGAAATCTCATCCATCAGGTCCACCCTCATAGCGTTGGACACTAACATGTTTAATCTCACATCAGAGGCCAAGTCAATCTGGCAGGATATGTCAACAATCGGCACATGACTGGATGGGGTGGATAACCGGCTGGATGCCACCAAAGCCCAGCACGTTAGCCTCAGAGACCAAGGATGAGGCATCCACTTTATAAACCGGAAAGTGACTTGGAGGACAGCGTAAGACGAGATAACTTCCGTATCTATTGGGTTCCAGAGAGCACAGAAAAATCATATAAGATCACTTATAATGCATCCATGATTACAGACCTCCTCCACTGAGCTCACTCCTTTGATTGCTGTTGAATGGGATAACAACATAGGGTGGGGCACTTTGAGTTGTGACACACTGGATGTTTTACCTAATTATATTGTCACTGCCATGTTTCTTTGGACTTTCTCCTTTAGCCAAGCACTAGTGGGGTACACTTTGGCTGAAGAAAGGTAATCAAGTGCATTTGACCACGTAACCTTAATTTACTTTGGACACCTGAGATTATTGTTGGTTGGGGATCTCTTTTCTTCTCTCAATTAATTGCTGTTGTTTCAAGATTATATGTGCACTTGAAAGCTGGACGGATTCTGGTGATGATTTGTTTTTATTTTTTACTGATGAGACGACGTATTCCTCAATACTTGTCTATTCGGCTACCAATCTTTGATGACCAGTACAAACGTCTGTTCCTTGTCTGGACATTATCTTTATGTTCTATACGCAGAGTGACTAATCATATTTCTGGTCCTGATGAATGCCCGTGAACCCCATTTGTGGTCGAAATGAGGGCAGAAACATGCTGACCCAAAGCAGGGGTATATTTGTTGGTAACCCCTAGTCCTGTTAGTTTTTAAGCCTGCCCCAGGACACCGCACAGTAAATATATTTGGTTTCCTGGAGACAGCTTTAATATTTTTCACATAATTACTTTTTCACTATTGCACTCTGCTACTCACTCACTGTGTTTCTTGGTCCCCTCTAAACGAAAAACACCTCCTCTTCCATTTTTTGGAGAGTTGAAGACCACACTGAGGACCTTGCAGCCCCAGTGTGAGGAGGGAATGGTCTGATGAAGCATGTCACCTTCGGGTGAGTGAGGGTTCTCGTCCTTAAAAACAGATCCCCCATCATACATACCACTTTCAATCTTTTTCTCTTGGTATTAGTTAATGTAACTTTGTCTATTTTTTGGTTGAGGCCGTACCTAGTGTGAGTAATCATTATGACCTAACATATAACATCACTCATGGCATGATCTATGACATCTTTTAAGACGTCACTGATGATATCTCTAATGACATATCTGATGACAACTATAACTCTATAACTAATTACTGGTAAATTTCAGTTTTTTTTTTTATTTCAAAACATTAATGTTGTCAATGACATATTCACCTAACTATTGTGTTACTTTAACATTTTTTGCCAGTGAATTTTTAGTTTTTTTAATGTAAAGTAATATTTTATTTCCATACATAAAGCAGGCCAGGGCGTAGTTTGCGTAGTTTCGCTATGCGGAACTCCGTGAAGTGACAGAAAAACACCGCAAAGTTCCACAAGTGGCAGAATGCAGTGCGAACTGCCATTCGCGCTGGTCTTCCTGCAGCTCAGGTAGAAATTCTACCCGAGCGGCAGCTCACACTCGCGAACTTACCATTCGCGAGTGCAAGGAGGGAAAAACTCTGCTGCACTACGCGGAGTGGAGTGTTTTGCACTTCTTGAGCTCCGCAGAGCGCGGAGTGCAGAAAACTCTGCAAACAGAGTGGAATTCAAAGCCCAGGCCTAATGTAAAGCCAACCTCCCGCAGCGCACAGCTTGTGGCCTTCAGCAGTGCACAATGCTGGGTTGGCCACAGGGCTTGGCCTATGGCCAGACCCTTCGCAAACCCCCCCACAGGCAGCCAACCCCACACTGTGAATGGCCTTCAGCTGTGCCACTGCTGGACGTTGACAACAGGGCCTGGCCTGAAGCCAGGCCCTGTGCCTACGCCACCTGAAGGCAGCTGACCCCCAGAGGTACCCCTTTCGTCACACATGGTGTGGGGCTTGCCACAGCAGATCCTGCACCCAACTCCCCACAGACAGTCACCCAGAAGCTGGTAACTCCATGCTGCACACAGCCTTTGGTCATGTGTGGCATGGGATTAACCGCAGGGCCTTTCTTGTAGCCAGGTCCAGCTTCCAACTCCCCACAGGCAGCCAAACCCACGTTGCACACCGTTTATACTCATGCACAGTGGTGTTGTATACTTCCTAGGGTGTCCATAAACGGGCTTTCTAGAATCATGTCCTTATATAGGCACAATTCGCCCTGCCCTTATATAGGCATAAAATCCCAGTCTTTATTTAGGCATAAACCGTGCACTCCAAATACAGGCATGGTCTCCGACATCCGTCCACCCTAACGTCACAACGAGTTCATGAAAAAACAGACCCTTAGGCAGCGGGACTTTCCCTAGCCCAGGACTATTGATTTCTTCAAGGACTCATATATTATGCATGAACCATTATTCCTTAGGGGTTCATTCATGACGTCTTCTGCTGTCCGACTCATGTCAATGCTAACATTTTCAGGTATAAATATACCTTCCCAAACCCCTGTAAATCAGAGGAGACCTCGACTTCAGAGGAGCCCGTTTCCCGGCCGGACGCACTGAGAAGACGCTGTCATTCCTGCACGCAGAGAGTCCAGCTTCCAGTCATCTAACTTCCCTTGCGGGGTGTTGGAGTTCGAGTCTGGAAAGAGATTCCTATCCCTCTCATTCTTCAGGTATGGAGATGACAAGAACCTAGAGGGACTCTTGGCATACTAGGCATACTAGACTTAACATACTCTTAGTATACTATAGTAAGGAATACTTCACCTACTTCTACTTCTCCCTACACCTAGGATAGGTTAGGAACACTGGGGTAGAACTAGGCTAGAAACGCATCGTATGAGTACTCGCATTTTTAGGCTGTGTCATTTTATGTAAATGCATATATGCTAAAAAGATAATGCTAACGCAGTATTATTTATTTCTACTGCTCACTCTGTACATTATTTATCTCGCATACTGTCTTGTGATCGTAACAGCACATTTAACTTACACCAGAAACAAGACTGTTCAATAAACATTTTATTGAAACGCCCGTCTGTTCTTTCTGTGTAACTTTGAGAGTAACTAAAACATGCACGACTGAGCTGAGTGAAATAGTTATCTATTGTTTCTACGACTCTGGGACACGTTCTGATTCTAAAGAGAAACAAAGTGGTCATGTTTTGCGGCTGCCAGAAACTACTCCCTTCTTGCCGTCAAGAAGTTTCTAGTGGCCTCTGAGCTAGCTGGCACAAGTAATTAAGTTTAATATACTCGATAGGGACATACCGACCTTAGTCCTATGTCAAACCTATAGGATATATTATTCCAATGCGCAGAGCCTATTAGGGAAATAGGAGCTACACTACATGGCCCCCAACGTTTTGGTAAGGCAGTAATTCAACGTTAGATACTGAGTAACTCAGCCGTGCTTCTTCTTTTTCTCTAAGAGACCCCTACCCATATACTCCAAAAGACGTCTGGAGTGGGCAGGGTTAAGTATCCGCCACGGCTACATAGGGCAGTACCCTATATATTAGCTGTTTGGTTTGTTCAACGTTGAAGGATACAGTGTTCCACAAATATTGTGCACCTTATCTTTGTTTCCTTGAAACTTGTTCTACATTTTTCAAACAAAATGAATGAAGACGCCGGAAACGGTGGAGCTGCGGCTGACCCAGCCCAGCCAGCATTTTTTAACAATACCGGTTTAAATGAAACCGAGGAGGGTGTCATTGACATTGCTCCAAACTTAAGGAGAGCCATTACTCTAAAACGTATAAAACATGGCCTACCACCGAGAGGAGGTAGAGCAGTTTTCGTGATAGAGGCACACGAATCCTTTCAGACAGAGGTATTCTATTCATGGGTAATACTTCCTGAATCCAATTCAGTAACACACATGTTTCACTTCTACAAAGAAGATGAACCACCAGAGGAATACATTCCTTTCGAGGATATAGAGATTCCATTAACATACCAGGAGCATCAGCTCTGGTTTAAAGGCGCCCTAAAACATCACAAAAATATTACCAGGCTCGGTACATTAGGTAGACCAGGAGCAACATGGCCGATTCTAGCCGGCTACACACCTCATCCCGACATTGAAGAAATTTCAGACGAGGAACTACTTACTCAACTCACAGAGTTAATAAAAATCTACAGACAATTGGTTCAATATGTCATGCAGACTTTCACAGTCCAACCACCTTTAACAATTCCAAATCAAACCCCTCACCAGGGGAACACTCTAAAAATTACACCACAGACTCTATACGCAGTCATGGGTAAAATGCCCACTAAGCGTGAGCAAATTTCATTTTGGATAGCTCAAAAAATTACTCAAATCGAAGCAGTATTTCCAAATACTAGCCCGCATGAGAAACACAGAATCCTAACCATTAGTTTACCAATGGGGATCACACCACAACTGGAAGACTGCACCACTTGGGGCTCAGTCTTTGCTGCCATCTACACTAAAACACACGGCATTCCGTCAATTGCGGTAATACCTGATGTCCTAAAACAAATTCAAAACGAATACGGGGCAGAGCCTGCTCTCAATTTAGGTATGAAATTACTGAAGAATTTCGACCAGGTCTCAACAATAATATTATCTAATATTAAAGGGGAGGCAGCAGCAGTGGCGAGCCGACAAAAATTAAGGGAATTTGATGTTACAGAACATCAAACAGAGCTACCCAGAATTATAGAACAATCTTATGCAGAATTAGGCAGAGATAGTTTGGGTGGGAGACCAGTTAAACCAAAACTATCTGAAAGTCCTGAGAAGGACTCAATTAAACAAACTCCTACATCTTCTAAAAAGAAGTGGGAGACTAATAAACAAAATTCAAACGAGAAACTTTCTCAATCCCGAGGTAGGTCTCCTCAAAAGGAGCCCTCTGAAAGGAGGTATAACCTCAGGAATAGGGATAATTTGAGAAAACCTGATAGGTATCAAGATACTGATACACGTTCCTCTCGTCCCTTTCAGGTCTCATCACAGACTTCGGAAAGAAGAGGACGAACAGAACATAGAGAAGAACGCGTGAAATCGAAAGACGACAAACACGCTCCAAAAACAAAAACAAAACCTCAATTCTCCAAAAAGAAGGTAGCAGGTCTGAAGATAAGACATGTCGAGAATACTGAGAACACAACTCAAGAACGGAGAATGGGCTCAGACAATGCTGGACAGTGCAGCAGAAGTCACAATAGCTCGCCAGAACCTGATGGAACTTCTGGAGATAGTGGACTTGAATGAGTACATCACAGTTGAGACTGTAGACACCAGGGTTAGTACTCCACAAAAGTTATATGACATAACACTCTGGATGGAGGGAGACAAACCTAGACAGGTTAAGGCACTTTTTTGGGAAAGACTATCAAAGGGCTATGACATACTTCTAGCAGAAAAAGACTGGCCACCACAATTTGTCAGGGACTGCCCACACGGCGAGGACATTATTATGCCTGCCTTCTCCAACCATATACCAATGCATCTAAGATATACATATGCCAGGAAATGGGCAGTGGCCCAGGCCCCAGCATTATATAAAAATCATGTAGGATGGGATGAGGACTCTCCTCACCATAAAATAAATCTGAAACATGAACCAACTGCACAAAGGCAGTATCCTATAAAGCAAGAAGCTAAAAAACAAGTCAGGGAGATCTTAGATCAACTTGAATACCAAGGGGTGATGAAAACATGCACCTCCTCAATGAACAATCCTTTGTTTCCTGCCTCCAAGCCAGACAATACATATCGTCTAGTTTTGGACTACAGACACTTAAACACTTGTTCTAAAACTTTTGCAGTGCAAAATGCACATAGCACAGCATTAATGAATAACATTGTGCGTAAAAAATACAAAACAACATTAGACATCTCAAATGGTTTCTTTTGTCAAAACATAGCACCTGAAAGCAGGTACTTAACGGCATTCTCCATAATGGGGACCCAGCGACACTTTTGTCGACTCCCACAAGGGTTCAAGCACAGCCCAGGTCTATTCTCAGTGAGGGTAACGGAGTTACTACAAATTTATGACAACGAGGCATTGTCCTATGTCGATGACATCTATCTGACATACGATGACCTGGAAAAACACTTGAACAGGGTGAGCACCATTATACTGGGATTCGCCTCTGAGGGCTAAAATTCAACTTTAAAAAGTCCCGAATTGCCCATCTCAATGTCCTATTTTTGGGATATGTGCTTTCAAGTGAAGGCAAGAGCTTGGCAGCTAACTTTCTAGAGAAATGTGCGCTGCTCCAACCTCCAAAGACGCTAAAAAACTTACAATCCATCCTGGGTTTCCTCAATTTTGGAAGAACATACATACTAAATTACGCAGAAAGGGTTAAACCCTCTACGCATTAATCAAACCTGATTTTTCAATCAAAAACTGGACACAGGAACACACAGAAATTTTGCGTTCACTCCAGGCTAACATGTTAGCAACAAATCACTTACAAACATGCGTAAGTCAAAGAAATTTGGTGATCCGAATAATTTCGGGTCAATGTGGATTCACCTACTTAACCTTCAATGAGGGTGAGAAAATACCAATCGCATACAAATCACATTTGTACACACAAGCGGAAATGCGCTTCAGTTCAACTGAAAAAATTCTGACAGCAGTTCAAACGGCTGTAGCAAAAGAAAGAGCCTTAGCCCAAGGGAAATGCATAATTGTCGTTACCCCAGTACCAGCTTTAGAAGCGGTCACGAAAGCAAGCATTCCAAATGCTAAAGCATTACATCCGAGATGGATACAATGGGTTAATTCTCTTGCTGCAACTGATGTTGAATATGTTTTTGATCCAGATTTAAAAACACAAGCATTTCTCCAAAATGAACAAGAATGTCCTCTGCCCACTGAGATTCTGCCTCTCGATCAGTACGAATTTATAATTTACACTGACGGATTCGCACAGCCCGCAACAGGGACTAAGCAAGCTTACAGTGCAGTGTGTGCTATCGTTAAAGGTCGCATGCGAAATGGCATATTCAGACCCATGGTCACAAAAACTCAGTCCCTAGGAGATTGTACAGCTCAGCGAGCTGAACTACAAGCATTCAAACTGGCACTTGAGAGTACGGATCGAGAATTCCCCACACGGATAGTGTGCGATTCCTTTTACTGTGTTCAGTCGTATAATGACTATATACGAACCTGGCTTGAAAATGGTTTCAAAGATGCAAAAGGTGGCACAATAAAGCATAAATTGCTTTGGGAACAAGTAGTTCAGTTGAAAAACGAACTACCAAAGGCTCACGTGATTCACACACTGAGTCATCAACGTGATGGCGTTCACGTTGCAGGGAATTCATTGGCTGACGAAGCCGCAAAGGGGCTGTTCAGACGGCTTCCGTAGCTGCGATCACTCATTCAAAAACAAAAATAGACGGTGAGATAATGTTGGCTGTCAATGCTTCAAGCAAAGGCAGTAGTGCAGCGTTACCAAAAAAGTTTCCACTCAAGTACTCTTATGTAATTGATGCAAACAACGTTCCTTTTGCTCGAATCCCTGGAGTGGGGGATAGGGTGATTCCAAACATGGAACGAAGAGCAGCCTTGATTTATGAAACACATTTGGGGGAGGGTCTGTCACATCAAGGGATCTCTAAAACAATTTTGACTTTAAAAGAGATGTACTGGTGGCCTGGAATGAATACTGAAATTCACATATTCATCAACAACTGCTTAGACTGTAAATTACAGCGAGAGAGCCACCAGACACCATGCTGCGAATGCGGCAGCCCAGTACAGACACCACTGTTAGACAGTATTAGGCTATCTACTCGCCTGCGTCCCACTAGACAAAGGCATTCCCGCAAATACTGAATCTAGGTTCCTATGGTTATGGCCTCAGCGCTCGGCTGACGCTCGAACTGTTATAAAAGATTTGCGAGTCTTTATCGGCACATACGCAATAGGCACGCTATATTCTGACCAGGGTCCTGCGTTTAGCTCTAGGGCTTACAAAGAAGCCATGGCCAGTCTGGGAGTTGCATTGCGGTACTCCTCTCCATTCCATCCTGAGGGAAATTCTGTTGTGGAAAGGAAAAACCAGGACATAAAGCAGTCTATAACAGCTAGGGTATTAGGTTCGGGTGATGGGTGGGTCAAACACCTCAATAGCGTACAGCGCGCACTTAATAATCTGCCAAGAAGTTCTCTAGGGGGGGTCACTACATATGAGGTCCTATTTGGGACAAGAATGTGGGTACCAGACCTTGAACACGTAGGCACAGTGGTGGAAAATAAACCGTTTGATATCAAAGATCGTTTGGCTGTTTTACAGGATCTCAATAAACTAAGAACGCAACAAAGCAACGTATTACTGCAGCCAACCACCACTGGGGAAACATCGGCGGTCCCAGCAAGGCCTGTCTGGATTCCAAAAGTTGGGGATCTAGTCAGAGAAAAAATAGCGGACAAGAAGGAATTTGGACCTTCTTACAGACAACCAGTACCTGTTCTAGCTGTTCAAGGAACAAGGACAGTACTTCTGCCGCCCCTTGCTGGAAGAAAGGAGAAAAGATGTGTGTCCATCGACCTGATCAAACCACAGTATGTGGCCAATACTGAACAGTAGGCCTCATGGACTCCGCCCTAGTAGCAGACGCACTCCTCTCTCTACTATCCAAGAGGTTCAGACTGAAAGACTGATAACTATCGAGAATTCAGCTGTAACAGATGGAGGACTAAGCAACCAAGCTATGGAACTCATCCCTCTTGACAACCAAGTAACAGTTCGTCCAAATACACCTGTCTACACCAACGTGACACGTGATGAACTGTCTCCTGTGATTTCAACAAATCCTGATGCAATTCCAACAATTGACAGAACTGCTTCTGGCTATTTCATTGACTTTGATACGTTCTCAGAAGATCCAAGTGAACCTGAAACGACGCCAGCATCATTCCAACTCAAGCAGCAAGTACAAGACCTTATTCACTTTCTGAAAAAGACTTATCTGGTTTCTCCATGGATTGAACTCTGGATTACATCTGGACTATTTGTTTTCCTGCTCTGGCTAGCTTTGGTAACAACTGTAAGCTTGCTCATCAGTGGCAGATACATCCATGTGAACAGTGAAGGTAAAGACGTGAATGTACTTTTGAAACCACATAAATCTTCCAATCGTGAAGCAAGAGACTTGTCATCAGTGAACATCACAGCCGTTCCTATACAGGATGGTATAGTGTGGGACAAAACAGATTATGACATTTTCGGCCCGACGGAACAATTGAACATTCCACATTTGTTTAAAATTTCACTAAGTGATTTAATTACGTCCAGTACCTATTCAGATGATTGGGACTTTGAGACTGTGAATGATATAATGTTTGATCTAGAGAAATCTGCTGCATTTTCTAAAAATGAATATTTAGAGGGTTCATCAGACTATGAACAACTGTATTGTTATAACCACTATGGTCATCATTATTTGCATAAAACTGCATATCCAAGAAATGTGTTTATGTTTAACCAATGGGAACATTGTCCTACACCACCAAAAGGTAGTTCAAAAGCATTTGCTAGTAAGTTTCCATATTTTTCAGGTTACAATACATCTAATCCAGAAACATTTTACTACAAAAATGTAAACAAAACAGGACTGAAAATTATGTTAACTAATACAAAACAGATTTACTCTGCAGCATCTATTGCCCAACTGTCTACACAGGGTTTCGACTTATGGAAAGACACTATAGAGACAAAAACTGTCTGGGGTAGTAAAGATTGGCAAGTACAGGGTATAGAAGCTTTATTTTGAGCCTGCATCATCCCTGAACAAATACTGTTTTTGAATGAAACCGTCCAACAAACATCTTGTCTTGGAATAGCCAAGATCAAAGAGATGAAAACACCTTCTGTGCCAACACCTGCCAGTGATAATAATACAACGGCAGTGGTGACAGTTGACAATATACTACAACTCAACAGATCTAATCCTGATTGGAAGAAATGGTTGATCTGGCCCACAGACACAAACAACTGTCAGGAAAGATTCCTGAATAAAACTCAGGGCTTTACTATTCATAGGCCAGACCCAAGATATGTCCAAAGACAGCATCCGGGGGTAGTAACAACATACAGTGTAGGAAAATTATGCCTCGATTGGCTGCATAGATCTACACTACAGGATGTAAGACAACACTTAACCTTACTTGCAGATGACGCAGATCTTAGGGAATTCTTGCTTGGACCAAGAAAACCGCGTCAGAAACGTTTCATATATGCCGGCATTTATGCTACTTATAACGAAGCATGGAAAGTGTCACAGATGGAGGCCGCAGAACGAATACGTGAACTTGATCGTATTAATTTAGAAAAAACACTCTCTGTGGTCGACAATGGGTTAACAACTTTGTCCTTCAGAATATATTCATTGGATGGCATTGTATCCTCTGCTATCGACATTCTAGAACAAGATTTGGCGATGTTACAACAAGGTCAATCTCAATTACGTTCTATAGTGTTATTGAGCTGGACGCTGCAATCTTTGCGAGCGGGCTATGTGCCTTGGCGTTTCATCAACACGTCGGCTCTGTTTGCAGAATACAATCTAACTGATAAACAGATCGAACTGGCACAAAGAGGAGCAAGGTATATAGTGCTGAGCATTGAAAAACTGGAACAATTACCATTCACAGTGGCAGAAAAACCAGCTACAGAATGGGTTATTCATGGCAAAATAACATTGCCTGTGACTACTTTTCAGTTTCAGTATTGCCTCAGACAAATGCAAGCAGGCAAATATGAAAGGTTGGGTAAGGAATACATTAAGACATCTTGGGATTTACCGTATACACATAGATGTTGGAGTGGGGATCGTGAAGTGTTTCTTAGCGGTACCAACTGTAAACATGCACTGACCGGTTCACTTATGTGTCAGGACATTTCTTTAAACGGGGCTTGTAATGGTTCTGTGGCAAATTTGTCTTGCCACCAGCGGGGTACACCAGCTGCTGTGATTAATCCGACGTTTGGACAACTTTCTAACGGGAGTTACCTCATGCTGAATGATCAGAGCTGCTGCGGAATGTTGCCAGGCCTCCCATATCTAGTAACGGTCAACTCCAGGGTCACTTGCTGTATGCAAGTATTGTTTCCCCCAATAGACACAGTCAGGGAGTCGCCTCTAAGGCCTTCGCTGAACGTCTCTTTTATAAGATTTGATACTTTGAGCAGAATGAAAGCCATGCTTTTACAACAAACAGTGCCTTTGACCTCGGCCAAAGAAACCTATGATCTACAAGTAGCAAGGACTTCGGCTGAGATACAGACTTTAATACGTACAAACTGCCCTATACATTTTGTAGAAATGATAACACGTATCTTTAACATGTCTGATACAACAGGAATTGTACATGTATTTAAGAGCATCTGCTCCGGTCTGTTAGCACCTTTCCAGGCGAAACTTGGAATAATCCCGAACTTTGCACATTCGGTGTTTGGTGGCATTCCATTAATTCTAGCACTTGTTGCCGGAATTCTATTTCTCTTCCTGCTATTGCGCTATGGCCAGCCTATTCGCGGACATCACTCCGAGCGAAATGGAGAAAGCTCTCCTTGAAAGAAAGTGCCGTGAGCGAATAGTACAGCTATTGGGCATGACTCGTCTACGGGACCTTAATACAACTTGGTTCCTGTCATTCAGACCAATCTGGGAAGATTGCATCTTACCTGTTCTACGATGCCTGCTATGCGGTGAAGAATGCGTGTTGGACACCTGTCTAACATATCCATCAGCTACGCCAAAGGATGTCGATACTTTGCTGGTCCCGATAACGGCCCATGGTCTGTGTTGTCCCCAGCGGCTACCGATCCTGATGTCAGCATTCATTGAGATCTCACAGACGCTTCCGGCTGCTGCTGAGGTACGAGAAAGAACTCCAGGCACACAGGTAACAACGGACGCGAACATTGCTGCGGCGACCTATGCTGAGAGCGATGCTTCACATCTTTGTGCGGTTAATCTTCTCCACGAGGTGTTCCAACTTACACCAACGACAGTGGATGATGTTTTGTCTATTGAAATAGATGATCTAATATTTACACCAGACCCGTAAACTGACTCTGATTCAGCGTACAGTGTTCCAGAGACGCAGTAACAATTTGGCCTTCATTTTTCAAAACTTTGGAACTCTCCCAAATTTGAACTTTTGTCCCATTTTTCGAACGAAAATGGCACTTCAATCTGCTTAAAGTAGAACTGGCCTTATAATACAGACTTGGCGGTGCTTCCACGGACACTTAGTCATCTTGTGTGTCTAAATCAGTTCATTTAATTTTCATGACAGGAAATGACTTTGATTTTGAACAACTTATCGATCATTTTCGTCATATGTAAATATTGCTTTTTATATTTTTTCCAATTGCATTTATTTCGAACTTTATGCTGGAAATGAAAAGCATTGCTTAATAATGTACAGTACCTTTTGCATTTTAATATGTTTTTTAATACTTTTAAGATATATTTTAATATGTAGTACTCCATTTTAATGTTTAGCATTTTAAATGTTTAGCATTTTAGTATTATTGAACACACGAAAGAGGAGTGGGTGTTGTATACTTCCTAGGGTGTCCATAAACGGGCTTTCTAGAATCATGTCCTTATATAGGCACAATTCGCCCTGCCCTTATATAGGCATAAAATCCCAGTCCTTATTTAGGCATAAACTGTGCACTCCAAATACAGGCATGGTCTCCGACATCCGTCCACCCTAACGTCACAACGAGTTCACGAAAAAACAGACCCTTAGGCAGCGGGACTTTCCCTAGCCCAGGACTATTGATTTCTTCAAGGACTCATATATTATGCATGAACCATTATTCCTTAGGGGTTCATTCATGACGT
Source organism: Calotriton arnoldi (assembly GCA_963921515.1). NCBI lineage: Eukaryota > Metazoa > Chordata > Amphibia > Caudata > Salamandridae > Calotriton > Calotriton arnoldi. The sequence goes on from CAWUFW010006082.1 coordinate 1,053,665, forward strand.
CTTCCGCTGTCCGACTCACGTCAATGCTAATATTTTCAGGTATAAATATACCTTCCCAAACCCCTGTAAATCAGAGGAGACCTCGACTTCAGAGGAGCCCGTTTCCCGGCCGGACGCACTGAGAAGACGCTGTCATTCCTGCACGCAGAGAGTCCAGCTTCCAGTGATCTAACTTCCCTTGCGGGGTGTTGGAGTTCGAGTCTGGAAAGAGATTCCTACCTCTCTCATTCTTCAGGTATGGAGATGACAAGAACCTAGAGGGACTCTTGGCATACTAGGCATACTAGACTTAACATAATCTTAGTATACTATAGTAAGGAATACTTCACCTACTTCTACTTCTCCCTACACCTAGGATAGGTTAGGAACACTGGGGTAGAACTAGGCTAGAAACGCATCGTATGAGTACTCGCATTTTTAGGCTGTGTCATTTTATGTAAATGCATATATGCTAAAAAGATAATGCTAACGCAGTATTATTTATTTCTACTGCTCACTCTGTACATTATTTATCTCGCATACTGTCTTGTGATCGTAACAGCACATTTAACTTACACCAGAAACAAGACTGTTCAATGAACCTTTTATTGAAACGCCCGTCTGTTCTTTCTGTGTAACTTTGAGAGTAACTAAAACATGCACGACTGAGCTGAGTGAAATAGTTATCTATTGTTTCTACGACTCTGGGACACATTCTGATTCTAAAGAGAAACAAAGTGGTCATGTTTTGCGGCTGCCAGAAACTACTCCCTTCTTGCCGTCAAGAAGTTTCTAGTGGCTTCTGAGCTAGCTGGCACTAGCTACTCGATAGGGACATACCGACCTTAGTCCTATGTCAAACCTATAGGATATATTATTCCAATGCGCAGAGCCTATTAGGGAAATAGGAGCTACACTACAGTGGGGGTTTGGCCATGGCTTGTCCTGCCACCAGGCCCATTGGCCAAACCCCAGCACACTGCCAACCCCACACCATGCACAGCGTAGGAATGGCCTTCAGGCCCAGGGAATCCCATTCTGTGGGGTCAAAGCCTATATATTAAGGGGGATATTACCCCTCTCCTCGACCATTGATTGGCCCAGGGGACCACACCCCTGGGGTCAGTTTCAATAAGAAGGGGAGGGGGCCACCTAGCCCTTCTCCCCAAGCCTTAAAAGACTCTTGGGGATGGGGTCCTTGTTGCCCAAAATGGCTCAGGGAGGGGGCTTGTGCTCCCTCCCCTTAAATAATATACCCCAAGGCACAAAATGAGCTAGGGGAGGCCCAGGGGACCACACCCCGGGGTCAGTTTCAATAAGAAGGGGAGGGGGGCCCCGTGGCCCCTCTCCCCAATCCTTAAAAGGCTCTGGGAGATGGGGACCTTGTGGTCCAAAATGGCTCAGGGAGGGGGGCTTGTGCTCCCTCCCCCTTAAATAAGTTACCCAGCGGCACAAAATGGGCTAGGGGAGGGGGGGCCCTACTCAAAAAATGACGGATGCATATATACACATAAGAAGGGGAAAGGGCAGTCTAAGCCTGAAAGGGTAGTGTTTTGACTTATACTGGGTGCTCCCTTGTGTCTGTACAAAGCTATTCCTCTCTTGAGAGCTCTAATGAGGTGCAAAACACTTTTCAGGGTTTGCTTTTATGCATTCCAGGTTGGCTTGGATGGCATTTTACCAATCCAAGACCGTAATACTGTGCCTGGAGTGGTAAAAGGCTTCTGTCATTTTACAGCTCAGCATGGATGGCACTGAAGCTAATCCTATGCTTAAAGACTTTGACATATAAATGGCAAAAGGCTTTGTCCCTTTCTAGCTCTGCGTGGATGGCACTGTGCTAATCCTATGCTAAAAAACTTTGCTAGTGAAACAGACATTTGATGTAAGAAGATTCAGAGTGTCGCTGGTATTGCAGGATGCTCTATATAAGAGTTGCTCTCCACCTAAATTTTGGACTTACCCAGAGTTCTCTGCTTCCTATTTTCCATAATCTATTCGGCACTCTAAACTTGAAAGGGTATTGGGTGCTCCTTTGTGTCAGGCCAAAGCTATACATCTATGAAGAGCTCTAATGAGAGCAAAACACTTGTATGGGGTTGCTTTTATGCATTCCAGGTTGGCTCTGGATGGTATTTTATCAATCCAAAGCTCTAATACTGTGCCTGGAGTGGTAAAAGGCTCTTGTCATTTTACAACTGAGCATGGATGCCATTTAGCTAATCCTATACTAAAAGACTTTGCTATATAAATGGCAAAAGGTTTTGTACTTTTCTAGCTCGGTGTGGATGGCACTGTACTAATCCTATGCTTAAAATTTTGCTAGAAAAACAGAACTATTGAGGTGGACAGATTCAGAGTGTTGCTGGTGTTGCAGGATGCTCTACATAAGAGCTTCTCTCCACCAAAAGTTGGGATCTACCCAGAGTTCTCTGCTTCCTATTTCTTTATATATACAGTTTCCTGGAACAGGTTTTATTCAATCATTAAGTTCATTTCACCAAGTGCAGCAGCAGCTTGAAGTAGCCTATGCGCTTCAGCCATAGCCTTCCACAGGGCCAAGAAGGTAGGTATATATATATTCACTGAAAAAACCACAGGTTTCAGGGACGTTATAGTTAGTTGGACATTTCACTCGTACAAAACCAGAGAAATTCGGCCGTTATAGTTAGTTCAGCTAACTATAACTCGCGTCCCCGCAATGCACTGCTGATGACGTCACATATTACATCATTCATGACATGGTCAGTGACATCACTGATGACATCTCAAATGACATCACTGATGACATCATCCAGTGACTGTGTGTTTCTGTAAAGTTTAAATATGTTTTATATATATATATATATATATATATATATATATATATAGGCCAAGGTGTATTGAAGAATGAGTGGGTGTAAAAGTATCTGAATGGAGGATTTAGTAGGTGCGTGACTGACTGTATAAGTGAGTGATTAAATGTGTCTTACTGAATGCATGGGTTAGTGACTGATACAGACATTCACACAGTTTAGTTTGTCAGTTGGTGTGTAAGCGGTTGCATGGGTTGGTGAGTAGCTAAATGAGGGTCTATATGGGTTATTGATTGGTTGTCTGATTATATGTATGGGTGCCTGAGTGTCTGTGTGGGTGGGTGGGGGTGTGTGACTCTGTGCATAGATGTGTGAGTGGGTGATTCACTGGGTGTATGGGTTCAAGAGTGCATCTGTGAAGGGCTGTATGGGTGGGTGAGTGTGTGTATGGGTGTGTTGGTGAGTGAATGGATGCCTCAGTGGTACATGTGTGAGTAACTGCATATCTGAAAGGCAGTATATTTGAGTGTTGGAGTATATAAATGACTATATGTGAGAGTGAGTGATTGTGAGAGTGGCTGTATGGATGAGTGTGTGCTTGTATTAGTTATTGTATAAGAGTATAAGTATGTGTTAGTATATGTTTGAATAAGTGAGGTGGTGTGTGTATAACTGTATAGGTGAGTAAATGGGAGTGTGATTGATTCTTTGCATGACTGACTAGGTGTGTGAGTAACTCTATGGATGAGTGGCGGTGTGTGAGTGTCTGTATAGATATGTGAGTGCATATGATAGTGCCGTATTGATGGTTGTCTGCATGTATGAGGGACTGTATGGGTGAATGAGTGGATGTGTGTGTAGACCTAGGAATTAGTGAGTGGGTTTGTACTAACTGGTATTGGTGTGTCTATGGTTTTGAAAATGGTAGTCTGTATTTTAGAGTGGGTGTATCAAAGGTTATATTAGGGTATGAGGAGGTGCATCAGATTATCACGTGGATGATGTCATCAGTGATGTCATTTGAGATGTCATCAGTGATGTCACTGATTGTTAGATTTGGGGGTCTCTAGTTGGCAGAGGTAGGTACCTTTGACCAAATAGGGACCCTTGCGTCTAGTCAGGGTAAGGGGGTACACTCCTAAAATAACCCCTGCTCACCCACTTGGTAGCTTGGCATGAGCAGACAGGCTTATCTCAGAGGCAGTGTGTAAAGCATTTGTGAACACATACAGTAATCCAGTGACAACACTACAGATGGACACCACACCAGTTGTATATTAAAAATAAGTATCTTTTTTATAGATTTAACACAAGACCACAAACGACAAAAATCCACAATACTGTACTTCAAAAATGGTAGAATTAGCTCAGTTCTCTTTAGATAGTAAATGCGACACTTTGAGTTCAATGTACCTTAGGATGCGTAACGCTATACAACGAAAGTGTTGCAGGGAAGGTGATGCGTTGTTTTCTTACATGCAAGAATGGTAATGCGTCGGGTCCCTACTGATGCTTAGGGGATGCGTCGGTTCTTCTTGGCGTGGGGAGGTGAAGCGTCGGTTTCTTACTGTGCTTCCGTGGCTATGCGATGAAGATCCGGTGCAATGAAACAAAGATGGCATCTTCTTCTTGATATGACACGATGCGTGCATGCCCGACGGCCGTGCGGCGACTCAACGATTCTTCTGAGCCGCGACAGGCCCTGCGATACGCTTCCCGGTGATGCGGCGGCGTCCGATGCGACGTCGATCCTCTTTTCCGGTAATGCGAGGCGCTTCGGCAACGATGCGACAGCCGTGCGGCGACTCAACGATTCTTCTGAGCCGCGACAGGCCCTGCGACACGCTTCCCGGTGATGCGGCGGCGTCTGATGCAACGTCGGTCCTCTTCTCCGGCGATGCGAGGCGCTTCGGCAACGATGCGACAGCGGCGGCGACACTCTTCTCCGTTGATGCAGCGGCGTCCGATGCAACGTCGATCCTTTTCTTCGGCGATGCGAGGCGCTTCGGCTGCGGCGGCAACGCTTCTTCTTCGTGAGTCGCGCTTCCAGCTCCTTGCGACATGCAGTCCCTCAGAAAGTCCAGCACAGCAGCAGGCACTTTCCAGAAAGACTCTTGGGGAGCTGGTTGGTGAAGTCTGTTGTCCCTGAGACTTCAGCAGGAGGCAAGCTCTTCTCTCAAGCCCTTGGAGATCTTTTACAAGTTGATGAAAGTACACACAAAGTTCCTTTCTCCTTTCTTTGGCAGTCAGGCAACCACTGCAGGCCAATCCCCCAAACAGCACTCAGCATAGGGATAGTATCCTCCTCAGTTTCTCTGGTTCGTCTCCTCAGCAAAGGTTCTTCTTGTTTCCCAAAGTGATCTGATCTAAAGTTCTGGGGCGTGGGTCCCCTCTTTTATACTCATTTTCTCTTTGTTCTCTGAAGGCAGAGAGGCCTTTGCCTAGTCCAAACCAGTTCTGGTCGGTCCTGGAGCACTTTGTTGACAAGACTCCTTCTTTCCTTTCACAGTGTAGGGCAGGGACATCAGACACACCACAGGAGGTGGAGCCAGCATTGTGGAGGGAGGGCACAGCCCTATTCAGGTCCCAGGTGCAACTCCTCCCACCCATCTACATGCAGATCTCTCTATTCAGCCCTGTGCTGACTCACCCTGTCTCCTGGAATCCCCCAGCCCCTGTCACTCAAACTCCAGACAAGGAATACACAACCTAGCAGAGGCAGGCTTGGATAGTTAGGCAAGAAAATACCTACTTTCTAAAAGTGGTATTTTCAAACACAGAATATTAAAACCAACTTCACTAAAAGATGTATTTTATCATTCTGGTTCAGGCATACTAAATTCGTTTTTCTACCATGTTCCCTGGGTCAGTTAGGATTATAAGATGTAATAATCAAACTGCCCATTCTGGCCTATGGGGAACAGGTAGCCTTGCAATAGTGAAAAGCGAAAATGGATGTAATTCACTATTAGGACATGCCACACACACCAGGGCATGTCCTACCTTATACTTACAGTGCACCCTGCCCTTGGGCCTACCATGGGGTGACTGATATGCAGAAAAGGGAAGGTTTGGGGACTGGCAAGTGGATGCACTTGCCCAGTCAACATGGCAGTACCAGACTGCACACAGGCTCTGCAATGGCAGACCTGAGACACACTTTACAGGCTGCTTCTTTGGGTGGCACAACCAGTGCTGCAAGCCCACCAGCAGCATTCGAGTCACAAGCCCTGGGCACAACCAGTGCACTGTACTAGGGTCTGACAGTGAATCAAATAGGCCAAACATGGAATCACTAATCCATACACCAATTTACCATAGGGAGCACTTTTACTGTGGCACTGAACAGCAGTGGCACAGTGCCCGAAGCATCTATAACCAGCAAAAACACACGAGGCAACAGCAAAAAAATGGAAGGGAGACCCACGCCAACAGTGCCAGGTCTAACACTGACCATGTCATGAATGATGTAATATGTGATGTCATCAGCAGTGCATTGCGGGGGCGTGGGTTATAGTTAGCTGAACTAACTATAAGGGCCGAATTTCTCTGGTTTTGTACGAGTGAAATGTCCAACTAACTATAACGTCTCTGAAACCTGTGGTTTTTTCAGTGAATTTCTAAGGTTTTTTAAATGCTAATTTCTAACTATAACGTCCCTGAAACCTATGGTTTTTTCAGTGAATTTCAAAGTTTTTTTTAAATGTTAATATCTAACTATAACGTCCCTGAAACCTGGGGTTTTTTCAGTGAATTTCAAAGGTTTTTTTAAATGCTAATTTCTAACTATGCCTACAAAGGTAGGACATGTGCAGAAAGAGGAAGAAAGGCGCAGAAAGAAGCAAGAGAAATGCAGAAAGAGGCAACAGAAGTCCAGAAAGACGAAGAAAGGTGCAGAAAAAAGCAAGAGATGTGCACAAAGAACCAACAGAGGAGCAGAAAGAGGCCTTGTTGCAAAGTCATCCTGTGCCCCCAACTTTTTGCTGACGGGTACTGGTGGTAACTGACTCTGACTAACCAGGCCTGGAGCCAGTGCTATGCTGAAAGACACTTAGAATACAGTGAAAACACCTACATACACTTGGGTACACAATGGGTTGGGGTACCCCTGTGATTGGCATGACCTCCCCTGTATGGCCCTTGTACATAATAGGGCAGGGGGATTAAAACTACCTCTAACTAAGAGGTGCAGAAGGAGGCAAGAGAAGTAGAGAAAGAAGCAACACAGGTGCCGAAAGAGGTAAGAGAAGTGCAGAAAATAGCAAGTGAAGTGCAGAAAGAGGTAAATGAGGTGCAGAAAGAAGCAAGAGCAGTGCAGAAAGAACCAACAGAGGTGTAAAAAGAGGCAAGAGAGGTGCAGAAACAGGCAAGAGAAGTGCACAAAGAGGCAAGAGAATTGAAAGAAGCAACAGAGGTATAGAAAGAAGCAAGAAAAGTGCAGAAAGAGGCAAGTGAGATGCAAAAACAGGCAGGAAAGGTACAGAAAGAGGGAAGACGAGTGCAGAAAGAGAAAACGGGTGCAGAAAGAGGCAACAGACGTGCAGAAAGAGGGAAGAGAGGTGCAGAAAAAGGCAAGAAAAGTGCAGAAAGAGGCAATAGAGATACATAAAGAGACAACAGGGGTGCAGAAATAAGCAAGGCAGGTGCAGAAAGAAGCATGGAAAGTGCAGAATGAAGCAACAGGGGTGCAGACAGAGGCAAGAGAAGTGCAGAAACAGGCAAGAGAAGTGCACAAAGAGGCAAGAGAATTGCTGAAAGAAGCAACAGAGGTATAGAAAGAAGCAATAAAAGTGCAGAAAGAAGCAAGTGAGATACAAAAACAGGCAGGAAAGGTGCAGAAAGAGGGAGGACGAGTGCAGAAAGAGACAACAGGGGTGCGGGAAGAGAGGTACAGAAAAAGGCAAGAAAAGTACAGAAAGAGGCAAATAGGTACATAAAGAGACAACAGGGGTGCAGAAAGAAGCAAGACAGGTGTAGAAAGGAGCAAGTGAGGTGCAGAAAGAGCCAACAGAGGTACAAAAATTGGCTAGAGAGGTGCAGAAACAGGCAAGAGAAGTGCACAAAAAGGCAAGAGAATTTCTGAAAGAAGCAACAGAGGTGTACAAAGAAGCAAGAAAAGTGCAGAAAGAGGCAAGTGAGATACAAAAACAGGCAGGAAAGGTACAGAAAGAGGGAGGACGAGTGCAGAAAGAGACAAATGGGGTGCAGAAAGAAGCAAGTGAGGTGCAGAAAGAGGCAACAGACATGCAGAAAGAGGGAAGAGAGGTGCAGAAAAAGGAAAGAAAAGTGCAGAAAGAGGCAAAAGAGGTACATAAAGAGACAACAGGGGTGCAGAAAGAAGCAAAAAAAGTGCAGAAAGAAGCAAGTGAGATACCAAAACAGGCAGGAAAGGTACAGAAAGAGGGAAGACCAGTGTAGAAAGAGACAACAGGGGTGGAGAAAGAAGCAAATGAGGTGCAGAAAGAGGCAACAAACAGACGTCCAGAAAGAGGGAAGAGAGGTGCAGAAAAAGGCAAGAAAAGTGCAGAAAGAGGCAAAAGAGGTACATAAAGAAACAACAGCGGTGCAGAAAGAAGCAAGACAGGTGCAGAAAGAATCATGGAAAGTGCAGAATGAAGCAACGGGTGCAGAAAGAGGCAAGAGAGTTGCACAAAGATACGAGAGAGTTACAGAAAGAGGCAAGTGACATGCAGTAGGAGGCAAGAGAACTGCAGTAAGAGGCAAGTGAGATGGAAAAACAGGCAGGAAAGGTACAGAAAGAGGGAAGACGAGTGCAGAAAGAGACAACATGGGTGCAGAAAGAAGCAAATGAAGTGCAGAAAGAGGCAATAGACATGCAGAAAGAGGTAAGAGAGGTGCAGAAAAAGGCAAGAATAGTGCAGAAAGAGGTAAAAGAGGTACATAAAGAGACACCAGGGGTGCAAAAAGAAGCAAGACCGGTGCAGAAAGAAGCATGGAAAGTGCAGAATGAAGCAACATGGGTGCAGAAAGAGGCAAGAGAAGTGTAGAAAGGAGCAAGTGAGGTGCAGAAAGAGCCAACAGAGGTGCAAAAAGAGGCAAGAGAGGTGCAGAAACAGGCAAGAGAAGTGCACAAAGAGGCAAGCGAATTGCTGAAAGAAGCAACAGAGGTGTAGAAAGTGTGAGAAGTTGGCCTGGTATATGCTGTCCACTAATTATAGTGGGCACCTTGCACCAGTCCAATCGACCTTTATTGATGATAGGTTTAAAGACAACCTTTATTGAAAGCTATCCTAGTGGAGAGCAGCCTTCAGGCTAAGTCTTGAAGGAGTGTTAAAACATTGTTTTACCAGTCTATAATCTCATGAATTACCAAATGAAAGGAGAACCACACCAGGTATATATATAAAATATATGTATTTATTACTAAACACAACCCAATAATCTCTTTATGAGGCTAGAGGTCACAAGTTAGAAGTCAAATAGCACAGTAAAATAGCACAATATACGATTAGCCCTAGGGGCGTACCAAACCATATATTAAGAAAGTCGTATAAGAACCACGACTTAAGTAGACACAAGGCCTAGAGCCTGTAGAATCACTGGGACCCCAAGGAACCACCCAAGGTAGTGACAAGGGGACCCACGGGGGCTGTGTGCAGTGTGTGAACACAGCCGCGAGCTCCGTTAAAGTCTATGGGAAAGTCGCGGTTATCGTTTTAGAGTTTAAGGACACTTAGAAATGGACTAGGACCAAACCCTCTTGGACTTAGACAGTTCTAGGGTCAACACCCATGGGAGCACCGGAGTACTCGAGTTACCTCACCCAGGGAAGCCAGGTGCATAGGTGTCAAATGGTGTCGGGTCGCATCATTGTTTTCAATGGCAGCCTGCAGAGAAGTGCTGCTGCCGGGAAGATGCGAAGTGTCCGAAGAGATCCAAGCCTGGATCGGAGATGAGAAGAACCTGAAAGCAGAGGGGACAGAGTCTGGGTCACTTGCCAGTGACGAGGGGCACGATAGTCGAATGCCCACCGATGTTGGGTGCTTCAGGTGAAAGAGGTGAAGCTTGACTCTTCAGCCACGAGGACCAGGAGGTGTCGACGATGACCAGGAGCTGGATTCGAGCTGGCCCACAAAGGATGTCGAGTGCTGCAGTGTTGGTGTCCGGATTGAACACAACAAGCCTTGGCAACAGCAACCCATGCAGAAAGGAGAAAGATGTTTCTGTGCAGACCAGCAAGGTCTGAGGGACTCACCACTTGGTGGGAGTATGCGCACATCTGGAGCAACCAGAAACGCCCAAAGAAAATCAGAGTTGCCTTCATAGGGACCCACCAGTTGACGGACCAGGGATCGCAAAGGAGCCCCAAGCGGAAATGCAGGAAGTGGGCCCACGGAACACTCGTGGAGTGTAGGCTCACAATCTTCAGGGCAAATAGTGCTCGGGGCCTGGGCCACAAGTAACCCAAAGCAGGTCTTCAAGAGTCATCGAGAAGTCAATGCACTAGCAAATGTGCATGGTGTCCAGGAGTTCCGGTTCCACGCTACTCACGAGGGCTGCAGGTCTCAGCTTTGCTGGGGACTCGGGTCGGCCTCTGAGATGTCTGCAAATCCTCTTCCTGGGCTGCAAGTACTTCAGAGTCCGGCGGAAGCTTCGGAGATGCAGAGCGGCAAATGCTTCATTGGTGCCTGCCAAGCAGGGGAGTCACTCCTTGACCCAAAGGGAGATTTCTTCAGTCCTTTAGTCTTTAGTAGAGTGTCGAAGTTCCAGAATTCAGTAGCAGAGTTTCATCCAGGGATATCTAAAGTCCTGTGGCCAGGGTTCCCTTACTTATACTAAAGAAAGGGGTTGGACTAAATCTGGGGGACCCACCTATGGGAGGGTTTGGAAAGAGGGGTGGCTACACCCATTTCCTTTGTCCAGTTTCGTGCCAGAGCAGGGGCTGGTAGCCCCTGCAACCGGTTTGAAATGGGGTATGCATGAGGACACCAAATGTGCCCCCAGTGCAGGACTTCAAAGCACTCCGAGAGTGCACCCACCCAGCCCCAATCCACTAAGGCCTGTCTGGGAGGTGGTCACACCTCCCTGTGACAGGAAACCTATTGTCCAGGCCTCCCCTGCCGGAGTTTCGGTCAGCCGCAGGAGGCCAGACCCGTGTCTGTGGCTGCAGCATCCATTTTGTGATGCCAGGGCTCTTTAAGGTTTCTACCGGGTATACCGGTGGGGACATGTCTCTCCCACTAGAAGGGTGGAATTCTACCCCCGCCGCTAGGACTTGCGGGGGGTAGGATTCCAAGGTGTTTGACACCAAACACGACATGTTTCCGTGCAGCCAGTCCAAAGTTAGCATTTTACCGCGAGGTTATAATGCACTTAAGAGTATATGGTCAGGCTGCACCACAGACAACCCCGGATAGGAGATTCTGAGGGCTGCAGAGGGGCTCTGCTCATGCATGGGCAACCTCTCACATATAACCAAGCACCCTGCCTTAGGATTGATAAGGCCTGCCATAGGGGTGACTGATAGGTTTCTATGTGCAGTGTTAGGTGAGATATAGTGAACCTATATCTCTGTAAGGGGTGCATGCACCACCTCACTCAGGCTGCAGTAGCAGTCCCGTGGTGTCATTTTGGATGGCCTTCCAGGGGTGGCACAATACATGCTTCAGCCCCTGGTAGGCCTCTGGGGTACCTATGCCCTGGGTACATAGTATATAACCCTGGACGTAGTTCGCGTAGTCGCGCTACGCGAAGGTACGCGAGCGTGCGTAGTTGCTTGTCGCGCCCATTCGCGATGCGTTTTTCTTCTTCGGGAACGCGTTGTGTGTGTTCGGGACGCTGTTTGCGTGCTCGGGGGATAGTATCTCGCGAACTTGCCCATGCGGTCGGCTATGGGCGCGGCCATCTTGTTTTTCACTTGTCCCGCCCGTTCGCGATGCCTTATTTCCTGTTCCGGGTCACGTATAGCGTGCTCGCGATGCGCATTTCATGTTCGGGAACGCGTCGTACGTGTTCGCGACGCTTTTTGCGTGCTCGGGGAGAAATATCGCGTGAACTTACCCACGCGGTCGCGATAGGCGCGGCCATCTTGTTTTTCACTCTATGCTATGGTTCTGGGCCTGCTTTTCTATCCTCCCTCAATCTTTGCAATCCTTAGTTTTTTACACTGTTTTTCAATTTTTTTTTATTTATTATCTATCTCTCTCTGTGCCTAAGTCTATATTTTGCATTTATTTCTACTTTTTACTGTGTTTTTTTTACTTTTCTATTGTTTTATATTACTTTCTTCTTTAAGCTCCTACTTCTTCCCCTAACTTTATTTTTTCCTTCTAACTTTTCTTTTCCGCCTCCTCCCACACACCCCAGAACCATGGCGAAGGGTAGCAGCAGCACTACCGGCTCCAAGGGCAAGGCGCGTGCGCCCAAGAGCCGCCTGCCTTGCGGCAGACTGCGCCCTGCAGGGGTGCAAGCCCAGCATCTTTTTAGCGAGGCGGAGGTGGCCGCCATTGTTTTTTTTGTGCAGCGCCACCTCCCCTTGACCTTGGCAGCAGGCGGCAGGCCAGGGTCCGGGTACTCTACCCAGGAGCATCACCACCGGTGGGCGAAGGTGCGCCGGGCAGTGTTTTGCTGCTCAGAGGTCCCGCGCACCCATAACCAGCTGGCCCACCGGTGGTCAGACATCCTGGACCGGAAGCAGGACCTGTTGGACCTGCTAGGTGTCGAGGTCGTGGGGCTTGGTGAGTAGCTAATATATATATAGTAGTATAAGTATTGTGTATAATTTTTTTATGAATAACAAGAATACTGCTGCTTACATTGCAGGTAAATTACGTTTCAAAATCTTCTGTGATTGTAGGACACAGGTGCTCGGCGCTACTCTTACTTGTTTGCAACTTTGCGCTCGCTTGGCCTGATTATTATGTAAGAGTTTACTTTAGAGAACTTAAGTTAGGTAATGCTATTGCTAGAGAGACTCTAGTCCTTCCTTTGTCCTCCTGTCAAATAGTGGTGGATGGATTGATACTAGGTTTAGTTAGTATTAGTTGATAATTTTTTAGCGGTCTGCGTGACGCATCCTCTGTCACTGAGTGCTGCTTACCCCAGTCCTTAGTAGAACCTTTTGTAGTTTGTTTAGTGAGTGGTAGGCTTAGCAGTGTCAGTCAGTAGCAGAACATCAGACTCAACCAACCAACAATTTGGTGTATGCACAAATTTATGCATGTGTCCTCCATCTCATCTATGCATTTTTGAGGGCTAAAAACAATGGAAATGCAGACTTAGTGAACAATTGGCCCGCCTGGAATAGGTGGGCTAGGTCAGGTGGTACTTAGGCTTAGTTAGTGTTCTGGATTCAAATCAATCAGAATGGAACACTGGAATAGTGTTCATAAATAAGTAGACGGTCCGTGAATCCCGCAAGCCAGTAGTCGATCGGATTAGATAGGTCAATTTTATTGCAATTATTGTTTCCTAAAACGTTTTTTGAGCATTTTTTTAGATAATTTATTTGTTTCACAGCAATCATTAATGTTTGTCTCTTTCTTTATTATATCTTACATGATCACTGATCTGCAGCACCCAGGGGCAAGAAGACGGGGTCCGAGTCGGCGGGACAACCACCAGAGGACCGCTCCTCTACCGAGGGCCCTGCTGCTGGCCCCAGTAAGTCCTCCAGTGGTTAATATTAACAATTATATTTCCCTAACTTTTACTGCACCTTATTTTTTTTAGCTAAGCTTGCCCAGTTTGCCACTCTTTATTTTACGGTTTTGAATAAAACTCAGATTGACCAATAGCTCTAGCCACTGAGTCCAGTCCTTTGGGTTGTCCTCTTCTAGTCTTCTTAATCTTGAGGCTTTGACAATTACCACCAACAAAATGCCCAACCAGATATTTGACTATTTTTGATAGGATATAGTACATACTACTACTGTTGTGGGGATTCTGCACAGCCACATACAGAACTATGCACAAGAAAATAGGATGTTGGTGATGGGAAGTTGGACCTTCCTCACACCTCAGTCAGAAGTGAACCCACAATCCCCTGACCAACTAGCTATAGTGTCTCATTAGGTCCCCGAACCCACACCCGAAGATACCCAATGATTACACAACCCAGAACATAACACCCTTCGCTCACTCACTCGTGTAAGTCCACCACCACCACCACACCAAATACCACAGAGTCTATGTGTAAGTTCAAAGGGTATATTTTCAACTAACAAGCTCTGTATGTTGTTCTATAAAATTCAGTGTACGACAGCCAGCTCCAACAGCAAAATTCATAAGATTAAAACAATAAACATTGTTACAAGTGCATGATAGAAGACAAAAGATCTGTGCGAATTCTGGGAGACCCCTCACCGTAGAACGTAGAAGTACTGGTTACATGCATCATTCATAAGCTCTGCAAATCTCTGGTTCGTAGAAGGGAATCTTCTGCCTGTTATGAGAAAAATGGTGCGCGTTAGATAGTATAATGCAAGCATTTCTCAGTCATGCCAAAAAGTGTAACATGTTACTTATAGCTAAGCAATACGGACTAACCGAACTCCATAACAAAGTGGCTTGTTTTTCGACCTCTTGTACGCAACGCTCAGACAGTAGCTGTATGAGCTCATGTGGGCTCAAAAGGCGTCTTACTGAACAACAAGCTGCGAGGTAACATGCGCAAAAGACATGAAGCGAAAAATGGTTGCATGGCTCAGGCTAACTTTGCAAAGAGTAGAGTAGACTATAATAATGACCCTAGGGACCATAACACTACTAGTGTCTACTGACTCTACTCTAGTACCCGATTTGGACTAGTGATGTATGTTTTATATATATGTATTAACTTTTTTTTCAATCTTGCTATTGAAAACGAATAAATAGGGGGAGGTGTACAGGCATCTAAAAATGTGTCATGTTTTTTTTCTAGGCGTACTACTGACCACCAGTGCCGGCAGGGCCAGCGGCGATGGCGATGCGGCCATTCTGGAGGGGGCAGGAGATGCGGCACCTGCAGGAGCTACAGGGGGTGAGCCAGCAGCAGTGGCGGGCGGTGGTAAGTTATATTCATTACTTATTGACATTGCATTAGCTGGAAGGGTGTTCACTTCACTCACAGTCACTGTACTGTTGAGACTTATTAAGTATGAAGTTGTAGTGAACATTGTACAACGGTTGAAGAAGACACCCTTTACTTAGCATTAGCAATAGCATTAGCAGCGTGAGTTGAGTAACCAATGGCCTCTTCTATCTGACTCCAAATCAGCTGTGAAAGTTTTATGGAGAAGACTAAAAGTCAGATCAGATGACCTTGATGGATGTGTTGAACAAAAAGGGAAAGAAGGGTGGAAGGAGGAAGGACAGGCGAGATGTAATATGACTGGCAGAGAAGGATACGTTGGAAGCATGCATAGGTGGCTGATAGGAATTATTATTATTATTATTATTATTATTATGAGCTTATAAAGCGCACTTTTACCCAAGGGTGTCCTGGCGCTGCACACTGAGTCCCTGGAGCACAGGGGGCCTAATCCCTAAATAACCAAGTCTTCAGCCCCTTTCTAAAAGAAAGGAGCTCCTCGGCATTCCTGATATGCACCGGCAAGCTGTTCCAGGCCTTCGCTGCACAGTATGAAAAGCTATGTCCTCCCCAACTAGCCTTTTTATTCGGGGTACCACAACTAGTCTGCCCTCGGACGAGCGCAGCGCTCTCCCTGGCACATACCAAGTGAAGCACCGACTCAAGAACTCTGGGCCGCTGCCCCTCAATGCTTTGAAAACGAGGCACAGAGCCTTAAATTGAGCTCGTCTTGATACCGGCAGCCAGTGCAGTAGCCGGAGTCCCTCTCGAACGGAGGCAAACCTTGGGATGCCTGTCAGCAGTCTCGCCACCGCGTTTTGGACCAACTGTAATCTGTGCAGATGTTTTTTTTTCAAATTCAGAATCAGACTATTGCAGTAGTCCAAGCGTGACAGAATAAGGGCTGAGACTGTTAACCTGAAACCATCTGCCGGAAGAAAAAATTTAATTTTCCTCAATATCCTAAGGATATGGAAGCATGTCGAAACCACTTTACTAACCTGACCCCCAAAATCAAGTTTCTGGTCCATGATCACGCCCAAATTCCTTGCTGTGCACGTGGGGACTGGGGGCATCCCCAGCGCATCAGGCCACATATCCGGAGTCCAGATGTTAGGATTGTTCCCAAATATCATGACCTCGGTCTTCCCTGCATTCAATTTCAGGCAATTCGAGGCCATCCAGCCCGCAATATCTTTCAGGCAATCATGGCACCTCGCGGCCATATCCACTTGGGACCCTCGCTGTATGGATAACACAATTTGTGTGTCATCTGCATAGGAAGTGAGTTGCAGGCCAAAGGATCTTATCAGAGCCGCCAGTGGGCTGACATAAATGTTAAAAAGCGTGGGACTCAGAGATGATCCCTGCGGTACCCACACGGAAGGGCAAAAGGCTTAGATTTATCAGATGCATGTGTTGTTGACGGATGGGTGGAATGTGAAAGAAGAATGGATGCCTGCCTGGGTGGGCGACACAGTATGGGTGGATACTGGGGATAGCAAGAATCATCAGCGGTGTTTGGGTGAAACTCAAAGCCAAGGCAAGCAAGGAAGGAGTGGACGCATGGGTGGTTGTTGGTGAAACAAACTAAGGTTTGTGGAGAGATTAAGAAGAATGATAGACATTTACTTAGAATGGATGGATGCCTGTATGTATTCATCATAGATAGCATAGGTGGAGACTGTCACGGGATGCAGAGTCTTAGTTTGAAAGGAATGTAAATGAAACCGCGCCAGAATAGCAAAGCTGAGGGGAATACAAGTTGTATTTTCAGAATACAATTGACTCACAGTAGTTTGCAAGCACATCATATATATTGTGTATAGTTAGTTATCAAGCGCCTTCCTTCGACTCCGAGGACCACTCCCTACCTATGTTAATTTATTTTCGAATGTGTCAGCCAGCCTGCAAAGGGTGGCCTATCTGTTGGTTACGCAGTCAATCAAAACAAAGTACCTTATGCAGTAGCGGTCGGTGGTGGGAGTGCTTCCGGGCGGTGATGTGGGGAGGGGCAGGGTTGGGGGTAGTAAATAATGGATTACGGCCAAATACAGGTAACTAAACATAAAAATAAATAAAGCGAATTTCATTGTGCGCACTGCACCGCCAAATGCGATGCAGTGCGCGCAACAAAATTAGTTTTATTTATTTATATGTTTACTTACCTGTAATTGGCCGTAATCCATAGTTTACTACCCCCACCCTGCCCCTCCCCACGTCACCGCCCGGCAGCACTCCCACCACCGACCGCTACTGACCTTATGTCGTCGTCCCATATATAAGCAATGATCATTGCATCAGATATATATATTTAATCTGCCTTTTTGTAGTAGCCAGGGCACTGTGAAAGTGAAATTGAGCAATTGCCCTTCATGTAACAGAGAGAGTATGGCCAGTGCCACCGGCCGTAATAGAAAAATACGAGCTTCCCCACCTGCAGACAGTAGTAAATAAAACTAACGTGAGTCTGTGTCATGACTCGTATGTTTGTCTTGGGTGCAAGCATAGCTGACTGAGCTGGCATGCCGGCTACAACCAGGTTATGTAATTTCGCTAAACTAGAGATAAGAAGAAGACTGGTGTACTGTGTACTGGAGTCCATAGTGCTAGTATAATGCCTGAAACTCCCACAAATGTTAGAGGCCGAGGAAGTGGGAGGATAGATTATTACCACAAATGTTATGTACTGTGCTTCTTGCTAGTGCTACTGTGCCACTATGTGTTGAATTAATTTTGTGTTACTGTTTTGCTAAGAGTATTGGTTACAACAATATTATTTTTCTTTCTTGATATAGATCCTCCTTCCCAAGAAAAACCATCCCGGAAGGAGTTGGCAGCCAGGGCCCAGCGCCGGAAACTGGAGGCCATCTGCGAAGAGTACTGGCGGCTGGTGGCTCAGGCGGAGGAGGAGGCGGCAGCAGCTGCAGCCTCTTCCGATGCCCCGGGCCCCAGCCAGGCCCCACCTCCAGTGGTACATCGCCGCGGTCAGCCAGCCGCCCGCCGCCGCAATTCATTAACAGCCAGCACTGCTGCCCCCCACCCTGGATGCCACTGCAGGGCATTTCACCGCCAGATGCTCCTCCGGCTTTCACGCCTAGAGGAGCGGGTGAAGATCCTGGTGGACAAACACCTGAAAGCCCGCCGAATATAAGAACTATAGGACCCCGTTGCATTGCCCCTTTTTTATTCCTTTTGTTGGTGGGTGGGAATTGGGCGTTGGGGTTTATGCACATTGTTTGGACTTTTTCGTTTTGGACATTGGTTGGGGTTAGGGAAAGGGGTGGGTCAGGTGTGGGATAAATTATTTTTGTTAGGATAATAAATTATATTTATACTTAAACATACAATGTTAATGTTTTGTGGGGGGTTACTGTTTTACAAATTTACGTCACATGGTTTCCTTGCTGCTGCAGGGCCGCAGCCAGTGTTTGAGTTAAATAATCTGCCGATTATGTAACACAAACAGATAGATGCGGTACCCCTCACTGAGTTATTTGTCCTACTAGTACTGTCAGTCTCTCCTCCTAGTCCATTATACCTCCCACCAAACTTATCTTACCTGTGATTGATGATGATTAAGTTCGGCACAGCGATCGCTGCATGGTTTCCCAAGAGAATGGAGAAGATGCCATGGTTGTGGTGGTAGTAGTAGACACTGGCAGTAGCATTTGCAAAAAAAATAAAAAAGAGACAGTCACTTGCCTGAGAGCGACTGTGGGAGGAGTAGTAGAACGAAGTAAAGTACAGTACAGAAGAAGACTGCCAAACAAACAATATTGCAACTGCTAAAGTAAAATAAATCATAATGGTGGCGCTGACAGCCTAGTACAAGAAGTTACAAACTGTAGTTGTGTCGAGTGAGTCACTTAACTTAACACAATCGTAATTCGTAACCTTTACTGCTGTGTGGTAGGATGTTGGTGATGAATCCAATCAATGCAGGCAATTAATTATGATGTATTAGGTAACGGTCCCTTTGGAAAAAAAATTGGCTTGCACATAGACTGAGCATGGGTGGGCAAGCAGAAGAAGATCCTCGCCCTGCCTTGAAATTGAATTAGTGTTGCTTTCACCACATCTGCCCCAGCAAGCGTGTGATCAATTGGTGTACATTTAATGTAGTCACATCACGCCTCAATATAAATCACAGCCCGGGGGAAGAGGGCTAGGGTTTGATGAATGGATGGGAAGGGGGGTTTGGGGAAAGGTTTGACAAACAAAAACAGTACGCATGGACACAACAAAAGCAAAGCGCAATCTTGGCAGACGACCATGATCTTATCCAATAAATCTATAAAGGGAGAAAAAGGAAATGCATGCATGATGATGAAGATAACTTGATGGTTAATGAGTAGTACTTACTAACTACTACTAGACAATTAGACAGTACAGGGCAGCGGTATATTCTATGCAATTTGCCTTGCCTGTATGCCCTCAGAGAGACCCATATTCCATGTTGTACCGGGCTTACTTTTAAAGATAGCAAAGAAAATAAAAAAATAGTTGTAGGGATCAATTAGCAAACAAACAACAACACAACACACAGTCGCAATGATTGAAGAGAAAAAAGGAATCAAATTAATTAAAAGATGAATGATGAATGATACTAAAGTTACTGTATTATCCTGGTCAAATTGTGGAGTTGAATCTCGTCATTCCTCTTGGTCCTATCTTCCATGGACGCTCCGCACATCAATCTTGGGTGCCACTGCCTGCCTGATGCGGATTGGTAAGGTAAGTGTGAGTTGTTTCTCCCAGTATAGCACAGGGTAAAGGCCGGCCTGTAAGTGTAGATGGAAAAACAAAAGGGGTATTGAAAAATCAATGAATTAAATAAAAGCATCAATTACGGTGGAGTGTGAGAAGAGAGAACACTTTCAGACTGAGGCGGCTTGGATACATTGTGTCTACTCTGTTTACAGCATTAAGCTACAACAACAACAGGACAGAACAGGCCCACGGCACCAGGCCGTGACCCAACCTCCATTTACCTTAAATTTTGACAGAGGCAGACAAAAGGCATATACAGCAACCTAGCATTTTCAAAATTAAGTGACTAAATCAATGCGCCGCTGTCAGTCATACCACTACACTCGACTCCACCACTACATGGACATGTAGGTCTGCTGTGGTTCTTGTTGAATTGTTGTGTTTACCTTTTATGCCACTTCATGAAACGCAGTTATTCCATCAATCATCTCCGATCCAACTGACTGACTGCGTACAAAGATAGTATGGTCATCATCATGGTGTGGTATGTGTTGTCCAACTCCAACTCAGTCTGTAGTGACTCCGATTAAGTCCATATTCCATATTAAAAAATTGCAACGGATATTGGCCTGCACCTGCAGTAGTAGGAGTACAATTTGGTTATTAAACAACAAGAAGGGAAACATTGACTGTCACTTGAGTCACTTTCACTTTGTAGATTAACTAATAGAGTTCGACTTCATGCACAACATCAACACAACAAACAACAGCAATCACTCAGAGTCAGCAAGCATCCAATGCATGCCATCATTACCTGTCTTGCTCTTCTCTTTGGCTGTCAGATCATCAGATGTCTAGTTCTGACAGGTGTGTGTTTTTTTTTAACGAGGCAGTGGCCTCATTATTACTCCACATTCATTTTGAGTGTTAGTCGCTGTTTCGGTTTTCGTCTTATTCATCTGTGGCACTTTGTCGCAGTTTAAGTTGCTTCACATGGTCAGCGCTGTGATGGGCTGCGGCCTGGGTATCGGTCATTGCTGGTCACTTGAGTTTGCAAAAATGTCAGCAAGTTTCTTCGAAGAGTCTTGTCTTTCTCTGCCAAGTACCTTCTGTCCTGACAGTGATGAGCTTTGGATGCCTGCCGAGGCTGTAGCCTTCTGACAGTGATGAGTTTACTTTTGGATGCCTGCCCAAGTTCTGACAGTGATGAGCTGTGGATGCCTGCAGAGGCGGTAGCCTTCAGACAGTGATGAGTTTCGGCTCGGAAACAAAACGGAGGATAGCTATAGTCACGTTTCACTTCTTATGGAGGGACTGTTAAAGGCAACATTTCTTGTACTCCAATGTCTGGCTTGATGGAAATGTAATTAGGACGAGTCAGGAAGATGAAGCAGGACTCTGAAGAGTGGACAGTTAAATGCACAGACGTGCAACTCCAATAGGGAAATAAAAAGAGAAGACGGTGGTGATGGATTTGTTGTGATTTGATTTGAACCAGAAAGACAGATACACAAACAAATAAAGGAAGGAAGAAAGTAACAATTTGAAAGTCTAGTTGTCAGGGAAGAGGAGCTCGTCCTCAAACTCTGGTGGGTCGGACAGAAGTAGGTCCTGTAACCCACTACTTACGTCATCGAAGTCGCTCTCCTCTTCCTGCTGTGATTCACGTATTTTGTAATCCGGTGGTATAAAGTGCTGATTCATTTTGATCATGGTTAACCTCTCCACGCTTTTGGGCGAGAGACTGGTCCTTTTCAAAGTTACAATGGCACCAGCAGCACTGAAAACACGCTCTGAAGAGACACTTGCGTCAGGGGAAGCCAGCCTGCTGAGCACTGTCCATTGGCTTCTTTTCCCATACCAATACACCAATGGGTTTCGATCCATGAAGACCTCTTTTGGGTCATCCAGATAGGCCTGGACCATCCGCTCAATGTTCAGGGGTGCTCCGATGTGCTCGGCCTGTTTTGCCTTTGCATCAGCACTGGACTTACCATACCCCTGCCGTAGAAACCAATCAGTTGCCGATTGTACTGTGGATGATCCTGTTCTTGCTGTTGTTGATGTTATTGGTAGTGTTGGTGTCGGTGACTGCTGGGAGGCAAACGCACTGCCCTCAGGCTCCGAAGTAGAACTTGACTCTGGATGCCCTGTAGTACTTGCTATGGCCTGGGGTGGGGGGCCTGTAATTACCAGCCGTTCGTTTTTGAACTTAGTGGCTTCCTCAGCTATCAAAGGTTTGTAGTTGGCAACATCCACTTCCGAAAAAGGAATTACTGCCTTACTGTTCAGAAATATTTTGTACCGTGGATCCAAAATTGTGGCAGTAATGTAATGTTGTTGTGACACAATGTTATTTTTAATCCTTGTATTTTCAGATAAGCGCGCGGCTAAGGACTCCACCAAATGATATGCGTCTTGTTTGTCATCCACACCTGCGTACGTTTCAGACACCTCCTTCAGCTGTTGCTCTAGCATGTGCAACAATGGGATAGCTTGGCCCATAGTACAGTCCTCCCTGCTGACTTCACGTGTGAAGATCTCAAAAGGAAGTAGCATCTCTGTCAGGCATTTAATGAGGTCCCATTGACCCATCTCAACGGTCATGCCTCTCACAGTAGGTTCACCTAATCTTTGCATGACATAAGCATTGAGTGGTATGTACAGGTCAAACAGACGATCAAGCATGTAATAAGTTGAGTTCCAACGTGTTGGCACCTCCTGGATGAGTGCTTTGACTGGTATTTTATGCTCACGTTGAATGACCCTCAGCTGCTTCCGGGCTTTAAAAGAATGGCTGAAATGTGTGCATATTCTTCTGCAGGTGGCCAGCAAGTTGCTGACTTTGTATTCATTTTTCAGAAAGTCTTGAACAACAATGTTAATGCAGTGTGCCAAACACGGGACCCTGAAATAGCCACCATCACCCATGGCCTTAACTACATTACTGCCATTGTCCGTGGCAACAAAACCAATCTTAAGCCCTCTTGGGCGCAGCCATTCAAAGACCTTGCTGTTAAACTCTTCCAAAATATTTGCAGCAGTATGAGATTTCTCCATGGCTACAGTTGCATGTTTGCGAGTGGCATGAAAAATCTCAGCAGCGTCAACACCAGCAGATATCTGTTCTCTAACCCCTGCAAAAGAGATCCACTGTGGCTTGGCAACTGGTCCACATGTCTGTTGTCAGGTGGATACTGTGAACAGCACTCTGCTTCAAGGCTTTTCCAAGCAATTCCAGCACGTCGTGATGTAGTGCTGGAACAGCAACTCTGGCAAAATAGTAGCGGCTGGGAACATGCCATTTTGGGCAGATGGCTGTCACAAATTCCAGAAAACCCACACCTTCAACAAAAGAAAAAGGGAGAAGGTCCAGTGCTAACATTTTAGCCAGCTTTGCATTGTACAAACGTGCTATTGGGTGGTTGCGTTCGTACTGCCCCTCCCCCCCCAAACATGCTGATAATGGTAGGCTGCATGGTTTTCCTTTCTCTTAGGCTCAACAACGCACTTTTTTTCATTGCGGTACTCCTTGCTGTCTCAGGCTGACTCTTACTCTTGTGCCACTGAGATGTTGCTGATGATGTGGGCGACGTTAACACTGCACTGCTGGGGACAGGGAGACTTTGTGTACTACTACCAGAGAGAATGTCTCCCTGTCCTTCCTCTTCCACCGTGATCGGATCTTCTACTCCTTTATCCCCACCAACACCAATGGTTGCAGTTTTTATGCCGCGAAGGTGGTCCTCCCAGCTGATCAAGTGGTGTTTTTTCAGATTGGTTATTTGGCCTCCGGTACCATAGTTTGTACCAAGCTTACCACGACTAACAGAGGTAGTACAAATGGAGCATATAGCAATGTTCTCCTCCTTTTCGCTAACCGTAAAGAAGTCCCAAACTGGGGAGCTTAACTTTTGCCTCCTGCTGGAGGTGCCACTTCCAATGCCGGATGAACTGGAGGGTGTGTGTTGAATTTGACTCTGTGCTGTACCACTACCTACTTCAACTGAGGTGGTGGTTGTGCTGGATGTAACCCTGGGCGTAGTTCGCAAAGTAGTGCTACGCGAAGTGCACTTCGCACTACGCGAGCTATGCGTAGCACTACGCGAACTGCGTAGTGTGCTGTTCGCGATGATTGCACAGTGCCGTATGCTTGTCTGCACTGTGCAATCATTGAAAACGGCATCTTGCACAGTGCGAGCTGTCTTTTACTGCCGCTCGAGTAGATTTTTACTCGAGCGGCAGCTTTCTCAACGCGGACTGGTAGTTTCTCATCTCGAGCGGTCACGAGCATACGCGACCACTCGCAATGAGAAACCTGTCCTCCCGCGTTGAGAATCTCGCCGGAGGTTTATTTTCCACGATCGCGATCGGCAACTTGATGTTGCTGATCGCGAACGAGGAAAAAGTCTCGCCGGGATGTCATTTTGCTTGCTCGCGGTCGCCAACTTGATGTTGAGGACCGCGAGCAAGCAAAAAATGACCGCTGCACTACGCTACGCGTGTTTGCACTGTGCTACGTGCAATTCGCGTAGTGCGAAGTAGCGCAAACTACGCGAGCGTAGCGTAGTGCTTTGCCCAGGGTTAGCTGGATGTAGGTCGCTGCCGGGCCTTTGCTAATGCAAATATGGAAGCTGTAGGTCGTGTTGGTGTTACCTGTGGAGGTATGCGTGCTAAATCCCTTGCAGCAATTTTGGATAGGGTAATAATGTTGGTCTCCATCTCCTCGGGGCCGGGAGTGATGTTCGTGATGACTGGCTCATCATCATCATCATCCTGCTGTTCTACATCGACCTCTATAAGTGTAAGGCTTTCTGGAACCTTCCTTTTCCCTAACTTGGTCTTGGGACGTGTCTCCCTCTCAGACTCAGTTTGTGGCTTCCAAGTGGCATCTAGATCATCAGAAGGGGGCTTGGCGAAGAACTTGATGGACTACCCCTCCTTTTCCTTGCTGGAGATTTGGAAGACAATAGATCTTCTGAATGAGTGGCTTCTTCTTCTACCTCTGCATGAGGCTCAATTTCCTGAACTGCCCCTACTTCGGGAGGAACAACAACTACTATTGTGGGCGGTGGTTGCGGCTGTTGTTGTTGTTGACCACTTATCTGCTGTGTTTCCTCCTGCGTTGATTGGGTACTACTTTGAGATAGCGATAAGTTTATCTCAGGCTCAGCATCACTGCTTTCCACCATTAGGCTGGCTACCTCTTCCACACTCATGTGCTTGGGCCTGGGTTGGTGGGTTGGGCCCACTGATGCGGAGGTGCTGCCCCCAGCTTGCCCCCGGACACCGCTGCTGCAGGCGTAATTTGTTTTCTCCCAAAAAAGGTATTGGGCGGCACACCAGACTTAAGTGTCACTTCCTTCTTCTGTTCCTTCTTCTCAATAGCAACTTTCTTGGTACTGGAGGACCTGGTACCAGCTTTCTTTGGGCCCATCTTCTTCAGATGTCAGCAGCACTCAGTTGCACAAGTTGCAGAGATGTCTGGTCAGGTCACACGTCACGTCGTGTACAGCAGCAGGATATCTGTCTGGCAGTACAACAGGCAATGATGACACACCTCCTCCTCAGTCTTTTGTGCACCTAAAAGCAAAAAAGCCAGAAGAACATCAGTCAAACGATAGCACAAATCAAGCTAATATAATATATAACTTAGTGTGTGGTTGTCTCAATTATTAAATTTGAGAAACTCAGTGAACAACAACAGTGTAGCCATTTATGAGACTTTGACAACAAGGCCAGTGCTTTCCTGGTGTACTGTACTGTGTAGTGTGTACACTCAGGAAGAACAAGAATAGCAAAGAACAAAAACTAAAATGTAGTGGAGCCTGTTTGGCCTAAATTTGTGCATCACGTGGGATGGATGCAGCATCAGGGAGCTGCAGCTGGCAATGGGGATGGATTTGGAAGCAGTAAGACAAGAGGAACAATGGAAAGACACGCAGGCCTATGTGGCAAAAACAGCACACTACTAACTACCACCACAAAATGGCCCACAGCCACATGGTCACTCACAGGCACAAGGCACAGCAAAAAAATGAACTCAAGCAGGCCTATATGGCCAGACAAAGGATGCCTGATAAACAACACACACAGCTTTAATGCAAAAACTAAAATCCACATGGCTAAAAACAGGTTGGAAAGTTACACAACAACCACAACAACAACACATACACACGCAAAAAAGGCATTTATTTAACACACCCAAAAAGTGAAATAGACCCCCAAAAAACCCACATTTTGCAATTCAATCCAATGCCATCCATGCCCTAAATGATGTTAAAATTCAACAGACAACACAGAAACAGTTTTTATGCACCCATGATGACTACCTCTGGGCCTACTGGCAGACTAGGCTGCAAGCTTGGAGGCCTATGGCAAAAGCACAGTGGCTGGTCCCACAAAATGGCCGCCACCACATGGCCAGGCCACCCACAACAACAAGAAAAGGAAGACAAGACAGACAATGCAGGCCTATGGCAAAAGCACAATGCCTGGCTTCACAAAATGGCCGCCACCCACATGGCCAGGCCACCCACAATAACAAGAAAGTGAAGACAAAGGACAGGACCAGGAAATTGGAGACTCTCGGGAACTTCCTTCCTCTTTAAAAAAATTGTAAAAAAAAGAAAAATGACTCCTTGCTCACAAAACTACATCTAAATGACAACCTGAGGAGTTTTTTGAGCAAAATGAACAAAATCATCATTTTCGAGAAGGTTTTATGCTGCTCGAGAGATATTCTTCACCAGATTGTAAATTCTGCGTGTTCGGCATCGCGATCGTCACAAAAAGTCGTTATCGCGCGCACGAAAACGTATATTGAGCGCGCGAAGAAGATAAAAAGTGTAAGTCTGCGTTGTCGCGCAGTGCGGAGTTGCCCAAAGTCCGCAAGCTGAACGCCCAGGGTTACCTACTGGCTGAAAAGGCCTAATTATTTAACACACACCAAAAAACTGAAATACCACCCCAAAAACCACATTTTGCAATTCAATCCAATGCCATCCATGCCCTAAATGATGTTAAAATTCAACAGACAACACAGAAACAGTTGTTATGCACCCATGATGACTACTTCTGGGCCTACTGCAGACTAGGCCACAAGCTTAAGCCTATGGCAAAAGCAAGCACACTGCCTTGCTCCACAAAATGGCCGTCACCCACATGGCCAGGCCACCCACAAATAATAACAAGAAAGTGAAGACAGACAATCAATGCAGGCCTATGGCAAAAGCACACTGCCTGGATGGCTCCACAAAGTGGCCACTAGCCACCCACAACAAAAAGAAATGGAAGACAGACAATGCAAGCCTATGGCAAAAGCACACTGCCTGCCGTCACAAAATGTCTGCCACCCACATGGCCAGGCCACAACAACAACAACAAGCATAAGCCAAGGGGAACAAAGAAAAGACATGCAGGCCTATATGGAAAAAGCAGCACACTACTAAACTACCACCACAAAATGGCCCCAAGCCACATGGTCACTCACAGTCACAACAGGCCATGGAAAACAATGAACTCAAGCAGGCCTATAATATGACCAGACAAAGGAGGCCTGCTAAACAACACAGCTTTAATACAAAAATGCAAAAACGAAAATCCACAGGGCTACGAAAGGTTGGAAAGTTACACAACAAGCACACACACACATCCAACAAAGGTATTTATTTATTAACACACACCCAAAAAGTGAAATACACCCCAAAAACCACATTTACCAATTCAATCCAATGCCATCCATGCCCTACATGATGTTTAAATTCAACAGACACCACAGAAACATGCACCCATGGGTACCTCTGGGCCTACTGGCTGAAATTCCAATCAAAGAAAAACAACTAGGCCCCTACTGAAACTACAGGCCACAACAATAAATTTTAAAAACAATGAAAATCCCCAAAAAATTTAGGTACAAACAAGCCCCAATCAAACAAACAAGTACACCAATTCTCCAACTTACATGTAAAATCTCAAATCCAAAAGTCCTCAAATCCAATCCAATGATATGATGCAGCAGACAGACACAAAAAGTGATCCTTCCAACTCCAAACGAGAGTGAACAGCACATGGACAAAGCACTGGGAGGAGCCTGCTGGACAGGAACAGGAAGTTTGAGACTCAGGGGCACTTCCTTCCTCTTGAAAAAAAAAGTAAAAAAAGAAAAAGGACTCCTTGCACAAAAAACTACAGCCAAATCACAATCTGAGGAGTTTTTTGGAGCAAAAGAATCATTTTCGAGAAGGTTTTATGATGCTCGAGAGATATTCTTCACCAGATTGTAGTTTCTTCGTGTTCGGGATCGCGATCTTACCAACACTGCCGCCGGAAGTCAGATCGCGCGTCCGAATGACGTGTTCGCGTTCGCACACTCTCGCGGGATCGTGCGGCCGGATTCCAAATCTCGTGGAACCCGCGAACGGATAGGAAATTGCGTCGGCGAACGCAGAATCACGGTAGGTCATTACCGCGCACGCGAGAACGTATATTGAACGCGCGAAGAAGAAAAACAGCTACGCTACGCCGCAAATTGCGTAGTGCTCGGTAACTTCGCGCTCTACGCGAATCGCGAAGTTACCGAAACTCCGCAAACTCCGCGAGCGTAGCGTAGTTCACTGCCCAGGGTTAATAGTATACCATATACTAGGGACTTATAAGGGCACTCCAGAATCCAATCTGTGATGTACCTAAAGTACATGGAATCAATTTAGAGAGGAAGCAGCTAGGATGGGGTCCTGGATAGCAGGGCCCCAGCCAGACTAAAGTTGAAAAACAGTGTTGCATCAGCAAAAAAGTGGGGGTAACCATAAGAGGCAGATCCTACTCTCCTACACAACCCCCCCAAACGCAGGGACATTAAACTAACCTTGACCAGTTAAGTCTTCATGTTCTAAGTGGAAATATCTGGAGAGTCCATCTGCATTGGCATGGTTACTCCCAGGTCTATGTTCCACTGTATAGTCCATCCCCTGTAGGGAAATGGACCACCTCAAAAGTTTTCACCCTTCATCTGTTTTAGCCATAAGAAGGGCTTATGGTCTGTCTGAACAAGGAAGTGAGTACCAAACAAGTATGGCCTCAGCTTCTTCAGAGCCCAAACCACAGCAAAGGCCTCCCTCTCAATGGCTGACCACCGTTTCTCTCTGGGGGTCAGCCTTCTGCTAATAAAAGCTACTGGCTGATCCTGACCTTCATCATTCAACTGTGATAGTACAGCCCCTAGCCCCAACTCAGATGCATCTGTCTGCACAATGAACTTTTTGGAGTAATCAGGACTCTGCAGAATGGGAGCAGTGCACATGGCCTGCTTCAGGTCATCAAATGCATTTTGACAGCTAACTGTCCACTGAACCTTTTGGGCATTTTCTTAGAGGTTAAGTCATTCAGGGGTGTCACTATTGATCCATACCCCTTGACAAATCTTCTGTAATACCCAGTCAGGCCTAAGAAGGCTCTCACCTGAGTCTGGGTAGTTGGAGCAACCCAGTCCATGGTGGTCTGGATTTTGCTCTGCAATGGTTGAACCTGGCCTCCACCCACAAGGTGGCCCAGGTACACAACCTGACTCTGCCCTATCTGGCACTTGGTGGCCTTGATAGTGAGGCCTGCCTTCTGCAGGGCCTCCAAAACATTTCTGAGGTGGACCAGGTGATCCTCCCAGGTGGAGCTGAAGACAGCAATATCATCTAGATATGCTGCACTATAGGCTTCCAGACCTGTAAGGACTGTGTTCACCAACCTCTGAAAAGTGGCAGGTGCATTTTTCAAACCAAAGGGCATCACCACAAATTGGTAAAGACCCACCAGGGGTAGAAAATGCCATTTTTGGCTTTGCATCATCAGCTAGTCTGATCTGCCAGTAGCCAGCTGTGAGGTCAAATGTGCTTAGATACTTGGCTGAGGCCAAAGTGTCTATTAGCTCATCTGCCCTGGGGATTGGATGGGCATCAGTCCTAGTGACTGCATTGAGGCCTCTGTAGTCCACACACAACCTCATCTCTCTCTGACCATCTTTGGTGTGAGGTTTTGGCACCAAGACCACTGGACTAGCCCAAGGGCCATCTGAAGGCTTATGACACCCAGTTCCAACATTTTCTGGACTTCTGTCCTGATACAGTCCCTGACTTGGTCAGGTTGCCTGTAAATCTTACTTTTAACAGGCAGACTGTCCCCAGTGTCCACTTCATGAGTGCACCAGGTGGTCTGACTTGGAGTCAGAAAAAACATGTGTCTGAACTGATTGAGCACCTGTCTACAATCAGTTTGCTGCTGGGCAGTGAGGCTGCCTGCCAAGGTTACACCATCTACTGACCCATCATCAGGGTTCTGTGAGAGCAGGTCAGGGAGAGGGTCACTCTCCTCCTCCTGTCCCTCATCAGTTGCCATGAGCAAGCCCATGTCAGCCCTGTCCACATATGGCTTTAGCCTGTTGACATGGAGCACCCTGTGGAGTTCCCAGGTCTACCAGATAGGTAACCTCTCCCTTCTGGTCAACAATGGTATGGGGGCCACTCCACTTGTCTTTGAGGGCTGCTGGGGCCACTGGCTCCAACACCCACACCTTCTGCCCTGGCTGGTAAACAATCAGCACAGCCTTTTGGTCATGCCAGGCTTTCTGTAATTCCTGGCAAGCCTCAAGGTTTTTGGTTGCCTTTTTCATGTACTCAGCCATCCTGGAGCGGAGACCAAGTACATAGTCCACTATGTCCTGTTTAGGGGGTTTGAGAGGTAACTCCCAACCTTCCTTCACCAGGCACAATGGACCCCTGACAGGATGGCCAAACAAAAGTTCAAAAGGGCTGTAGCCAACCTCCTTTTGAGGCACCTCCCTGTATGCAAATAAAAGGCAGGGCAAGAGTATGTCCCATCTTCGCCTAAGCTTTTCTGGGAGCCCTTTAATCATGCCCTTTAAGGTTTTGTTGAATCTCTCAACTAAACCATTGCATTGTGGGTGATAGGGTGTGGTGAACTTATAAGTCACTCCACACTCCTTCCACATTGCAGTTAAGTAACTGGACATAATGTTTGCACCTCTGTCCGATACTACCTCCTTAGGAAAGCCCACTCTTGAGAAAATTCCCAGGAGGGCCCTTGCCACCACAGGTGCTGTAGTGGTCCTAAGGGGAATGGCTTCTGGGTACCTGGTGGCATGGTCCACCACCACCAGGATAAACCTGTGCCCAGATGCTGTTTGGGGATCCATGGGACCAACTATGTCAATCCCCACCCTCTCAAAGGGAGCCCCCACCACAGGTAGTGGTATCAGGGGGGCCTTTGTGGTGCCACCTGCCTTCCCACTGGCTAGGCAGGTTACACAGGAGCGAAAAAGCTCCTTGGTGTCTTCAGACATGTGGGGCCAGTGAAAGTGAGGGACAATTCTGTCCCAAGTCTTGTTCTGGCCCAAGTGACCTGCTAAAGGAATATCATGGGCTAGTGTCAATAGGAAGCCCCTGAACTTCAGAGGTATAACCAACCTCCTGGCTGTTCCAGGCTTGGGGTCTCTACTCTCTGAGTACATGAGTCCATAATCCCAATACATCTTATGGGTGCCACTAGCATTCCCAGCAGCTTGCTGTCTGAGGGGTTCAAGAGAGGGGCAGTTCAGCTGCTCCTGGCTCAGATCTGCCCTGGAAGGGCCCCCTGTCCCCAAGAACTCAACCTGATCAGGTTCAAGTTCCTCTGGGACAGTTCCTTCTTCAGGCCTGAGATCATCTTCATCAAAAGACTGATCTTCTTCCTGAGCCAAGGGGGAAGGCACTGCCTTAACCCTACTGCTCCTCCTCTTGGGAGGCACCTGGTCCATTATTCCAGAATCCAGGGCATGTTCAGCTTTTGACATGTTTGCCTGTGACCTAGTCACAGCAAACACATGTGCAGGGATCCCTAGCATTTCTGCATGTTTCCTGAGCTCCACCTCTGCCCAAGCTGAGGTTTCAAGTTCATTGCCAAGCAAGCATTCAACTGGTAGGTCTGCACTCACCACAACCTTCTTAAGGCCAGTTTCCCTCCCCAGGAGAAGTTAACAACTGCCAGAGAATGGTCTGTTCTGACATTGCTAGCATTGGTCACTTGGTACATTTCACCAAGTATAATCTGCCCAGGATCCACAAGATCTTTTGTCACCATGGTGACACTTGCTCCTGTGTCCCTGAATGCCAAAGCCTCTCTTCCATTAATTAAAGGCTGCTGTCTGTATTTGCCCAAATTATTGGGACTCACAAAGGGGGACATATCCATGCCCCCATCACAGACTAGGACAGCCTGAGTTGGCACTCTGACTAGGCCAGAGCCCATCTCAGTACCCAGGGTCAACCCTACTAAACCCTTATTCTGAGTGTTTCCACCACCATTTGTAGCTGGACTAGGGGGAACAGGTGCCTTAGGGGCAATGGTGGCTGGATTAGAGTCTTTGGACTTGGTTCAATCACTTGTCCAGTGAGTCTTCTGCTTACAGATTTTGCACCATTGTTTCTTTTGGCCTTTTCCTTTAGTAGATTGGGATTCCCCACCAGATGCAGATTTTTGGGGACCTTGAGAAGACTTCTGGTCTTTATCCTTTTCCCCACCCTTGTCAGAGTTTTTGGAATCTTGCTTCTTCTGGTCACCACCTTGGTTCTGTACCTTCTGCTTCACCCTGGTTCTGACCCATTTGTCTGCCTTCTTTCCCAATTCTTGGGGAGATGTCAGATCAGAGTCAACCAGGTACTGATGTAGCAACTGATTCTGACAGTTATTAAGAATCTGCTCCCTCATGATTAAATTATACAATCCTTTGAAGTCACACACCTTACTGCCAAGTAACCAGCCTTCCAGAGCCTTAGTAGCACAATCTACAAAGTCCACCCAGTCCTGTGTCTGTGCCTTTTGGGTATCTCTGAACTTTAACCTGTGTTGCTCAGTGGTTAGGCCAAACCCATCTATCAGGGCACTCTTCAGGACTTGGTAATCATCAGCATCCTCTTCTCTTACAGTGAGGAGTGTTGTATTCCTCTTAGGGTGTCCGTACATGGGTTTTCCTGTATCATGTCCTTATATAGGCACAATTCGCCCTGCCCTTATATAGGCATAAAATCCCAGTCCTTATTTAGGCATTAAACCGTGCACTCCAAATACAGGCATGGTCTCCGACATCCGTCCACCCTAACGTCACAACGAGTTCTTGAAGAACAGACCCTTAGGCTTCGGGAGTTTCCTAGCACAGGACTATTGATTTCTTCAAGGACTCATCTATTATGCATGAACCGTTATACCTTAGGGGTTCATTCATGACGTCTTCCGCTGTCCGATCCACATCAATACTAACATTCTGAGGTACCTCTCAGGTATAAATATACCTTCCCTAGCCCCTGTAAATCAGAGGAGACCTCGACTTCAGAGGAGCCCGTTTCCCGGCCCGACGCACTGAGAAGACGCTGTCATCCCTGCACGCAGAGAGTCCAGCTTCCAGTGATCTGACTTCCCTTGCGGGGTGTTGGAGTTCGAATCTGGCAAGAGATTCCCACCTCTCTCATTCTTAAGGTATGGAGCTTGACTAGAAACCTAGAGGGACTCTTGGCATACTAGGCATACTAGACTTAACATACTCTTAGTGTACCATAGTAAGGAATACTTCACCTACTTCATACCTCTCCCTACACTTAGGTTAGGTTAGGTACATTGGGGTAGAACTAGCTAAGATACGCATCGTATGAGTACTCGCATTTTAGTCTGTTATTTATGTAAATGAATATCTACTAAAGATCATGCTAGCGCAGTATTATTTATTTCTACTGCTTACGCTGTACATTATTTATCTTGCATACTGTCTTGTGATCATAACAGCACATTTTACTTACACGAGAAACAAGACTGTTCAATAAATCTTTTATTGAAACGCCCGTCTATTCTTTCTGTGTAACTTTGAGGAAAACTAAGTATGCGCGATTGAGCTGAGTGAAATAGTTATCTATTGTTTCCACGACTCTGGGACACGTTCTGATTCTAAAGGGAAACAAAGTTGTCATGTTTTGCGGCTGCCAGAAACTACTCCCTTCTTGTTTATCAAGGAGTTTCTAGTGGCCTCTGAGCTAGCTGGCACAAGTAATTAAGTTTAATATACTCAATAGGGACATACCGACCTCAGTCCTATGTCAAACCTATA
Organism: Calotriton arnoldi; assembly: GCA_963921515.1. NCBI lineage: Eukaryota > Metazoa > Chordata > Amphibia > Caudata > Salamandridae > Calotriton > Calotriton arnoldi. Next base: position 1,087,323 of record CAWUFW010006082.1, read on the forward strand.
GGGTATATTATTCCAATGCGCAGAGCCTATTAGGGAAATAGGAGCTACACTACATGGCGCCCAACGTTTGGTAAGGTGGTAATTTAACGTTAGATACTGAGTAACTCAGCCATGCTTTTTCTCTCAGAGACACCTACCCATATACTCCAAAAGACGTCTGGAGTGGGCAGGGTTAAGTATCCGCCACGGCTACATAGGGAAGCACCCTATATATTAGCTGTTTGGTTTGCTCAACGTTGAAGGATACAGTGTTCCAAAATATTGTGCACCTTATCTTTGTTTCCTTGAAACTTGGTCTACATTTTTCCAGAACAACAAAATGTCCATAACAGGGGACGAAGCCACCGGAAACGGTGGAGCCGCGGCTGATCCAGCCCTAGCAGCAGTTTTTAACTTTACAGGTTTAAATGAAACCGAGGAGGGTGTTATAGACATCCATCCAAACTTAAGGAGAGCCATCACTCTAAAACGCATAAAACATGGGCTACCACCAAGAGGAGGTAGAGCAGTTTTTGTGATAGAGGCACACAAATCCTTTCAGACAGAGGTATTCTATTCATGGGTAATATTTCCTGAATCAAACCCAGTTACAAAACTGTTTCACTTCTACAAAGAAGATGATCCACCAGAGGAATACATTCCTTTCAAGGATATAGAAATTCCATTAACATGCCAGGAGCATCAGCTCTGGTTTAAAGGCGCCCTAAAACATCACAGAAACATTACCAGGCTCGGTCCACTAGGTAGACCAGGAGCAACATGGCCGATTCTAGCCGGCTACACACCTCATCCTGACCTGGATATAATGTCAGATGAGGAACTACTTGTTCAACTACAAGAATTAATAAAAATTTACAGACAATTGGTCCAATATGTCATGCGGACTTTCACAGTCCAACCACCATTGACACTTCCTAATCAAATTCCTCAACCAGGGAATACACTAAAAATTACACCACAGACTCTATACGCAGTCATGGGGAAAATGCCCACAAAACGTGAGCAGGTTCCATTTTGGATAGCTCAAAAAATTACTCAAATCGAAGCAGTATTTCCAAATACTAGCCCGTATGAGAAACACAGAATCCTAACAATCAGTTTGCCGATGGGGATCACACCACAACTGGAAGACTGCACCACTTGGGGCTCAGTCTTTGCTGCCATCTATACTAAAACACATGGCATTCCATCAATTGCGGTAATACCTGATGCCCTGAAACAAATTCAAAATGAATACGGGGCAGAGCCTGCTCTAAATTTAGGTATGAAATTACTGAAAAATTTCGACCAGGTCTCAACAATAATATTATCTAATATTGAAGGGGAGGCAGCAACAGTGGCGATCCACCAAAAATTAAGGGAATTTGATGTTACAGAACATCAAACTGAGCTACCCAGAATAATTGAACAATCTTATGCAGAATTAGGCAGAGATAGTTTGGGTGGAAGACCAGTGAAACTGAAACTATCTGAAAGTCCTGAGAAGGACTCAATTAAACAAACTCCTACATCTTCTAAAAAGAGGTGGGAGACTAATAAACAAAATTCAAATGAGAAACGTTCTCAATCCCGAGGTAGGTCTCCTCAAAAGGAGCCCTCTGAAAGGAGGTATAACCTCAGGAATAGGAATAATTTGAGAAAACCTGATAGGTATCAAGATACTGATACACGTTCCTCTCGCCCCTTTCAAATCTCATCACAGACTTCGGAAAGAAGAGGACGGTCAGAACATAGAGAAGAACGCGTGAAATCCAAGGAAGAAAAACACGCTCCAAAAAATAAAACAAAACCTCAATTCTCCAAAAAGAAAGTAGCAGGTCTAAAGGTCAGACATGCCGAGAATACTGAGAACACAAATCAAGAACGGAGAATGGGCTCAGACAATGCTGGACAGTGCAGCAGAAGTCACAATAGCTCGCCAGAACCTGAAGGAACTTCTGGAGATAGTGGACTTGAATGAGTACATTACAGTTGAGACTGTAGACACCAGGGTTAGTACTCCACAAAGGTTATATGAAATAATACTCCGGATGGAGGGAGACATACCTAGACAGGTGAAAGCACTTTTTGGGGAAAAACTTTCAAGGGGCTATGACATACTTCTAGCAGAAAAAGACTGGCCACCACAATTTGCCAGCCACACGGCAAGGACATTATTATGCCTGCCTTCTCCAACCATATTCCAATTCACCTAAAATATACATATGCCAGGAAATGGGCAGTAGCCCAGGCCCCAGCATTATATAAAAATCATGTAGGATGGGATGAGGACTCGCCTCACCATAAAATACATCTGAAACATGAACCAACTGCACAGAGGCAGTATCCAGTAAAGCAAGAAGCTAAAAAACAAGTCAGGGAGATCTTAGATCAACTTGAATACCAAGGGGTGATTGAAACATGCACGTCCTCAATGAACAACCCTTTGTTTCCTGTCTCCAAACCAGACAAAACATATCGTCTAGTTTTGGATTACAGACACTTAAACACTTGTTCTAAAACTTTTGCAGTACAAAATGCACATAGCACAGCATTAATGAATAACATTGTGCGTAAAAAATATAAAACCACATTAGACATCTCAAATGGTTTCTTTTGTCAAAACATAGCACCTGAAAGCAGGTACTTAACAGCATTCTCCATAATGGGGACACAGAGTCAATTTTGTCGACTCCCACAAGGGTTCAAGAACAGCCCAGGTTTATTCTCAGCGAGGGTAACGGAGTTACTACAAATCTATGACAATGAGGCATTGTCCTATGTCGATGACATATATCTGACGGACGATGACCTGGACAAACACTTGAACAGGGTGAGCACCATTATATTGGGATTCGCCTCTGAGGGCTACATATTCAACTTCAAAAAGTCCAGAATTGCCCATCTCAATGTCCTATTTCTAGGATATGAGCTTTCAAGTGAAGGCAAGAGCTTGGCTGCTAACTTTCTAGAAAAGTGTGCGCTGCTCCAACCTCCAAAAACGCTAAAAAACTTACAATCCATCCTGGGTTTCCTAAATATTGGAAGAACATACATTCTAAATTACGCAGAAAGGTTTAAACCTCTCTACGCATTAATTAAACCTGATTTTTTAATCAAAAACAGGACACAAGAACACACAGAAATCTTGCGTTCACTCCAAGCTAACATGTTAGCAACAAATCACTTACAAACACGCGTAAGTCAACGCAACCTGGTGATTCAAATAATTTCGGGTCAATGCGGATTCACCTACTTAACATTTAATGAGGGTGAAAAAGTACCAATTGCATACAAATCTCATTTGTATACACAAGCGGAAATGCGCTTCACTTCAACTGAAAAAATTCTGACAGCAATTCAAACCACTGTAGCAAAAGAAAGAGCCTTAGCCCAAGGGAAACGCATTATTGTCGTTACCCCGGTACCAGCTTTAGAAGCGGTCACAAAAGCAAGCATTCCAAATGCTAAAGCATTACATCCAAGATGGATACAATGGGCTAATTCTCTTGCTGAAACAGATGTTGAATATGTTTTTGATCCCGATTTAAAAACACAAGCATTCCTGCAATATGAACAAGAATGTCCTCTGCCCACTGAAATTCTGCCTCTCAATCAGTACAAATTCATAATTTACACTGACGGATCCGCACAACCCGCAACAGGGGGTAAGCAAGCTTACAGTGCAGCATGTGCAATCGTTAAAGGTCGCTTGCGAGATGGCATCTTCAGACCTATGGTCACAAAAACCCAGTCTCTAGGAGATTGTACAGCTCAGCGAGCTGAACTACAAGCATTCAAACTGGCACTTGAAAGTACAGATCGAGAATTCCCCACACTGATAGTGTGCGATTCCTTTTACTGTGTTCAGTCGTATAATGAATATATACAAAACTGGCTTGAAAATGGTTTCAAAGATGCGAAAGGTGGTACAATAAAGCACAAAACGCTTTGGGAACAAGTAGCTCAGTTGAAAAACGAACTACCAAAGGCTCACGTGAGCCACACACTGAGTCATCAACGTGATGGCGTTCACGTTGCAGGGAATTCATTGGCTGACGAAGCAGCAAAGGGGGCTGTTCAGACGGCTTCCGTAGCTGCGATCACTCGTTCAAAAACAAAAATAGACGGTGAGATAATGTTGGCTGTCAATGCTTCAAGCAAGGGCAGCAGTGCAGCGTTACCAAAAAAGTTTCCACTCAAGTACTCTTATGTAATTGATGCGAACAGCATTCCTTTTGCTCGAATCCCTGGAGTGGGGGATAGGGTAATCCCAAACAAGGAACGTAGATTAGGACTAATCCTAGCAGCACACGAAGGGATAGCTTCTGCCCATGCAGGTGTTTCTGCAACAGTATCTTTACTCAAGCAAAGATATTGGTGGCCTGGCATTCGGAAACAAACAAAGAACTATGTTTTAGAATGTGATATATGCCAACAGATGAAAGTCTCCACAGTGAAACGCCCTGCGCAGACACCCCTGTTAATTTCAGACAAACCATTGTGTTTACCTGGACCACTGCGTTCCCTTGCAAAGGGACGGTAACTATAAATATATCATGGTTGCAGTGGATTCATGCTCTAGGATCCTATGGATATGGCCTCAGCGCTCGGCTGATGCTCGAACTGTTATAAAAGATTTGCGAGTCTTTATCGGCACATACGCAATAGGCACGCTACATTCTGACCAGGGCCCTGCGTTTAGCTCTCGGGCTTACAAAGAAGCCATGGCCAGTCTGGGCGTTGCATTGCGGTACTCCTCTCCATTCCATCCTGAGGGAAATTCGGTTGTGGAAAGGAAAAACCGGGACATAAAGCAGTCTATAACAGCTAGGGTATTAGGTTCGGGTGATGGGTGGGTCAAACATCTTTATGGGGTCCAACGCTCATTAAATAACCTGCCAAGAAGTTCTCTAGGGGGAGTCACTCCATATGAGGTCTTATTTGGGACAAGAATGTGGGTACCAGATCTCGATCACGTAGGCACAGTGGTGGAAAATAAACCGTTTGACATCAAAGAACGTTTGGCTGTTTTACAGGAACTCAATGAACTGAGATCAAAACAAAGCAGCGTATTCCTGCAGCCAACCACCACTGGGGAAAAAGCGGCGGTCCCAGCAAGGCCTGTCTGGATTCCAAAAGTTGGGGATCTAGTCAGAGAAAAAATTGCGGACAAGAAGGAATTTGGACCTTCTTACAGACAACCAGTACCTGTCCTAGCAGTTCAAGGAACAAGAACAGTACTTCTGCCGCCCCTTGCTGGAAGAAAGGAGAAAATATTTGTGTCCATCGACCTCATCAAACCACAGTATGTGGCCAATACTAAATAGTAGGCCTCGTGGACTCCGACCTAGTAGCAGACGCACTCCTCTCGCTACTATCCAAGAGGTTCAGACTGAAAGACTGATAACAATCTAGAATTCAGCTTTAACAGATGAAGGACTAGGCAACAATGCAATGGAACTCATCCCTCTTGAAAATCAAGTAACAGTTCGTCCAAATACACCTATCTACACCAATGTAGCAAGTGATCAACTGGTTCCAGCGATTTCGACAAATCCTGATGCAATTCCAACAATTGACAGAACTGCTTCTGGCTATTTCATCAACTTTGATACGTTCTCAGAAGATCCGAGTGAACCTGAAACGACGCCAGCATCATTCAAACTCAAGCAGCAAGGACAAGATTTTCTTCACTTTCTGAAAAAGACTTATCTGGTTTCCCCATGGATTGAACTCTGGATTATATCTGGCCTATTTGTTTTCCTGCTTTGGCTAGCTTTGGTTACAACTATGAGCGTGGCAGATACATCCATGTGAACACTGAAGGAAAAGATGTGAATGTACTTTTGAAACCACATAAATCTTCCCATCGTGAAGCAAGAGACTTGTCATCAGTGAACATCACAGCCGTTCCTATACAGGATGGTATAGTGTGGGACAAAACAGATTTTGATATCTTTGGCCCAACAGAAAAATTGAACATTCCACATTTGTTTAAAATTTCACTGAGTGATCTCTTTTCGTCCAGTACCTATTCTGATGATTAGGACTTTGAGACTGTTAACGATATAATGTTTGACCTAGAAAAATCTGCTGCGTTTTCTAAGAATGAATATTTAGAGGGTTCATCAGACTATGAACAGCTGTATTGCTATAACCACTATGGTCATCATTATTTGCATAAATCTGCATACCCTAGAAATGTGTTTATGTTTAACCAATGGGAGCATTGTCCTACACCACCACAAGGTAGTTCAAAAACATTTGCTAGCAAGTTTCCATATTTTTCAGGTTACAATACATCTGATCCAGAAACGTTTTACTATAAAAATATAAACAAAACAGGACTGAAAATTATGTTAACAAATACAAAACAGATTTACTCTGCAACATTTATTGCCCAACTGTCTAGACAGGGTTTCGACTTATGGAAAGACACAATAGACACAAAGACTGTCTGGGGTACTAAAGATTGGCAAGTGCAGGGGATAGAAGCGTTATTTAGAGCCTGTATCATCCCTGAACAAATAATGTTTTTGAATGAAACCGTCCAACAAACATCTTGTCTTGGACTAGCCAAGATCAAAGAGATTAAAACACCTTCTGTACCAACACCTGCAAGTGATAACAATATACAGGCAGCGGTGACAGTTGACAAAATACTACAACTCAACAGATCTAATCCTGATTGGAAAAAATGGTTGATCTGGCCCACAGACACGAACAACTGTCAGGAAAGATTCCTGAATAAAACTCAGGGCTTTACTATCCATAGGCCAGACCCAAGATACGTCCAAAGACAGCATCCGGGGGTAGTAACAACATACAGTGTAGGAAAATTATGCCTCGATTGGCTCTAGAAATCTACACTACAGGATGTGAAACAACACTTATCCTTACTTAAAGAAGACGCAGACCTTAGGGAATTCTTGCTTGGACCAAGAAAACCGGGTCAAAAACGTTTCATATATGCCGGCATCTATGCTGCTTACAATGAAGCATGGAAAGTGTCACAGATGGAGGCCGCAGAACGAATACGTGAACTTGATCGTATTAATTTAGAGAAAACACTCACTGTGGTCGACAATGGGTTAACAACTTTATCCTCCAGAATATATTCATTGGACAACATTGTATCCTCTGCTATCGACATTCTAGAACAAGATTTGGCGATGTTACAGGAAGGCCAATCACAATTACGTTCTATTGTGTTATTAAGCTGGACGCTGCAATCTTTGCGTGCGGGCTATGTGCCTTGGCGTTTTATCAACACGTCAGCTCTGTTTGCAGAATACAATCTAACTGATAAACAGATCGAACTGGCACAAAGAGGAGCACAGTATGAATAAATGAATGAATGAATGACAATTTGTTGAGCGCGATAGCTACCCTTAGGCGTCCTAGCGCTATGGACAATACGGGCATAAAAGACACTTGGGGCTGTCCGGGTTTATTGAAACAGAGAAGTCTTGAGGAGCTTACGGAATGAGAGTATATTAGACTCTGATCGCAGATGCGGGGGGAGAGCATTCCATAGTTTGGCTGCGTTGTACGAGAATGAGCGGCCACCACATCTAGTTCTTTTTATCCTGGGTACTTTGGCAAGAAGAGAGGAGGATGACCTAAGCTGTCTAATCGGCCGGTAGGGAGTGATCAGCGGTTGATTTATGATGGGGCCTGTCTTCCAGAAGGCCCTGTGGGTGATACAGAGGGCCTTAAATTTAATTCTCTCCCGGACTGGGAGCCAATGTAGGCTTCTGAGGCCAGGACTGATATTAGATCGACGGGGAGTCTGAAGAAGCGTTCGAGCGGCGCAGTTTTGAATGACCTGAAGCTTATTCAGAGTGGATTGCGGGGCTCCCAGAAAGAGGGCATTTCCGAAGTCCAGGCGTGACAGAATAAGGCCCTGGACCATGATCTGTCTCGCCTGGAATGGAAGTAAAGGAAGAACCTTCCGAAGCAGCCTCGGTAGACCATAGCAAGTGGCCGCGAGTTTGGTTGCTTGGTGATTGAAGCTGAGGGTGTTATCCAGCCATATACCCAGGCTCTTGATCGTGTCCTTGGGCACTGGGGCAGAACCAAGACAAGATGGCCATAGTGGATTCATAATGTACTTGGGGACATTGCCTAGGAGCATGAGCTCCGTCTTGTCTCCGTTCAGCTTTAGGCAGGATGCTGTCATCCATTTAACCACCTCCTCCAAGCATTCGCTCAAGTTGTTATGGGCTATGTTAGGCCGGTTGAGAGCCACCACTAGCTGAGTGTCGTCGGCATAAGTGATGATTTTTATGCCGAACGGACGAACAATTTCAGCTAGGGGGCTCATATATATGTTAAACAGCGTGGGGCTCAGGGAGGAGCCCTGAGGCACCTCACAGCCGAGAGGTTTGCTGGGGGAGGTGATTTCGCCCTCGAAAACCTGAAAACTGCGGTCTGCCAGAAATGACTTGAACCACTTGATGGCATTTCCTGTTACTCCCAATTTGGAGAGTCGTTGTATTAGTATTTCGTGGTTTACAGTGTCAAATGCGGCGCTTAGATCAAGGAGAATGATTGCTGCCACACCCCCTTGGTCCAAGATCATTCTGGCTTCTTCGGTTACTGCAAGGAGTGCGGTTTCGGTCCCGTGCATGGGCCGGAAACCCGTCTGAGAGAGATCGAGAAGATGGTTGCTCTCCAGAAAATCTGTCAGTATAGTATTGACATGTTTTTCCAGGACCTTGCACAGCCATGGTAGTAAAGAGATCAGCCGATAATTACTGGGGTCCTCCTGATCCAGATTGGGTTTTTTCAGGAGGGCCTTGACCATGGCGCATTTCCAGGGGGGCGGAACTGAGCCCGAGGACAAGGAGGCATTAAGCAGGTCAAGTGTAGTGGGGAGAATGTTGCTGATCGCTGGCAGCAAGGCATGCGGGGGCGCCGGGTCTAGAGGAGAGCCAGATTTCACCTGATGCATGATAAGATCCAATCTAAGGTGGTCAAGTGGGGGAAAAGTGCCCAGGGTAACTGAGGAAAGAGGGGCCATGTTTAAGGGCTAATCGAGTGTTATGTCTGTTGGGGGGGCGGGAAGGAAGTGTATATTGTTAATATTTTTTGTGAAAAAAACTCTGCTAGGTTATTACAGCGGGTTTGTGCGTTGTTCATATTTGGTGACTTTTCCGGGAGTTTAAGAATAGATTTGGCAATTTGATATATTTCTTTTGGTTTGGAGGCAGCTGTTTTGATTTTTTCCTCAAAGAAGATTGATTGGGCGGATTTAATTTTGTTCTTATAATTTTTTATTGCATCCCTGTAGGCAGTTTTCTTAGAAGGGGAGTAGTCTAATCGCCACTTCCTCTCAAGTTTTTTACAGCTTCGTTTCATTTCCCGTAGACTGGGGGAGTACCAGGGTGCTGTTACGGTGCAGCGCTTTGTTGCTAGGTTTTTTGTAGGGAGTACAGAGTCCAGAGAGTTAAGGATCCAGTTATTGAATTCCTCATTAGCTAAAACGGGATTAGGGTTTTTGGGTGGCCTGGAGGTTTCAAGAGCTGACAACCAACGGTCCAGGGGAAGTCTGGACCAGTTCCGTGTTTTTCGTGTCGTGAGATTTGTGGGGATGTCAGAGTCAGGGGTGGTCCAAGTGAAAGGGATCAGTGAATGATCCAACCATGGAAGCGGAGAGGGTGTTCCGACTGTGAGGTCCACGCAGTTACTAAAAACAGGGTCTAATAAGTGACCTTTAATGTGGGTGGGGCTGCGGACCAGTTGGTTAAATTGCAGTGCGGCGAGGCTCATGGTTATTTCTGATGCGAGATGGTCGGTAGCATCATCAAAGTGAATATTAAGATCCCCTAGAAGCGTGTAGTTAGAAGGCCTGCAAGCCGTGTCAGCTAAGATGGAGGGAAGGGTATTTAAAAACTCTCCTATGGCTCCCGGTGGGCGATATATGAGTAGGCCGGAAAAGGTGGTTGTGGGGGAGAAATCAATGGCGAAGGAGAGACTTTCACAATCTGGTATCAAATTTGGGGAGTGGCGGCACTCATAGCAATCCTTAAAGATGATCGCTAAGCCTCCTCCTCTGCCCTCCTTACGGTCCGCTCGCTGTATATGGTAGCCCCGGGGAAGGGTCTGAACGAGGTCTGGTTCTGACTCAGCATGGAGCCAGGTCTCTGTCAGAAAAAGAACATCTGGCTTGAGTTCCTCTAAGAGGATGGCGATTTCTGTAGAGTGTTTAGGGAGTGATCTGCAATTTAGGAGGTACATGGTGCGCTGAGTATTTTTCCTGCCCAAAGTGGGCTGGTACTGAAATTCACAATGGGTGCAGGAAGTGTGTTTGTCTGCCATATCCCAAGCATGTTGGCAGCTGGCCGGGGTGGGACTTCGCAGCTTGTAGAGGGATTTGGGGCTGTAACTCCTAGAGTCTGGAGGAATTCGGGAAAGGCAAGTGGCCCCTGTCCCCGGCCGGCCGCGGACGGGCGCAGACGGGCTTGCGTTTGGCGCGCCTTCGGCGCGCCCGCTGCGCGCGTCCGCTGCGCGAGGCAAATGGCATCCCAGTTATGTAGGGGAGGGGAAGGTCAGCTGCAGATCAGCTAGCTTGCCTGGGTGCGCCGGAAGTCCTGATTGCTTCCTGTAGTGCCTGAGTTTCCCTCCACTCAAACCGAACAATCGGCGGCGGACCGGGGAAAAGCACTTAAAGTAAGTACTATCAAATACGAGTGCAGAGTGATTTATTGTGACAGGCCTACAATGTTAAAAGCAGCAATACGGCGAACGTGATTTTCTAAAAGCAATTCTTTTTGTAAGCAGTGAAATGAGCAATACGATATGCAGTTATTTTGTTTAAGGAGCCCTTTACCAGGTGCTCCTGATTAGTGCTATGATGCTACAAGGTTAACACAGCAAGACGACGATCGAGTTTTAAAAACAGTTCCCCTTTTTAAAAAGTAGTGAAAAGAGCAATGCGCTATGCAGAATTAATAAGCCCTTTACCAGGCGCTCCTGATTAATGCTGAGAGGTCTCTCTCACACCTGTGCGCTGTCCGCTGCGCGAGGCAAATGGCATCCCAGTTATGTAGGGGAGGGGAAGGTCAGCTGCAGATCAGCTGGCTTGCCTGGGTGCGCCGGAAGTCCTGATTGCTTCCTGTAGTGCCTGAGTTTCCCTCCACTCAATCCGAACAATCGGCGGTGGACCGGGGAAAAGCACTTAAAGTAAGTACTATCAAATACGAGTGCAGAGTGATTTATTGTGACAGGCCTACAATGTTAAAAGCAGCAATACGGCGAACGTGATTTTCTAAAAGCAATTCTTTTTGTAAGCAGTGAAATGAGCAATACGATATGCAGTTATTTTGTTTAAGGAGCCCTTTACCAGGTGCTCCTGATTAGTGCTATGATGCTACAAGGTTAACACAGCAAGACGACGATCGAGTTTTAAAAACAGTTCCCCTTTTTAAAAAGTAGTGAAAAGAGCAATGCGCTATGCAGAATTAATAAGCCCTTTACCAGGCGCTCCTGATTAATGCTGAGAGGTCTCTCTCACACCTGCGCGCGTCCGTATACAGTGCTGAGCATTGAAAAACTGGAAAAGTTACCATTCACAGTGGCAGAAAAACCAGCTACAGAATGGCTCATTCATGGCAAAATCACACTACCTGAGACTACTTTTCAGTTTCAGTATTGCCTCAAACAGATGCAAGCAGGCAAATATGAAAGGTTGGGTAAGGAATACATTAAGACATCTTGGAATTTACCGTATACATATAGATGTTGGAGTGGGGATCGTGAAGAGTTTTTGAGCGGTACACACTGTAAAAGTGCACTGAGCGGTTCACTTATATGTCAGGACATTTCTTTACACGGTGCTTGCAATGGTTCTGTGGCAAATTTGTCTTGCCATCAGCAGGGTACACCAGCTGCCATGATTAATCCAATGTTTGAACAACTTTCTAATGCGAGTTACCTCATGTTGAATGATCAGAGTTGCTGCGGCATGTTGCCAGGCATCCCATATCTAGTAACGGTCAACTCCAGGGTCACTTGCTGTATGCAAGTATTGTTTGCCCCAATAGACACAGTCAGGGAGTCGCCTTTGTGGCCTTCGCTGAACGTCTCTTTTATAAGATTTGATACTTTAAGCAGAATGAAAGCCATGCTTTTACAGCAAACAGTGCCTTTGACCTCGGCCAAAGAAACCTATGATCTACAAGTAGCAAGGACTTCGGCTGAGATACAGACTTTAATACGTACAAACTGCCCTATACATTTCGTGGAAATGATAGGACGTATCTTTAACATGTCAGATACAAGCGGAATTGTACATGTATTTAAGAGCATCTGTTCCGGTCTGTTAGCACCTTTCCAGGCAATACTGGAATCATCCCGAACTTTGCACATTCGGTGTTTGGTGGCATACCATTACTTCTCGCACTTGTTGCCGGAATTCTATTTCTCTTCCTGCTATTACTCTATGGCCAGCCTATTCGCAGACATCACTCTGAGCGAAATGGAGAAAGCTCTCCTTGAACGAAAGTGCCGTGAGCGAATAGTACAGCTTTTGGGCATGACTCGTCTACGGGACCTGAATACCACATGGTTCCTGTCATTCAGACCAATGTGGCAAGATTGCATCTTACCTGTTCTACAATGCCTGCTATGCGGTGAGGAATGCGTGTTAGACACCTGTCTGACATTTCCATCAGCAACGCCAACGGATATCGATACTCTGCTGGACCCGATAACGGCCCATGCTCTGTGTTGTCCCCAGAGGCTACCAATACTGATGACGGCATTCATTGAGATCTCACAGTCACTTCCGGCTGCTGCTGAGGTACGAGATGGATCTACGGGCACACAGGTATCAACAGACGCGAACAGTGCTGCGGCATCCTATGCTGAGAGCGATGCTTCACATCTCTGTGCAATTAATCTACTACACGAGGTGTTCCAACTGATACCAACTTCAGTGGACGATATTTTGTCTACAGAAATAGATGATCTCATGCTTACACCAGACACGTACACTGAATCTGATTCCATCAACAGCGTACCAGAGACGCAGTAAAATTTGGCCTTCATATCTCAAAACTTGGAACTCTTCCCAAATTGAACTTTTTCAGTTTTTTTTTTTTTAACTAAATGGCACATCAATCTGCTTGAAGTAGAACTAGCCTTATAGTACAGACTTCGCGGTACTTCCACAGACATTTAGTCATCTTATTTGTCTAAAAAGTTCATTAATTTCCATGACATGAAATGACTTTGATTTTTGAACAACTTATCGATCAGTTTTTTGTCACATGTAAATATTACTGCTTATTTCATTCAAGTTGCATTTTTTATTCTAACTATATGCCTGAATTGAGAAAAGCAATGCTTAATATGTACAGTACCTTTTGCATTTTAATATGTTTTTTACTGCTTTTTAGAAATATTTTAAATATGCGGTACTCCATTTAATGTTTAGCATTTTAAATGTTTAGCATTTTAGTATTATCGTACACACGAAAGTGGAGTGGGTGTTGTATTCCTCTTAGGGTGTCCGTACATGGGTTTTCCTGTATAATGTCCTTATGTAGGCACAATTCGCCCTGCCCTTATATAGGCATAAAATCCCAGTCCTTATTTAGGCATTAAACCGTGCACTCCAAATACAGGCATGGTCTCCGACATCCGTCCACCCTAACGTCACAACGAGTTCTTGAAGAACAGACCCTTAGGCTTCGGGAGTTTCCCTAGCACAGGACTATTGATTTCTTCAAGGACTCATCTATTATGCATGAACCGTTATACCTTAGGGGTTCATTCATGATGTCTTCCGCTGTCCGATCCACGTCAATGCTAACATTCTGAGGTACCTCTCAGGTATAAATATACCTTCCCTAGCCCCTGTAATTCAGAGGAGACCTCGACTTCAGAGGAGCCCGTTTCCCGGCCCGACGCACTGAGAAGACGCTGTCATCCCTGCACGCAGAGAGTCCAGCTTCCAGTGATCTGACTTCCCTTGCGGGGTGTTGGAGTTCGAATATGGCAAGAGATTCCCACCTCTCTCATTCTTAAGGTATGGAGCTTGACTAGAAACCTAGAGGGACTCTTGGCATACTAGGCATACTAGACTTAACATACTCTTAGTGTACCATAGTAAGGAATACTTCACCTACTTCATACCTCTCCCTACACCTAGGTTAGGTTAGGTACATTGGGGTAGAACTAGCTAAGATACGCATCGTATGAGTATGAGTACTCGCATTTTAGTCTATGTTATTTATGTAAATGAATATCTACTAAAGATCATGCTAGCGCAGTATTTTTTATTATTTATTTCTACTGCTTACGCTGTACATTATTTATCTTGCATACTGTCTTGTGATCATAACAGCACATTTTACTTACACGAGAAACAAGACTGTTCAATAAATATTTTATTGAAACGCCCGTCTATTCTTTCTGTGTAACTTTGAGGAAAACTAAGTATGCACGATTGAGCTGAGTGAAATAGTTATCTATTGTTTCCACGACTCTGGGACACGTTCTGATTCTAAAGGGAAACAAAGTTGTCATGTCTTGCGGCTGCCAGAAACTACTCCCTTCTTGTTTATCAAGGATTTTCTAGTGGCCTCTGAGCTAGCTGGCACAAGTAATTAAGTTTAATATACTCGATAGGGACATACCGACCTCAGTCCTATGTCAAACCTATAGGGTATATTATTCCAATGCGCAGAGCCTATTAGGGAAATAGGAGCTACACTACAGGAGCTTGTCTTTACCTTTGTCTGCAAAGGAGAGCCACAAGATTGCTGCCCACTGCTCCTGGGGGACCCTCTGAACTTTACAGGCCCTTTCCAGTGCAGCAATCCATTTGTGGATGCCATCCCCACTCTGGTAGGGAGGGACAATCTTGCTCAGGTTTCTATGGTCATAAGACCTTTCCCTACCGCTAGGGAAGTTGCTGCCACCATGGGACTCTAGTCCCAACTTTCTTCTTTGTCTATGAAGCTCTAGGGACTCCCTGTCTATAGCCAGCTGCTCTCTTCTGATCCTAAGCTGAGCTTCTTCATACTGGAGCAGTCTCTTTTTTCCTTTCATGAGGGGATTCCCTCCTATGAGAGGAAACAGAGGTCCCTACTGAGGTGTCAGAATGGTTAGACTCCTGAGAAGGAGATCTGGACCTTCTAGGCACACTCACAACTCTTCCTGGTGGGACAAAGGGGAGGTCATTCTGATCCTCCTCCTCATCTGCAGGAGGAGCTCGATTGTCCAGGGCAAGATCATTGTCATCTTCCTGGCCAGTTTCAGAGGTCAGGTCCTGGGTATTTTAACCCCTGGCCCCTTCCTCATCTTCTGCCCCACCCTCTCTGCCTACCCCTGCAGACCCTAGGGGTCTTCTGAGATCATCCAGCAGAAGCATCTCCATGAGACGTTGGGTGTTGGCACTTTTGCCTGTCTTCAGCTTCCTAGTTTTGCACAATTCTCTCAATTCCAAGAATGGGAGGTTGTCATACTTGGAGGGTAGAAGCCCACTGGCTTCTGGCAGGGACCTACTGGTTCCTGGCCCTGAAGACATTACTAGTGAGGTGTGGTGTATGCACTACCTACTCTAGTGTGGCCTACTAAACTCTCTTGAGTTGTAGATAGGGTGTGCTAAGCCCTTGACACACAACTCTAAGTTCAGTAGAACTTACTGTATTTCTAAGCTTGAATTTATATGTACCTCAGGTACCTTTAGTGGTTTTCAGTTAGTCACACACTTGAGATTATCTGGTAAAACAAGGCAAGCTTTAATCCCACCGCTGCACACCAATGTGAGAAGTTGGCCTGGTATATGCTGTCCACTAGTTATAGTGGGCACCTTGCACCAGTCCAAACGACCCTTATTGATGATAGGTTTAAAGACAACCTTTATTGAAAGCTATCCTAGTGGTAGCTATGGAGAGCAGCCTTCAGGCTAAGTCTTGAAGGAGTGTTAAGCTACTGTTTTACCAGTTATAATCTCATGAATGACCAAATGAAAGGAGAACCACACCAGTTATATATATAAAATATATGTATCTATTACTAAACACAACCCAATAGTCTCTTTATGAGGCTAGAGGTGAAAGTACAAAAGTTACAAGTCAAATAGCACAGTAAATTAGCACAATATACGATTAGCCCTAGGGGCGTACCAAACCGTATATCAAGAAAGTGGTATAAGAACCACGACTTAAGTAGACACAAGGCCTAGAGCCTGTAGAATCGCTGGGACCCCAAGGAACCACCCAAGGTAGTGACACAGGGGACCCACGGGGGCTGTGTGCAGTATGTGAACACAGCCGCGAGCTCCGTTAAAGTCTATGGGAAAGTCGCGGTTATCGTTTTAGAGTTTAAGGACACTTAGAAATGGACTAGGACCAAACCCTCTTGGACTTAAACAGTTCTAGGGTCAACACCCACGGGATCACCGGAGTACTCGAGTTACCTCACCCGGGGAAGCCGGGTGCATAGGTGTCAAATGGTGTCGGGTCGCGTCGTCGTTTTCAATGGCAGCCTGCAGAGAAGTGCTGCTGCCGGGAAGATGCGAAGTGTCCGAAGAGATCCAAGCCTGGATCGGAGATGAGAAGAACCTGAAAGCAGAGGGAACAGAGTCTGGGTCACTTGCCAGTGACCAGGGGCACGAATGCCCACCGATATCGGGGGCTTCAGGTGAAAGAGGTGAAGCTTGACTCTTCAGCCACGAGGACCAGGAGGTGTTGATGATGACCAGGAGCTGAATTCGAGCTGTCCCACAAAGGATGTCGAGTGCTGCAGCATTGGTGTCCAGATTGAACACAACAAGCCTTGGCAACAGCAACCCATGCAGAAAAGAGAAAGATGCTTCTGAGCAGACCAGCAAGGTCTGAGGGACTCACCACTTGGTGGAGAGTGAGGGCACGTCTGAAACAACTAGAAACACCCAAAGAAAGTCAGAGTTGCCTTCACAGGGACTCACCTTTTGACAGACCAGGGATCGCAAAGGAGCCCCAAGCGTAAATGCAGGAAGCGGGCCCACGGAACACTCGTGGAGTGTAGGCTCACAATGTTCAAAGAAAATGGTGCACAGGGCCTTGGCTACAAGTAACCCAAAGCAGGACTTCAAGAGTCGTCGAGAAGTCAATGCAATAGCAAATGTGCACAGTGTCCAGGAGTTCCGGTTCCACGCTACTCACAAGGGCTGTGGGTCTCAGCTTTGCTGGGGACTTGGGTTGGCCTCTGAGATGTCTAGAAATCCTCTTTCTGGGCTGCAAGTACTTCGGAGTCTGGCGGGAGCTTTGGAGATGCAGACCGGCAAATGCTTTGTTGGTGCCTGCCAAGCAGGGGAGTCACTCCTTGACCCCAAGGGAGATTTCTTCAGTCCTCTAGTCTTTAGTAGAGCGTCAAACTTCCAGGATTCAGTAGCAGAGTTTCGTCCAGGGATATCTAAAGTCCTGTTGCCAGGGTTCCCTTACTTATTCTAAAGAAAGGGGTTGGACTAACTCTGGGGGACCCACCTATGGGAGGGTTTGGAAAGAGGGGTGGCTAAACCCATTTCCTTTGTCCAGTTTCACACCAGAGCAGGGGCTGGTAGCCCCTGCAACCGGTTTGAACTGGGGTATGCACGAGGACACCAAATGTGCCCCCAGTGCAGGACTTCAAAGCACTCAGAGAGTGCACCCACCCAGCCCCAATCCACTAAGGCCTGTCTGGGAGGTGGTCACACCTCCCTGCGACAGGAAACCTATTGTCCAGGCCTCCCCTGCTGGAGTTTCGGTCAGCAGCAGGAGGCCAGACCCGTGTCTGTGGCTGCAGCATCCATTTTGTGATGCTAGGGCTCTTTAAGGTTTGTACCGGGTATACCGGTGGGGACATGTCTCTCCCTCTAGAAGGGTGGAATTCTACCCCCGCCGCCAGGACTGGCGGGGGGTAGGATTCCAATGTGTTTGACACCAAACACGACATGTTTCCGTGCAGCCAGTCCAAAGTTAGCATTTTACCGCGAGGTTATAATGCACTTAAGAGTATATGGTCAGGCTGCACCACAGACAACCCCGGATAGGAGGTTCCGAGGGCTCCAGAGGGGCTCTGCTCATGCATGGGTACCCTCTCACATATAACCAAGCACCCTGCCTTCAGGATTGATAAGGCCTGCCATAGGGGTGACTGATAGGTTTCTATGTGCAGTGTTAGCTGAGATATAGTGAACCTATATCTCTGTAAGGGGTACATGCACCACCTCACTCAGGCTGCAGTAGCAGTCCTGTGGTGTCATTTTGGATGGCCTTCCAGGGGTGGCACAATACATGCTTCAGCCCCTGGTAGGCCTCTGGGGTACCTATGCCCTGGGTACATAGTATACCATATACTAGGGACTTATAAGGGCACTCCAGAATCCAATCTGTGATGTACCTAAAGTACATGGAATCAATTTAGAGAGGAAGCAGCTAGGCTGGGGTCCTGGATAGCAGGGTCCCAGCCAGACTAAAGTCGAAAAACAGTATAGCATCAGCAAAAAAGTGGGGGTAACCATAAGAGGCAGATCCTACTCTCTTACACCTCTCTTACCTCTTTCTGTGGTTCTCTTGCCTCCTTCTGCACCTCTCTTGCCTCTTTCTGTAACCCTCTTGACTCTTTCTGCAGTTCTCTTGCCTCTTTCTGCACCTCTGTTGCTTCTTTCTGCCCTTCTCTTGCCTCCTTCTGCACCCCTCTTTCCTCTTTCTGCACCTTTATTGGTTATTTCTCCACTCCTATTTCTTCTTTCTGCACCTCTTTTGCTTCTTTCTGCACCGGTCTTGCCTCTTTCTGCACAGCTCTGCCCACTTTCTGCACGTCCCTTCCCTCTGTCTACACCCGTTCCCTTTTTCTGCACCTCTCTTGCCTGTTTATGCACCTATTGTGCCTCTTTCTGCACATCTCCTGCTGCTTTCTGCACCTCTGTTGCTTCTTTCTGCTCTTCATGTGCCTCTTTCTGCATTTCTGTTGCTTCTTTCTGCACTTCTCTTGCCTCTTTCTGCATTTCTGTCCCTTCATTCGGCACTTCTCTTGCCTCTTTCTGCACCTCTGTTGCTTCTTTCAGTTCTTCTCTTGACTCTTACTGCACCCCTCTTGCCTCTTTCTGTACCACTCTTGGTTCTTTCTACACTTCTCTCACCTCTTTCTGTACCCCTCTTTTCTCTTTATGCACCTCTCTTGACTCTTTCTGCACCCCTGCTTCGTCTTTCTGCACCTGTCTTGTCTCTTTCTGCACTTCTCTTGCTTTTTTCTCCACCTCTCTTATTTATTTCTGCAACTCTCTTGTCTCTTTCATCACTTCTCTTGCCTCTTTCTGCACCTCTGTTGCCTCGTTTTGCACCTCACTTTCTTCATTCTGCACACCTCTTGTCTCTTTCTGCACCTCTCTTCCCTCTTTCTGCACCTCGCTTGCCTCTTTCTGTATCCCTGTTCTCTCTTTCTGCACCTCAGTTGCCTCTTTCTGCACCTCACTTTCTTTTTTCTGAACCCCTCTTGTCTCTTTCTGCACCTCTCTTTATGCACCTCTCTTGCCTCTTTCTGTGGTTCTCTTGCCTCCTTCTGCACCTCTCGTGCCTCTTTCTGTAACCCTCTTGCCTCTTTCTGCAGTTCTCTTGCCTCTTTCTGCACCTCTGTTGCTTCTTTCTGCACTTCTCTTGCCTCTTTCTGCACCCCTCTTGCCTCTTTCTGCACCTCTGTTGGTTATTTCTGCACTCCTATTTCTTCTTTCTGCACCTCTTTTGCCTCTTTCTGCACCGGTCTTGCCTCTTTCTGCACAGCTCTGCCCACTTTCTGCACCTCCCTTCCCTCTGTCTACAACCCTGTTCCCTTTTTCTGCACCTCTCTTGCCTGTTTATGCACCTATTGTGCCTCTTTCTGCACATCTCCTGCTGCTTTCTGCACCTCTGTTGCTTCTTTCTGCTCTTCACTTGCCTCTTTCTGCATTTCTGTTGCTTCTTTCTGCACTTCTCTTGCCTCTTTCTGTCCCTTCTTTCAGCACTTCTCTTGCCTCTTTCTGCACCTCTGTTGCTTCTTTCAGTTCTTTTCTTGCCTCTTACTGCACCCCTCTTGCCTCTTTCTGCACCTCTCTTGGTTCTTTCTACACTTCTCTCGCCTCTTTCTGTACCCCTCTTCCCTCTTTATGCACCTCTCTTGACTCTTTCTGCACCCCTGCTTCGTCTTTCTGCACCTCTCTCGTTTTTTTCTCCACCTCTCTTATTTATGTCTGCAACTCTCTGCGTCTCTTTCATCACTTCTCTTGCCTCTTTCTACACCACTGTTGCCTCATTTTGCACCTCATTTTCTTCTTTCTGCACACCTCTTGTCTCTTTCTGCACCTCTCTTCCCTCTTTCTGCACCTCTCTTGCCTCTTTCTGCACCTCTCTTGCCTCTTTCTGCAGTTCTCTTGCCTCCTTCTGCACCTCTGTTGCTTCTTTCTTCACTTCTCTTGTCTCTTTCTGCACCCCTATTGCCTGTTTCTGCACCTCACTTGCCTCTTTCTGCACCTCTGTTGGTTCTTTCTGCACCTCTCTTGCCTTTTTCGGCACCTCACCTGCCTCTTTCTGCACTTCTCTTGCTTTTTTGTGCACCTCTCTTGTTTCTTTCTGCAACTCTCTTGTCTCCTTCATCACTTCTCTTGCTTCTTTTTGCACCTCTGTTGCTTTTTCAGCACTTCTATTGTCTCTTTCTGCACTTCTCTTGCCTGTTTCTGCACTTCTCTTGCCTCTTTCTGCAGTTCTCTTGCCTCATTCTGCACCTCACTCTCTTCATTCTGCACCTCTCTTGCCTCTTTCTGCACTTTTCTTGCTCCTTTCTGCATTTTTCCTGCTTCTTTCTTTACCTCTCTTGCCTCTTTCTGTACTTTTCTTGCCTCTTTCTTTACCACTTTTTCCTTTTTCTGTACCTCACTCTTCTTTTTGCAACTCACTTGCCTCTTTCTGCACCCACTCTCTTCTTTCTGCACCTCACTTGCCTCTTTTAGCACTTCTCTTGCCTCTTTCATCACTTCTCTTGCCTCTTTCTGCACTTCTGTTGCTTCTTGCTACACTTCCCTTGCCTCTTTCTGCACCTTACTTTCCTCTTTCTGCACCTCACTCCTCTTTCTGCACCTCATTTGCCTCTTTCCGCACCTCACTCTCTTCTTTCTGCACATCACTTGCCTCTCTCTGCACTTCTCTTGCCTCTTTCTGTACCTCTTTTGTCTCTTTCTGTACCTCACTTGCCTCTTGCTGTACCTCACTGTCTTCTTTCTGCACTTTTCTTGCTCCTTTCTGCACTTTTCTTGCTTCTATCTGCACCTCTCTTGCCTCTTTCTGCTCTTTTCTTGCCACTTTCTGTTCTTTTCTTGCCTCTTTCTGCACTTCTCTTGTCTCTTTCTGTACTTCTATTGCCTCTTTCTGCTCTTCTCTTCCTTCTTTCTGCTCTTCTCTTGCCTCTTTCTGCGCTTCTCTTGCTTCTTTCTATACTTCTCTTGCTTCTGTCTGCACCCCACGTGCCTCTTTCTGCACCTCACTTTTCTTTCTGCACTTCTCTTGCCTCTTTTTGCACTTCTGCCTCTTTCTGTACCTCATTTTCCTTTTTCTGTACCTCACTCTTCTTTTTGCAACTCACCTGCCTTTTTCTGCACATCACTTGCCTCTTTATATATCTCTGTTGCCTCTTTCTGCACCTCTCTAACCTTTTTCTGCACTTCTCTTGCCTCTTTCTGTACTTCTGTTGCCTCTTTCTGTGCTTCTGTTGCTTCTTGCTGCACTTCTCTTGCCTCTTTCTGTATCTCACTTTCCTCTTTCTACATCTCACTCTTCTTTCTGTACCTCACTTGCCTCTCTCTGCACCGCACTTGCCTTTGCTGTACCTCACTCTCTTCTTTCTGCACTTCTCTCATTTCTTTCTGCACTTCTGTTGCCTCTTTCTATATTTCTCTTGCTTCTTTATGCACCCCTGTTCCCTCTTTCTGCACCTCTCTTGCCTCTTTCTGTACTTCTCTTGCCTCTTTCTGTACTCAAATGGGAAGTGCTCTCGTGATTGAGGTATATGTCTACTTGTACATGTATTCTCTCATGTGTTATGCATCTGAAGATGGTAGGTTAAAAAGCGGGTAGCTTCTCCTATAGGTGGTCAAATCTTCTCAGTTCTGCTCTGTCATTCGGTTGCACAGGCAGACATGTCTTCCGTATGTAAGTGTTATAGAGTCCCTCAAATATTCTATTGAATTCCCAGGTGCACTGTATTATGAGCAGAAATAAATACATACACCTTCTTGTACACAAATGTACAGAGTATGTTGTTTGAAACACAGTTATTTAAGTATTTGCATGTTTAATTTTATGTAACATGTCACTAGGTAAAAGCACAGACACACGCATGCATACCTTCACAAACTTGGTGAGACTTACAATAGTGATATGGTTAGGATTGCTGTTTTACATTTGGTAGGCCTAACATTCTGAGCAATTGATGAATAGTGAACCTTAAAGAGAAAAGTGAGGTTTAATACATCTTGGGAGCAGGATTAGTGATTAGACTACTTTGTAGGAGTCTGTGGAAATATACAGTCGAAGTAGGCCTCTTTCTGCAACTCTATTCGTTCTTTCTGTACTTTTCTTGGTTCTTTCTGCACCTTTCTTCCTCTTTCTGGACTTCCATTGCCCCTTTCTGCATTTTTCTTGCTTATTTCTGCGCCTTTATTCCTCTTCCTGTACCTGTCCTACCTATGAAGGCATAGTTAGAAATTAGCATTTAAAAACCTTAGAAATTCACTGAAAAAAAACACAGGTTTCAGGCACGTTATAGTTAGTAATTAGCATTTAAAAAACTTTAGAAAGTCACTGAAAAAAACACAGGTTTGAGGGACGTTATAGTTAGGAATTAGCATTTAAAAAACCTTAGATATTCACTGAAAGAACCACAGGTTTCAGGGACGTTATAGTTAGGCTGACATTTCACTGGTACAAAACCAGAGAAATTCATTGTGCCCCGGCAATGCACTGCTGATGATGTCACATATTACATCACTCATTACATAGTCAGTGACATCACTGATGACATCTCAAATGACATCACTGATGACATCACTGATAACATCATCCACTCAATATCTGATGCACCTCCTCACCTCCTGATATAACACCCACTCTAAAATACAGTCTACCATTCTCGAAACCATAGACACACCAATACCAGTTAGTATATACCGACTCACTGAATCATAGGTCTACACACACATCCATTCACTCACCCATACAGTCACTCATACATGCAGTCACTCATTAATACAACCACTGATATATGCACTCATACACCCATAGAGACACTCACACACCGCCACTCACCCATAGAATGACTCACACACCTAGACAGTCACCCAAAGAATCAATCACACTGCCATTCACTCACCTATACAGGTATACACACAGCACCTCACTTATTCATACAGATACTAACACATACTTACTCTACTCACACAAGCACACTCATCCATACAGCTATTCTCACAATCAGTCACTCTCACATTTAGTCACTTATATACTCCAACACTCACATATACTGCCTTTCACA
This sequence comes from Calotriton arnoldi, assembly GCA_963921515.1. Taxonomy (NCBI): domain Eukaryota; kingdom Metazoa; phylum Chordata; class Amphibia; order Caudata; family Salamandridae; genus Calotriton; species Calotriton arnoldi. Next base: position 1,110,837 of record CAWUFW010006082.1, read on the forward strand.
TATGTAGTTACTCACACATGTACCACTGAGACATCCATTCACTCACCAACACAGCCATACGCACACTCACTCACACATACAGCCCCTCGCAGATGCACTCATAAACCCATACACCCAGGGATTCACCCACTTATACATCCATGCAGGGAGTCACGCACCCCCTCACCCACCCACACAGACACTCAGGCACTCATACAGGTACAGGTACAACTAATCAATAACCCATATAGACACTCATGTACCTACTCACCAATCCATGCAGCCATTTACACATCAACTGACAGACTGATACACACATTCACACAGATTAGTCACTAATCCATGCATTCACTAAGGCACGTTTTGTAGGAGAGTAGGATCTGCTTCACATGGGTACCCCCACTTTTTGCTGATGCTTCACTGTTTTTCGACCTTAGTCTGGCTGGGGCCCTGCTAATCAGAACCCCAGCCTAGCTGCTTCCTCTTTAAAATGGTTTCCATGTGCCTTAGGCACATCTCTGATTGGAATCTGGAGTGCCCTTATAAGTCCCTAGTATATGGTATACTATGTACCCAGGGCATAGGTACCTCAGAGGCCTGCCAGGGGCTGCAGCATGTATTATGCCACCCCTGGAAGGCCATCCAAACTGACACCACAGGTCTGCTACTGCAGCATGGGTAAGGTGGTGCATGCACCCCTTACTGTGATATAGGCTACCTATATCACTACATACCTACACACATATAAACCTATAAGTCACTCCTATGGCAGGCCTTGTCAATCCTGAAGGCAGAGTGCATGGTTCCTATGTGAGAGGGTGCCCCTGCATGAGCAGGGCCCTCTGCAGCGGTCGGAGACCCTTCTCTGATGCTGTTTGTAGTGCAGCCTGACCATATACTCTTAAGCGCATTATAACCTCGCGTTAAATGCCAACTTTGGGATGGCTGCACAGAAACATGTCGTGTTTGGTGTCAAACATCTTGGAATACTACCCCCGTGCCAATTCTGGTGGCGGGGGTAGCATTCCACCCTTCTAGAGGGAGAGACATGTACACACTGGCTTGCCCGGTAACTTCTTTCTAAAGCCCTGGCATCACAAAATGGATGCTGCTGCCACAGACACAAGTCTGGCCTCCTGCTTCTGGCCGAAACTCCGGCAGGGGAGGCCTGGACAATAGGTTTCCTGTCGCAGGGAGGTGTAACCACCTCCCCAGACAGGATAGTGTGTATTGGGGCTGGGCGGGAGCACTCTCGGGTGCTTTGAAGTCCTGCACTGGGGGCACATTTGGTGTCCCTGTGCATACCCCAGTTCAACCGGATCAGGGGCTTCCAGCCCCTGCTTTGGCGTGAACTGGACAAAGGGAAAGGGGTGTAGCCACCCCTCTGCCCTGACCCACCCATAGGTGGGGCCACAGAGTACGTCCAACCCCTAAACTTAGTATAAGTATGGGACCCCAGTCCTTAGGACTTTAGATTATCCCTGGACGAAACTCTGACACAGAATCCTGGACCTTCGACGCTCTACTACAAGATTAGAGGACTGAAGAATCTCCCTTGGGGTCAAGGAGTGACTCCCCTGTTTGGCAGGCACCAAAGAAGCAATTGTCCGGTCTGCATCACTGAAGCTCCCGTCGGACGCCAAAGTCTTTGCATCACCAGAGGTGGATTTCCAGACTTCCCCGAGGCTGTCCTGAGTCCCCAGCAAAGCTGAGGCCCATAGCTGTTGTGGGTAATGTGGAACCGTGACCCCTGGACACCGCACGCATTTGCAAGTGCATCCTCTTCCTGGATTCCCACAAAGTCATGCTTTGGGCTCTGAGTAGCCCCAGCCTCCAGCACTAACTGCACTGAAGATCACTGGCCTCCACTCCACGAGTGTCCTGTGAGCCAGATCCACGTGCACCATCTCAAGGCTCCTTCGCAGTCGCTAGTCCGTTGGCTAGTAGCCCTTCACGAAGGCCAATCCTTTTGTACTTGGGCTCCCTGGTTGCTCCAGGCTTGCCCTCACTTACCCTTGCTGGGTGAGTTCCTCAAACCTTGCTGGTCTGCACCATCGTCAATCTTCATCTTCATCAAGACTTGCCGTTGCCAAGGCTTGTTGGGTCCAATCCGGTCGCCGATACCTCAGCACTCGACAAACATTGTGTACCAGCCCGAATCCTGCTCTTGGTTGCCGACAACGCCTCCTGGACCTCGTGGCTGAAGAGTCAAGATGACCATCAACCTACCTGAAGCACTCGACATCGGTGGGCATCTGCTCGTCGCCTTCCTGGTCACTGGCTAGTGACCCAGACTCTGTCCCCTCTGCTTTCAGGTTCTTCAGATCTCCGATCCACTCCTGGATACACCCGGACACTTTCCACTTGGTCGCCAGCAGCACTTTGCAGCAGATTGCCATTCAAATCGACGACGAAACCCGACCCCGAAAGGCACCTATGCACCCGGCTTCCCTGGGTGAGGTAACAAGAGTACTCCGGTGCTCCCGTGGGTAGAGACTCTAGAACGACCTAGTTCTCAAAGGGTTTGCTCCAAGTCCTTCTTTAAGTGTCCCTTTTCTCTAAATTTCCAATCGCGACTTTCTCCATCGAAGTTAACGGCGAATCGCGGCTGTGTTACTACACTGCTCGCGTCCCCCGTGGGTCCCCTGTGTCACTACCTTGGGTGGTTCCTTGTGGTCCAAGCACTTCTACAGGCTCTAGGCCTAGTGTCTAGCTCAGTTGTGGTTCTTATACCACTTTATTGGTATATGGTTTGGTACGCCCCTAGGGCCCAAACGTGTATTTGTGCTATTACTGTGTTTAAATAACTTATAACTTATGTACTTCGAACTCTAGCCTCATAAAGAGACTAGAGGGGTGTGTTTAGCAATAAATACATATATTTTGAATATATACCTGGTGTGGTGCTCTTTCATTTGGTCACTCAAGAGATTATAGACTGGTAAAACAAGCTGCTTTACATTCCTTCAAGACTTAGCCTGAAGGCTGCTCTCCATAGCTACCACTAGGATAGCTTTCAATAAAGGTTGTCTTTAACCTATCTCCAATAAGGGGTTGTTTGGACTGGTGCAAGGTGCCCACTATAATTAGTGGACAGCATATACCAGGCCAACTTCTCACACGTTTAATCACTAACTTATACAGTCACCCAACAAATCATCCATATAGACAGTCAAACACCCACTCATTCTTCAATACACCTTGGTATATATATATATATATATATATATATATATATATATATATATATATATATATATTCACTGAAAAAACCATAGGTTTTAGGGACAGTTATAGTTAGTTGGACATTGCACTCGTACAAAACCCGTGAAATTCCCCTGTTATAGTTAGTTCAGCTAACTATAACTCGCGCCCGCAATGCACTGCTGATGACGTCACATATTACATCACTCATGACATGGTCAGTGACATCACTGATGACATCACTGATGACATCATCCAGTGACTGTGTGTTTCTGTAAAGTTTAAATATTTTTAATATATATAGGGAAAGGCGTATTGAAGAATGAGTGGGTGTATAAGTGTCTGTATGGATGATTTAGTAGGTGCGTGACTAACTGTATAAGTGAGTGATTAAACGTAACTTACTGAATGCATGGGTTAGTGACTAAACTGGGTGAATGTCTGTATTCGTCTGTCTGTTGCTGTGTAAGTGGCTGCATGGGTTTGTGAATAGCTACATGAGTGTCTATATGAGTTATTGATTGGTTGTCTGAGTATCTGTATGGGTGCCTGAGTGTTTGTGTGGGTGGGGTGTGTGCGACTCTGTGCATAGATGTGTGAGTGGGTGATTCACTGGGTGCATGATTTGAAGAGTGCATCTGTGATGGACTGCTTGGGTGGGTGAGTGTGTGTATGGGTGTGTTAGTGAGTGAATGTATATCTCAGTGGTACATGTGCAAGTAACTACATATGTAAAAGGCAGTATATATGTGTGTTAGAGTATTTAAAAGGCTATAAGTGAGAGTGTGTGATTGTGAGAGTGGCTGTATGGATGCGTGTGTGCTTGTATCAGTTATTGTATAAGAGCGTAAGAATGTGCTAGTATTTGTATGAGTAAGTGAGCTGGTGTGTGTATAACTGTATAGGTGAGTAAATGGGTGACTGACTAGGTGTGTGAGTACCTCTATGGATAAGTGTTGGTGTGTGAGTGTTTATATAGGTGTATGAGTGCATATGATAGTCCTGTACTGAGTGACTGTAAGTATGAGTGACTGGACAGGTGAGTGAGTAGATCTGTGTGTGTAGACCTAAGAATCAGTGAGTGGGTATGTAGTTATTGGTATTGGAGTGTGTATGGTTTTGCGAATGGCAGTCTGTAATTTAGAGTGGGTGTATCAAAAGTTATATTAGGGTGTGAGAAGATGCATGAAATTATCACATGGATGATGTCATCAGTGATGTCATTTGAGATGTCATCAGTGATGTCATGAGTGATGTCACTGACCATGTCATGAGTGATGTAATATGTGACGTCATCAGCAGTGCATTGCGGGCGCGAGTTATAGTTAGCTGAACTAACTATAACGGGGAATTTCATGGGTTTTGTACGAGTGCAATGTCCAACTAACTATAACTGTCCCTAAAACCTATGGTTTTTTCACTGAATTTCAAAGGTTTTTTAAATGCTAATTTCTAACTATAACGTGCCTGAAACCTATGGTTTTTTCAGTGAATTTGTAAGGTTTTTTAAATGCTAATTTCTAACTATAACGTGCCTGAAACCTATGGTTTTTTTCAGTGAATTTCAAAGGTTTTGTAAATGACAATTTTTTAATTGTATTAATTGTTATATTTATTTTTTTGATACTGATTTACTACATTTTTTAAACTATTTATTTTTAGATATTTTATTTTTTAAATTACATTGTAATTACATTATACATTACATTACAAAATATACTTTCTCAGAATGAATTACTTTAGTTTAAATACTTTGCAAATAGGCAATAGACTTTTAAGTACAGTAGTTACAGTTGTTGCAATGGGCAACACAATTTCAAACACAATGCAACATTGAGCTCAATGTGAATTTCTAGTTAAATGGAATTAGTTACTTTATGGATTACTTTTCTAACCACAGGACTGGATCCTAGATTCAGTCCTGGGACATCTCCTGTAAACAGTTGAGTAAAAGCGTTTTCGTTACAGTAGTGATTTTTAAGGAATATTATTGTATTTTAAAAGTTGACACTTGGAAACCTTTTCACATAGAATCACCAATGTTATCCTATGGGAGGAAATTCACTTAGCAGGTAAGTAGTGTTATCGTTACTTTTTCTTACTCAGTGGTGGATCCTGGATCCAGCACTGGTGCATCTCCTGTAAACAGTTGAAAGAATGCATTTAAGTCATACAGGCGATTTTTAAGGAATATTTGTAGTTTGTGAAAATCGACACTTTGAAACTTTTCTGCTGAAAACCAGACAATGGATTCCTATGAAAGGAAATACAAGTTACTGGTAAGTACGGTTAGAATTACTTTTCAGGGTCAGTGCTGGGCTAAAAGATGCAGCACTGGGTTCTCTCCTGATAACAGGTGAGTAAATCGGAATTCGTAGTTTGGCTGATTTTAGAGGAATATTATAAAGTTCCAAAACTCCACACTTAGAAGAATTTCCAAGTGAAACCAGTCAATGTTAGCCTATGGAAGGAAATTCAAGTTACTGGTAAGTACGGTTAAAATTACTTTTCAGGATCAGTACTGGGCTCAAAGATGCAGCACTGAGGTCTCTCCTGATAACAGGTGAGTAAATCGGAATTCGTAGTTCGGCTGATTTTAGAGGAATATTTGTAAGTTTCAAAAATCGACACAAACTTTTCTGCTGAAAACCAGACAATGGATTCCTATGGAAGGAAATACAAGTTACTGGTAAGTACGGTTAGAATTACTTTTCAGGGTCAGTGCTGGGCTAAAAGATGCAGCACTGGGTTCTCTCCTGATAACAGGTGAGTAAATCGGAATTCGTAGTTCGGCTGATTTTAGAGGAATATTATAAAGTTCCAAAACTCCACACTTAGAAGAATTTCCAAGTGAAACCAGTCAATGTTAGCCTATGGAAGGAAATTCAAGTTACTGGTAAGTACGGTTAAAATTACTTTTCAGGATCAGTACTGGGCTCAAAGGTGAAGCACTGAGGTCTCTCCTGATAACAGGTGAGTAAATCGGAATTCGTAGTTCGGCTGATTTTAGAGTATTATTTGTAAGTTTCAAAAATCGACACTTAGAAACTTTTCAGCAAAAGCAGGCAATGATATCCTATGGAAGGAAATTCAAGTTAGTGGTAAGTACGGTTAAAATTACTTTTCAGGATCAGTACTGGGCTCAAAGATGCAGCACTGAGGTCTCTCCTGATAACAGGTGAGTAAATCGGAATTCGTAGTTTGGCTGATTTTAGAGGAATATTATAAAGTTCCAAAACTCCACACTTAGAAGGATTTCCAAGTGAAACCAGTCAATGTTAGCCTATGGAAGGAAATTCAAGTTACTGGTAAGTACGGTTAGAATTACTTTTCAGGATCAGTACTGGGCTCAAAGATGAAGCACTGAGGTCTCTCCTGATAACAGGTGAGTAAATCGGAATTCGTAGTTCGGCTGATTTTAGAGGAATATTTGTAAGTTTCAAAAATCGACACAGAAACTTTTTCAGCAAAAAGCAGGCAATGATATCCTATGGAAGGAAATTCAAGTTAGTGGTAAGTACGGTTAAAATTACTTTTCAGGATCAGTACTGGGCTCAAAGATGCAGCACTGAGGTCTCTCCTGATAACAGGTGAGTAAATCGGAATTCGTAGTTCGGCTGATTTTAGAGGAATATTATAAAGTTCCAAAACTCCACACTTAGAAGGATTTCCAAGTGAAACCAGTCAATGTTAGCCTATGGAAGGAAATTCAAGTTACTGGTAAGTACGGTTAGAATTACTTTTCAGGATCAGTACTGGGCTCAAAGATGCAGCACTGAGGTCTCTCCTGATAACAGGTGAGTAAATCGGAATTCGTAGTTCTGCTGATTTTAGAGGAATATTTGTAAGTTTCAAAAATCGACACTTAGAAACTTTTTCAGCAAAAAGCAGGCAATGATATCCTATGGAAGAAAATTCAAGTTAGTGGTAAGTACGGTTAAAATTACTTTTCAGGATCAGTACTGGGCTCAAAGATGCAGCACTGAGGTCTCTCCTGATAACAGGTGAGTAAATCGGAATACGTAGTTCGGCTGATTTTAGAGGAATATTATAAAGTTCCAAGACTCCACACTTAGAAGAATTTCCAAGTGAAACCAGTCAATGTTAGCCTATGGAAGGAAATTCAAGTTACTGGTAAGTACGGTTAAAATTACTTTTCAGGATCAGTACTGGGCTCAAAGATGCAGCACTGAGGTCTCTCCTGATAACAGGTGAGTAAATCGGAATTCGTAGTTCGGCTGATTTTAGAGGAATATTTGCACAATGGTGAAGGAAGGGGGTGGGGCCTGAGGTGACATGTCTGCAAACACGCCCTGTGGCGCGTTTTAAGTTGGAGAATTAATTCCTCCTTAATCCCGAGGGTCCCTAGGGGCCAACTAGCCCACCAGGTACCTCCAGTATGCACCAGAGAGCTGCGCTGCAGAGAGGTGTTCAGAGGCCACGCCCCTTTTTACACCTCTCTGCAACGCAGCTCTGTGGCGCTTTCTGGACGTACCTGGTGGGCTAGTTGGCCCCCAGGGACCCTCAGGATTGAAGGGGATTTAATTCCCCATCTTAAAACGCGCCACAGGGCCTGTTTGCACACATGTCACCTGAAGCACCGCCCCCTCCCTTCACCACTGTGCAAACGCACCCCGTGGCGCGTTTTAAGTTGGGGGATTAACTCCCCTTGAATCCTGAGGGTCCCTGGAGTCCAACTAACCCACCAGGTACCTCCAGTAAGCGCCACAGAGCTGCGATGCAGAGAGGTGTACAAAGGGGCGTGGCCTCTGTACACCCCTCTGCAACGCAGCCCCCGAGGTGGGCTAGTTGGCCCCCAGGGACCCCCAGTATTCAAGGGGAGTTTGTTCCCCATCCGCAAACACGTCAGGGGGCGAATTTGCAGACTGCTGCAGCGAGGGGGCGGGGCCTCCGGCACGATGCTGGTCTTTTTTTATTTTTTACTTTTTTTTGTATGGGAGGGGGGCTGCGTGGCCCCCTTTCCCTCGGCCACTTTTGGCCCCGGGACCCCATCCCCCGGGGCCTGAGCATTTTCTTTAAAAAAAAAAAAAAAAAAAACGGGAAGGGGGCCGCGTGGCCCCCCTTCCCTGGGCCTCTATTGGCCCCGGGGACCCCATCCCCCGGGGCATGCCCTCTTTTTTCATTTTAAAAATATTTGGAGGAGGGCTGTGTGGCCCCCCTCCTCAGGCCATTTAATGCCCCGGGGACCCCATCCCCCGGGGCCGGCCTTGCCCTTTTTTAAAAAATGTATTTAATTTTTTTGGGGGGGGGTGCTGCATGGCCCCCTCCTGGGCCACTACTTGCCCCGGGACCCCATCCCCCGGGGCTGGCCCTATCCTTTGGGGACCGTGGGGGACCCCAACTCCCCACGGTCCCGCCGGCTCCCCGCGTCCTGCGGGAGCCGGCATTGCTTTTCCACATGGGGAGCTGCTAAGATGCAGCTCCCCGTGTGGAAAAGCAATCGTCTTTGGTTTTTGGAAGAGAGAGCAGGTTTCCTGCTCTCTCTTCCAAAAACCAAAGCAGTTTGCTATGGCAGGACGGGAGCCGGGACACTGCAGGAGCCGGCCCTGGGGGGTGGCGGTCCCCAGGGCCATCAAGGGCTCCAGGAGGGGGGCCGCGCGGCCCCCCTCCCAACAGGTTGAAAGCCCCAGGGAGGTGGTGGTCCCCGGGGCTCTGGGGGTCCGTAACGGACCCCCATATTTAACGATTTAGTGCCCCGGGAGGTGGCGGTCCCGGGGCGTGTGGGGGCTGGAGCCCCCACACAACTAATTATAATGTTTTAAAAAGAAGTCCCGGGGGGGTGGCGGTCCCCGGGGCTGCGGGATGGCTCAGAGCCCTCCCGCACCATTTTGTTTAAAGCCCCAGGGGGTGGAGGTCCCCGGGGCTTGGGGGGGTCTTAGAGGCCCCCCCATATAATTATTAATGATCCCCCGCATGCCCCCGGGACTTGGCCCACCCGGGGGCCAATTAACCACAAAGCGCGGGAGGCCGCGCTTCATATTTTTTTTTTTTCGGCAAGATCCGCGCACTCAGCGCGTTTTTTGCCGACTTACGAATGTCACTTCGACTTTTCTAAGTGACACTGTCATTTAGGTATCTCTGCTATGTTGCATTTTTTCATTTCCCAAGTAACTTAGATGTCATACCATGTACCTTTCCCCCTCCTCCCCCTTTTTAGAACTGTGCATGAGAAACTCTTGTGTTACGGAGTGACATGTTGCGCCGTATTTTAAATGTTGTTTTGTTTTGTTTCTTTTGCAGGAGGGAAGGAAGGGACCTATTCACTTACACGGGTCACCTAACCTTTTCTTCGAAATCACTTTTGGGATTACACCTTTTGGTTACGTCAGCACCAGATTGGAGATCGCAACATGGCAGAATTGCAGCATGACTGGTCTGTGTGTTTTTTTAGTCACCTTCTACAGCCTCAAGCAAATTTGTACTGTGATGCATCCAGCAGTGTTACACGCACCGTACATCGTATTCTGGCACCGACTTTCTTGGATCTAATGCAGCGCCCATTGTGTGACAAGTTACACTCAGTCACACATGCACCTTGCGTCCTGACTATTGCAGAGCATCTTGCGAATTATGTCCCTTACCCTAACTAAGCACAGCGTATGTTAATAAGCATCATGTTGCCCATAACATAGTAACGCGCACCATGCGAACTATGTCTCTTACCTTAGTAACTTGCGCGCATAGGCTGCCGGAGGTCAAGTCTTTCTACCATTGGACTTATAACACAGTACGTCTGAGGAATACGCGACCTATGGGATTAGGCATTGCAAGGCATGATTGGACGGTGCATCCTTTCACGGCAGGGCAGCCGTGCACTAATTTTGTATTTCAAATGCCCGAAAGCTTCAAAGGACGCACTCACAGCAACTGTAGCACCAGCTTTATTCATGAAAAAACCGGCATCTCCACTCCAGACAACAGTTCATGCTGACGCGTTTCAAGGACTCAACCTCTTCTTCATGGGCAGCTCTAACAACACACAGATGTCTCCAATCATCCATTTAAGAACATGCTGGACCCCCAGTGGGTCATGCGCAGTGCGTTGTGTAGTACAGTGCATGCTGGGACCTTGAGTCCCTATTGGAGATTATTGTTCCTCACAGTGAGTTCCGTGCGCTGCTAAAATTAAGGAGCATTCTTCTCCCTTCGGCTCCAAAGTGACATGCCGGCTTTGATTTTAACCTCAGTTGCTGCGCTGATCGTGGCTTTTGTAAAGTTACGAGCGCCTCGCAGCCCCTCCTTTACAATCCTGGAGACGGTGCAACCTTTCACGGCAGGGCAGCCGTGCAGTAATTTTGTATTTCAAATGCCCGAAAGCTTCAAAGGACGCACTCACAGCAACTGTAGCACCAGCTTTATTCACGAAAAAACCGGCATCTCCACTGCAGACAACAGTTCATGCCGACGCGTTTCAAGGACTCAGCCTCTTCTTCATGGGCAGCTCTAACAACACACAGATGTCTCCAATCATCCATTTAAGAACATGCTGGACCCCCAGTGGGTCATGCGCAGTGCGTCTGTGTAGTACAGTGCATGCTGGGACCTTGAGTCCCTATTGGAGATTATTGTTCCTCACAGTGAGTTCCGTGCGCTGCTAAAATTAAGGAGCATTCTTCTCCCTTCAGTAGGCTCCAAAGTGACATGCCGGCTTGGATTTTAACCTCAGTTGCTGCGCTGATCGTGGCTTTTGTAGAGTTACGAGCGCCTTGCAGCCCCTCCTTTACAATCCTGGAGACAGTGCATCCTTTCACGGCAGGGCAGCCGTGCAGTAATTTTGTATTTCAATTGCCCGAAAGCTTCAAAGGACGCACTCACAGCAGCTGTAGCACAAGCTTTATTCATGGAAAAAACCGGCATCTCCACTCCAGACAACAGTTCATGCCGACGCGTTTCAAGGACTCAACCTCTTCTTCATGGGCAGCTCTAACAACACACAGATGTCTCCAATCATCCATTTAAGAACATGCTGGACCCCCAGTGGGTCATGCGCAGTGCGTCTGTGTAGTACAGTGCATGCTGGGACCTTGAGTCCCTATTGGAGATTATTGTTCCTCACAGTGAGTTCCGTGCGCAGTTAAAATTAAGGGGCATTCTTCTGCCTTCAGTAGGCTCCAAAGTGACATGCCGGCTTGGATTTTAACCTCAGTTTCTGCGCTGATCGTGGCTTTTGTAGAGTTACGAGCGCCTCGCAGCCCCTCCTTTACAATCTGGAGTGGAGATGTCGGTTTTTCCGTGAATAAAGCTGGTGCTACAGTTGCTGTGAGTGCGTCCTTTGAAGCTTTCGGGCATTTGAAATGCAATATATATATATATATATATATATATATATATATATATATATATATCCACACAATCCTTTTCAGGGAAAGATGAAGTCGCACTCACAGAGGTGATTTTCCAAGCATTTATTTTCCAAATTTCTCCAGGTTGAAATGCCAACCCTTGCCAGAAATTTGGAAAATAAATGCTTGGAAAATCACCTCTGTGAGTGCGACTTCATCTTTCCCCTGAAAAGGATTGTGTGGTGATAATTAATGGCATGGCTCTGCCGAGAAGTATGCACCGGTGTCAGATGCGCCGTGGGTTCAGCGTTATGTGAGCCAAAGAGGAGGAGATATATATATATATATATATATATATATATATATATATATATATATATATATATATATATATATATCTCAACGCGTTATTTCCTTAGAAACAAATCCACTCGCACTCACGGGCATGGTTGTTCTCCAATTCCTTTAATACATTGGCAGCAACATTTTTATGGACAAACAGAGCAGTCCTACTCGTTTCGGTCTATCCAAGACCTTGATCACGGGTTCAACAAAGCGTGACAATTCTATTCAGTTTATATGCTAAACAGGATTTATTACATCACATCCTCCCCATCTCGCGCATTGCATGCTGGTAATTATAGTGTATATAATTACGCGTACCCCATTACGCGGATTATCCGCGAAAACGTGTGTTGGTGAATTGTGTAAATAAACAAAATTAATCATAATAATACATGTGAGAAAAAAACTTTAGTCATTATCTGATCCAGGGCAAATCAATTTACATGTGATACAACTTTATATACGTGTGTAAACAGTTCCAATGATTTTGGCCAGTGTTTTCAGTTAAATACTTGGTCATCATGAGCTCAACCTCTTAATTTCCACAAATTGCTAGTCCCCCAGCCAGTTCGCTTGCATTACCGTGGCAACCCTATGATGAATGATAATAAACAATTCGATATCCTACAATACGATATGCTATTCAAATCCTGCCCTCCAGTGGGCTTATTGTATATTTATGAACATCATCTGTTCACAGCTCATTTTACATTTTGTATTGCGCACAAACCTTTAGATTATAGGTCTTATGATTAGTTATGTCCTGCGTGTAACAACCAATTTTAGTTTGACCCTGGAACACATACAAACATCTTCTTTTGTCATAATGTGAACCACACATGAGTTTTGTGAGTGCACGTTAAAAAACAATATATCAGGGAGGCCAAAGATCAGATTTTGTATATATGCACCCACACATTTATATACAGGGGTAGTGTCTCTCATTACAGATGCGAATGCATCTCTTCATCCTGGTTCAAACCATTTGGATTTGATGATCGGAAAGCCAAAATGTGGCATGATTCTTTCTGTCTTAAAATTCGTTCCCTGTCACCACCTCTCAAGTGGCGTTCTACCATCTCCACTGCGTAGAATTTCAATTGCTTCCAATCTCCACCATGGCTTGTTTCCATGTGTTTGGCAACCGCGTTGCTTCGATCCGTGTTGATCGTTGCCCTTACGTGTTCTAGTGTGCGCTTCTTGAGTTCGCAGATCGTGCTCCCCACGTATTTGAGCGTGCAGGGGCACTCAATTATGTAAATTACATATTGGCTTTTGCAGTTGATTAATTGATTGATTTTCCACATTTTTATATTTGCCATGCGAATCTCGTTAGTGTTTTGAGCAATCTGGCACACTTTACAATTGGAACATTTGTAGAACCCCTTTGCTTTCAGCCACATATCTTGTTTTTTTGCTTTAAAGTGGCTGTGGACCAATTCATCCTTCAGGTTTTTTGCTCTCCTGAAGGTTATGCTTGGATGGCACCCCACAATTGTCGACATTGTTGGATCCAAATGTAATATGTTCCAGTTTTTTCATAGAATGTTTGAGATTTGTTTCGATTCAGTGGAGCATGTTGTGATTAGATGAATTTTATCATAATTTGTGTCAGCAATTCGCTCTTTGTTTTGTTCTTTTATTATTTCCGATCTTGTTTGAATGGATGTTTTTTGTAGGCAGGAAGCTATGACTTTTTGTTATATTTTCTTTGTTTGAAACGACTGACAGTTTGTTGACTGTGATTCTGCCATTCCTCCTCTTGGGAACATATCCGACGTATCCTCAAAAATTCACAATATGGGATGTTCTTGATTAGTGTGTCTTGATGAAAACTCTCTGCATGGAGTGTTGCGTTACTTGCAGTGGATTTACGATGTAATGTAGTATGTACTTTGTTTTCAAGGATATAGATCTGTGTCCAGAAAAACCACCCTACTGATGCTGTTTGTATATGTGAAATGTAGGTTGGTATTAGTATTATTCAGAATTTGGAAATATTTTTCAAACTCTTCATTGGAACCATTCCATACTATGAAGAGATCGTCTATGTATCTCAGCCACATTATGGTTTTATTCACAAACCTATCATTTTCAGGTTGCCATGCCAGTTTTTGCTCCCACCACCCCATAGTTATACACATATAACTGGGGCTAAAAGAAAAATGCATTGCAGTTCCGTTTTTTGCTGGTAGATTTCTTCCCCAAACATGAATAAGTTTTGCGTCAGACATAATCTGATCATTTCCATTACCATCTTGTTCTGGTTAGTAAAGTGGATGTTGCGTTCTCTCAGAGTACTCACATGCAATCATTCCAACCTCACTTTTAAGGTTCGTATATAACGAGATCACATCCATTGTGATCAATTTGTATGTTGGTAACCATGAAATTTCTTGTACAAATCATAATAAATCACTCGTGTTTCGTAAATACGATATTAAACCTTTGACATATGGTAACAGGTAACCATCCACAAAATTTGCAATAGGCTCAAGTAGAGACCCCTTTGCAGAAATAATGGGTCTCCCTGGTGGTCTAATTGGATGTTTGTGAATCTTGGGGAAGAAATATATTGTTGCTGTTGTTGGGTATGCTGTCGTCAGGTATTTTACTTCATCATGGTCAAGTAGATTTTCTTGCAGCCAAACCAGTAATTTTCTGTCTAAACTCTGTGTGTATTTCGGTGTTGGGTTTTCCTTTAGTTGTTCATAGTATTCCGTATTTTGTAATTGAGAGTGAGCCTTTCGCATGTAGAAATCCCTATCCATAACAATGATGTTTCCACCCATGTCGGCCATCTTTATTTCAATATCTTCATCTTTTTTCAGTGCAATTAGAGCATTGCGTTCCTTAAGTGTCAAATTGTATCTATGTTTTTGTTTCTTTAGTTGATATTGATCTTTGGTCACTGCTTCATGAAAAGTGTCTATTTTATTTCCTGTTGGCAATTGTGGATAGAATTTCGATTTAGCTTTTTTGCCACTAGTGCCAGCACCCAATTGTGGGCAGTATGTTTCCAATTCTTTGCTCCGTGAATTAGGATCCTGATCCATTTCCATCAGTGTTATAAAAGTACTAGAGTCTTTTGCTGCTAGACTCATTGTTGCTTTTTCCATTTGTTTTTTGTAATCAGCCATCTTCTGATTGGCTTTAAAAATGTTAGGCAGTTTTAGTTTCCGAACATATTTATACAGATCTATCCTGGTTTGTGCCAGGTCCATTGTATTAGTGGGACAGAAATGTAAACCTCGTTTGAGGACTTGAATTTCCCGATCAGTAAGAGGTTTCTTCGATAGAGTGATTACTTCCAGTTCTTGTGACCAATTATCTAAGTTTTCCGCTGTTTCAGGCTCCTCGTCGTTGTGCCTATTTTTCTGGGCTCTGTTGTTATGCCTCCTCGTCTTGTCGGTTTATTCTTGGGTAAGCTCTTCCCCTTCCTTTTCCTCTGTTTGAGCCTGACTGTACCCCCATGCTTTTCTCCCAATTTTGTTGTTGTAGGGCAAGTCGCATTTCTCCTAAAAAAGTACACTTAGTACGTCCCTCTACTTGTTCGAGTTCACTTTCACTTGCATCCGTTGACGTTAGTGAAGATATGCTGCCTGATACAATCGTGACGAGTCAAGTTTCTCGTGTTGTTTTAATATATCAAATTTCCTTGCATATGTGAATATGCCTCCCTCCATATAGTTCACCTTATCTCTTTGAAATTTTGTTTGTTTTCTCTTCTGTACTGTTTCCTCGTGTCTTTCAATTTGGTGTTTTAATTCCTCTTTGAATTTAGTTAAATCTGGATTAAGTTTAATTGCTTCTAGATACTTTTCAATTTCCTTCAGTTCCTTATGTTGCGTACGCAACAGTTTTCATACATTAAAGGCAACTTATGGCAACATCGACAAACTTAGCAATGGATAAAAGAGAGGCAAAAAGAAACACAATATGAGAAACCTTTTTTGAACAAGAGGGCATCCCTAATGGGGGAATGGAGTGCAATAAAATCCAAGAAACTCAGGGGCATTTTCTCAAGGAACTATCACTGAGTTAACAGCACTTTATCTCAGCCAAAGTCGTGATAAATTCATCGCCCCATTCACAAGCTGGTGCAAACAGCCGATATCACCAGTTAACCTGCGATAGCAGCCGCAAAAAACATCGCCACAGATGACCCCGGCAACTAACGCTAATGATATGCAGAGTAGGCGTTCCCGTGCAAAAATCTGCGACAACACCACAACGCAACATTCTCAACGACCAGCCAGATCGGCGATAAGATCACAAAACATGCAATAAGGCGCATTAGCAGCAGGAATTTAACACCTGCTCTGACCTGGTGCAAAGTCGGACAACAACCTGCACCAGAAAAGGGAGCCCAGCCCACAGCCACACCTGAAGAACAACAGTTGCCATGGAGCTACTCATCATGCAGCTCGGAGCCCCAACAGGGCCACAACACCCACCGCCACAACACCCAGGTCTGCCCCCCCCGGATTCCCCCTGCCCCCCCGGACCACCACGGAGGCAGCGCAGACAATGACAGCGGACCTTCAGGAAAAGCACCAGCCTCACAGACTTGACACCAGAGAATGTCATTGTCCACTACAGGCTCAAAAGGTCAACCATCCTCAGCCTCCTGACCATCATTGCCCACAGGCTGATGGTACCAACACAGCGGACAACCAACATCCCACCTCAGACAAAGCTGCTGGCTGTGCTGCACCTGTTGGCCTCTGGGACATTCCAACCAACAACTGCCAGATTCGGAGGAGTCTCACAGCCAGCCCTATCCAAGTTCCTCACACCTGTCCTGGATGCCATCACCAGCTTGGTACCCCAGTACCTATACTTCCACCACACTGTGCAGGAACAACTGGAGACCAAGCAAGGCTTCTACGCCTTAGCAGGCTTCCCGCACGTGTTGGGGGCAATTGACTGCACACATGTCCTACTTGTGCCCCCTGCCGACACTGCACACAATTACCGCAACAGAAAGCACACGCATTCCATCAATGTGCAGGCAATCGTCGCCCACCGGGGAGTCTTCACCAATGTCGTCGCAAACTACCCAGACAGTGTGCATGATTCATACATCTTCCGACAGTCCATCATCAACCGGCGCTTCCAGGAGGGCACCTACGGAAATGCAGTGCTCGTTGGTAAGTACCAAATGAACACACCACACACCTCAAATCCACAATCATGCAACTCACAACCCTGGGAATGCATACGTTACAAACACACATACAACATGCCCACCCACCAGACACAACTGCACAACGTACTGTGGAAACATGGGCTAGCCATGTACTTGAGCCATCACCGGCATGGCACATCAGTCACACAATAGCAGAATGCGGGGAGAGGTGGGAAGCAGGCATGTGCGAAGGAGGCAAGTGACCCATGAATGATAATGCACACAATGCCAAGTGTGGCGTGGAAGTGCTGGACAGACTGCAGTATGCAGACCACAGACATATCCATGTCGACATATACTGCTGGTGGTGGTAGTGTTGTGGACAGTGGACACAACCATGTCACCCCAGCCAGTGGGGAAGGTCTCGGAAATGTAGCCTGTGACGTCCCCCCTGCAAGCGTGTGCAGAGTGGGCTGGCCAGGCGTACGCCAGGCCAGCGTAGGCGTGTGAATAAAAAGCACGTAGCTCTGGGCATGGTTCTCTTCCGGAATGCCCAACTTGTCTGCCACGGCGGCACCTCCTACCCCACCACGAGGCCGACGCCGTCGAAGAGAGCGTTGTGGCCGCGATCCTGTGCGTCTGCTGCAGCCCGGGCCGTTGGACCCCGAACCAGTCCTTGCGCTTCCAGGCCTCACTGCTCACCTGCAGACACTGGCGTGTCCCCAAGAGGGCCCACCACGTGCCTGCGCTCGCACCAATCCAGAGGCCCTCGAGCTTGGCAGCCTCCTCAGACCACCACAGCCTCCATGGGCAAGGCTCGCAGTACTCCTCTGTCGTTGACGTACACCACCGGCCCACACAGCAGACAAGTAGGCCACACATTTGGAACTGAGTCTTGATTACACAATGGCAGAGTACACATGTTAATGCAGAGTCTAAATCAGTATACTCCCTTCTCGGTGGTGCCACCAACTCTGTGCATAGCATTCCGACCACACGTGTCTGTGGGCCCTTGCTGAGCGCTTCCTCCGGCCTACACTGCGGTTGAGGAGGACACACAATTAGAACTGGGTCTGGATTTGTCAATTGCAGACTTCATGTCGTTGTACAGGCCTCATCGCAGACTGCATCCCCTTCCAGCTCTGGTGCCACTGACTCTGTGCCACGGGAGTCATGGACACTCTCTGGTGGAACTCTGGTGGCGTCAGAGTCTATGGCCTGGGGGTTGTCTCCATCATCATGTAGCTGATACTGACATTGTGGGGAAAAGGAGACTGTAGCATTCAACTCCTCCATATTGCCTGTTCCTGCTTGCTTCTGCCCTCTGCATCATGCCCTGGATGGACACCTTCCACTGTCCCCCGTAACACTCTGCGACACTCTCCTTGGACATCAATGTGCACCCGCTCAGCTCACCTGGCCCTACCTCAGTGCATCGCAAGTCACCGTCCCGTGGCGGTGTGTCTGTGCCAGCCGCTGTGCATCCGGGGCCACCAACTCTGTTCAGCTCGAGTCCTGGAACCTTGCTGTTTGAACTTTAAACTTCTGATTGTCTGATCACTGTTGTAGTTGTTGCCAGTACCAACCAACCCCTGAGGGATGGCGTACACTACCCAACTCCCATCCAGCACAGGCGTCACTGGACGTGTGGCCATTGCAATAAAAGGTGCTGGGCGCACGTGCCCGTAGCCAGTTCCACGGATAATCTCAGTGTGTCCGTGTGGTCATTATGTATGCATGTGGGCCCCGGGCCATATCACATTACGTTGTGCCATGTACAGCGGGCGCAACCTAGTCACCTCAGGCAGTGGGGTAGACCTGGGACATGTGGCTGTGTCAGACCCCCCTGTGAGCGTGAGGGAGTGGACCTGCGTACGGCAGTACGGCGTAGGGGTGTGGTCATTCCACAGGTGGCTCTGGGCATGGTTAAGTTTAGGCCTTGCCAGGGAAGTAACTAATGCATGTGTCTCAGGTGTAGTGTCGGCGCCACACGTCACGCAAAATTCAATGTTGCCATGTAGCATGCGCCCGGAGTACGGGCTCGGCCGAGGGGTAGATGAGGGTGCGCAGGCCCGCTGGGGGTCAGGGATCAGACATGCCAACTGTTGTGTGTGTCGCTATTTCCGCAGCATAAGCCAAAGGTCTACCCTCGGCCGCATGGTGAGTTCAGCCATGCATGAACTCTACTTCTTTGTCCGCCCTGTCTTTACCATTGCCCTACACACACGTGTCCGTCCACCTTCAGTGCAGGACATCACTGTGTCGTTGTCAGGCTTGTGGACATGCGCAGACAGGCATGACAATAGTGTGCCGTAGGGGTGCAAGTGATGCAACCGCGCTGCGCACTCTGGTGAATATGCTCGGGGGAGGGAGAAGCGGCATTGAGGCTACATAATCCACATTGATGCCGCTCATTTGCAACAAGCAGTACATGTCATGCAGGAATCACAAAGTCACACATATCACACACCAATGAACCAGTGAGCCTGCCAACACATCATGCCAAACCAACTATTGACTCATGTCTCTCTGCACTGTCACAGGTGACCAAGGATATGCACTCTGCGCTTGGATGATGACACTCCTCCGAGCCCCGAACACACAAGCCCAGAGGCAGTACAATGCGGCCCACAAACACACCAGGGGCATCGTGGAATGCACATTTGGTGTGTTGAAGTCACGTTTCAGGGGCCTGATTCACAGAACTAACTTACGTCAAAAACGTAAAGTTAGTACTTTTTGGTATTCACAGAATACACTTACTCATTTTGGTATTCACAGAAGGCACTTACTCATTTCTGTATTCACAGAAGTTAGTAGTCCTAACTTTAGGACTCCTAAATGCCTTCTGTGAATACCGAAAGTCTTAAAGTTAAGATTTTTCTCAGTTTAGGAGTAGTAAAGTTAGGACTCCTAACTTTAAATAAAGATGGCCGACAAGGGTGGAAACATCATTGTTATGTATAGGGATTTCTACATGCGAGAGGCTCACTCTCAATTACAAAATACGGAATACTATGAACAACTAAAGGAAAACCCAACACCGACATACAAACAGAGTTTAGACTGAAAATTACTGGTTTGGCTGCAAGAAAATCTACTTGACCATGATGAAGTAAAATACCTGACGACAGCATACCCAACAACAGCAACAATATATTTCCTCCCAAGATTCACAAACATCCAACTAGACCACCAGGGAGACCCATTAATTCTGCAAAGGGGTCTCTACTTGAACCGATTGCAAATTTTGTGTTTGGTTACCTGTTACCATATGTCAAAGGTTTAACATCGTATTTACGAGACACAAGTGATTTATTATGATTTGTACAAGAAATTTCATGATTACCAACATACAAATTGATAACAATGGATGTGATCTCGTTATATACGAACATTAAAAATGAGGTTGGAATGATTGCATGTGAGTACTCTTTGAGAGAATGCAACATCCACTTTACTAACCACAACAAGATGGTAATGGAAATGATCAGATTATGCCTGACGCAAAACATATTCATGTTTGGGGAGGAAATCTACCAGCAAAAACGGAACTGCGATACGTTTTTCTTTCAGTCCCAGTTATACGTGTCTAACTATGGGGTGGTAGGAGCAAAAACTGGTATGGCACCCTGAAGAAGATAGGTTTGTGAATAAAACCATAATGTGGCTGAGATACATAGACGATCTCTTCATAATATGGGATGGTTCCAATGAAGAGTTTGAAGAATATTTCCAAATTCTGAATAATACTAATACCAACCTACATTTCACATATACAATCAGCAACAGTCGGGTGGTTTTTCTGGACACAGAGATCTAGATCTATATCCTTGAAAACAAAGTACATACTACATTACATCGTAAATCCACTGCAAGTAACGCAACACTCCATGCGGAGAGTTTTCATCAAGACACACTAATCAAGTACATCCCATATGGTGGATTTTTGAGGCTACGTCGGATATGTTCCCAAGAGGAGAAATGGCAGAAACACAGTCAACAAACTGTCAGTCGTTTAAAAAAAGAAAGTATAACAAAAAAGTCATAGCTTCCTGCCTACAAAAAACATCCATTCAAACAAGATCGGAAATAATAAAAGAACAAAAAAAAGAGCGAATTGCTGACACAAATGATGATAAAATTTGTCTAATCACAACATTCTCCACTGAATCGAAACAAATCTCAAACATTCTACGAAAAAACTGGAACATATTACATTTGGAACCAACAATGTCGACAATTGTGGGGAACCATCCAAGCATTACCTTCAGAAGAGGAAAAAACCTGAAGGATGAATTGGTCCACAGCCACTTTAAAGCAAGAAAACAAGATATGTGGCTGAAAGCAAAGGGGTTCTACAAATGTTCCAATTGTAAAGTGTGCCAGATTGCGTAAAACACTGAAGAGATTCGCATGGCAAATAAAAAAATGTGGTAAATCAATCAATTAATCAACTGCAAAAGCCAGTATGTAATTTACATAATTGAGTGCCCCCTGCACACTCAGATACCTGGGGGCACGATCTGCGAACTCAAGAAGCGCATACTAGAAAACGTAAGGGCAACGATCAACACGGATCGAAGCAACGCGGTTGCCAAACACATGGAAACAAGCCATGGTGGAGATTGGAAGGAATTGAAATTCTACGCAGTGGAGATGGTAGAACGCCACGTGAGAGGTGGTGACAGGGAACGAATTTTAAGACAGAAAGAATCACGCCACATTTTGGCTTTCCGATCATTAAATCCAAACTGTTTGAACCAGGATGAAGAGATACATTCGCATCTGTAATGAGAGACACTACCCTTGTGTATAAATGTGTGGGTGCACATATACAAAATCTGATCTTTGGCCTCCCTGATATATTGTTTTTTAACGTGCTATCACTAAACTCACGTGTGGTTCACATTATGACAAAAGAAGGTGTTGTATGTGTTCCAGGGTCAAACTAAAATTGGTTGTAACACGCAGGATATAACTAATCATAAGACCTATAATCTAAAGGTTCGTGCGCAATACAAAATGTAAAATGAGCTGTAAACAGATGATGTTCATAAATATATAAGCCCACTGGAGGGCAGGATTTGAATAGCATATCATATTGTATGATATAGAGGGGCATATTAGCAAGGGCACTATCGCCGCTTTAGCGGCACTTTTGCCGCTAAAGCGGCGATATTTATATCGCCCTATCAGCAAACTGTCTCTAACAGCAGTTAGCGACAGTTTGCGGGCATTAGCGCCCGTTTTTTACCGCTTTGCATGTCAGCGATATTTATCGCTAATGACATGCAAAGTGGGCGTTCCCAACGAACAAACCTGGGAAACACTCGCTAACAGGCCTATCGCCTATTAGCAAGGTGGCCATGGCCCCAGTTAGCGACGTGAAAAGTAGCGCTAACCGGGGTCATCGCCATTTATTTAACACCTGCAATTAGCAAGTGTTAGCCATACCTAACATGGGGGGGGTGGATTATACTGATACGACCACAGGGTCGTATCAGCAAGGTGTTCTCCCTTCTCCATGCAACATCGCTGGTTTTTCAGCGATGTTGGCCCATTTCTCGCTATCGCTGGAATATTCATCGCCATAGCGCTAATCGTTGCTAATACAGCGTTAGCGTGGCGATATATTCCAGCGATAGCCGGCGATAAAAAAAATCACGCTAAGCAGGGTTAGCGATGATTATCGCCTCTTCTTGCTAATATGCCCCAGAATTTTTTATTATCATTCATCATAGGTTTGCCATGGTAATGCAAGCGAACTTGCTGGGGGACTAACAATTTGTCGAAATTAAGAGGTTGAGCCCATGACCAAGTATTTAACTGAAAACACTGGCCAAAATCATTGGAGCTGTTTACACACATATATAAAGTTGTATCACATGTAAATTGAGTTGCCCTGGATCAGATAATGACTAAAGTTTTTTTCTCACATGTATTTGTTATGATTCATTTTGTTTATTTACACAATTTACCAACACACGTTTTCGCAGATAATCCGCGTAATGGGGTACGCATAATTATATACACTACAATTACCAGCATGCAAAGCGCAAGATAAGGAGGATGTGATGTAATGAATCTTGTTTAGCATATAACCTGAATAGAATGGTCACGCTTTGTTGAACCCGTGATCAAGGTCTTGGATAGACCGAAACGCGTTGGACTGCTCTGTTTGTCCATAAAAATGTTGCTGCCAATGAATTAAAGGAATTGGAGAACAACCATGCCCGTGAGTGCGAGTGGATTTGTTTCTAAGGAAATAACACGTTGATATTTCAAAAAGGCTGGGCTCTGCCGTCTCCACGCCCGCACCGCCATAGAGCGCTGAGAGTGTCAAGAAACTGAGCCGCAGTGTGGCGATATATATATATATATACATCAATACACTAAGCCTGACTTTTACAAGTACTATCAGCGAATCACATGTGCATTTTTTAGACTTGGAAGTCTTTATAGAAGAAGGTAGTATGCACACACGCACTTTCAGAAAACCCACCGCAGGGAATTCTATTCTACAATCGAGTAGTTTTCATGCACAGAAATTGAAACAAAGTATACCCTATGCTGAACACCTCCGTATGAAAAAGAATTGTAGTGAGGCAACCTCTCTAAAACGAGCACAAAAGGATTTGATGCAAAGATTTAGTGAGAGGGGGTATAGCCAGCAGTTTTTAGACCAAGCATTGAGCAAAGTGGATGGACTACCAAGAGAGGCTATTCTCTTCAAGGAAAATAAGGGAGAGAAACAAGTAAGAGCCAAGAGGGAAGAAACTTGAATGATAACTGGATATAATGCCTATCATGCAAGAGTGAGAGACTGCATGAATAGGCATTGACATCTAGTTAAAGAGGATTCAATATTGAATGGTTTAGTCTTACGAAGGCCCCTTATCTACTTTAGAAGAGCAAAATCTATGAGGCAGCAGCTGGTAGTAAACAGCCCAGAGGTGATTGCAGCTGAGAGTTGGCTGAAGGCGAATCCAGGTTTTAATAAGTGTCAAAAGTGCAAGGCTTGCCAGCATGGAGTAAACAAAAGGGAAATCCAATTACCACTGATGAGTAATTCATGAAAAATTTGAAGCTTCTTTAATTGCAGGAGTGACCATGTGGTGTATGTTCTTCAGTGCACCTGTCCCAAGATCTACGTGGGTAGCACAATCCACGTGGCACACGTTAGGATCCTCCAGCATCTCCTTGTGTTTTCCTCCAGCATCTCAGGGCGGTAAAAAACAGGGATAAAAGATATCCGGTAGCTCGACATATAAATGAGATTCATTGAGGTAATGTGAATGAGCTTTCTTATTATGTAATTGATTCAGTCCCTCAAAATAGACGAGGTGGGAACCGTAAGATTAAGCTCAGGCAACTCATATCCTGATATATATTAATGTTTGACAGCAAGACACCCCGAGGCCTGAATTCAGAAGAATATATGTATGTCCATCTCTGAGCAGGAAAAGTATGGGATTGACCAATCTAGAATACAATGTTATAAAGCAAGGATGTATGAGTTTTATCAACGCTTTTTAGGAAATGTTTTTGTATAGATTATTTAGTGAGCAGGACACCCCCACAGCCTTAGAGTCCATTCTCCTGGGTTATAAGTGAAACAGCCATATAACATATATAGGAGTACCGCATCATTACGCGATGACCATCTCGAAACTCGCTGTAATGAACCCTGTCATGTTTGAAATCAACATGTTGGAATCATACACTCAACGGTGTGGGAGGTATGATTCCAAGCACTGTAAAGGCCCTCCGTAGGCCCTCAGAGCTCCCAGTACCAGCCTTCTAGACCCAGACAGCACAACATGGTTGCTGCCGACCAGAGACATGGTTCTGCCCTCCTGCGGCAGAGCCAAGCTTGAGATAGGGAAGGCAGAACAATAGGTATCCTGTCACAGGGAGGTGTGACCACCTCCCAGATGGGGTTTAGCGTATTGTGGCTGGGTGGGAGCACCTGCCAGCACCACTCAGTCTGCTTGAAGGGCAAATTTGGTGCCCTCCTTGCATAGTCCAGACCAAACCAGCTCAGGGAACTGTTGGCTCCCACTCTGGCATGAAACTGGACAAAGGACATGGGAGTATCCTCCCCACTCTCCGACTCCTCCCCTGGGAGGGAACCATGAATCGTCCCAACCCTTTCCTTAGGGTACTTAAGGGCTTACCTGAGGGTGGGTCCCTAGATTCATCGTGGGACACGATTCATTTCAGACACCACTTCGACCGTGTGGGCACTCTGGACCTCGCTGGACTCCGCTCTGGGCATCAAGGCTGAAACCGGGAAGACTCCTGCTGCTCCTGATCTCTTCCCCCTGCTCGTCTGCTTCAACATCCATGCCTGTGCTCCATACAGGAAACCTTCCAAGGCCTGTGGGCATCCAAGACACCTGAAGGAATCTCCCTTGAAGTGAAGGAGTCACTTCCCTGCATCTGCAGGAGCTGCAACTAAGCTGACCGGTCTGCTTATCCCTTGGCTCTCACGGACTCTGAAAGGCTCAGCAACACAGATATTGGTTCTTCACATCCCCTGAAGCCTGCCCTCGAGGGATGTGAACCGAACCAAACCAGGACCCGTACCCCTGTGCACTGTGTCGACTTGCCATTGCAAAGGCTTGTTAGCTTCCTTCCATCAAGATCTTTGGGCTCCGAGTAGCACCTACCTCAAGCATCTTCAGTGGCCAAATCTTTGTCCCCACCGCATCACTTGCACCAAGGGCCTGCTTCTTGGGTGAGCTGCTCAAGGTCCTCTTGCGACTCCAGTGCCTCCGGGTCCTGTTGAGGATCACCTTTGAATTCTTTGGCTCCCCTGATTGCTCGGGGCCTGCCCTGACTCCCCTCCTTGTGGTGAGTCACCTGGACCTTGCTGGTCCCGACATTGCACATTCTTCGCTTTCCAAGTTGTTTGTAGTTGCCAAGGCTTGTTGGTGCTCCCGACGGACACCGACCCCTCAACTCTAGACATCCGACAGGGGACAGCTTGTGAATGGCTCCTGGTCTTCCACCACATTGCCTGGTCCTCACAGCTGCTGCTCCAAGGCCACCATCATCTTTTCTGCAACACCCTACATCGGTGGGCACTCGTCTTCCGTGCCGCCTGGTCACTCCCGAGTGACCTAGACTATGTCCCCTCTGCTTGTAGGTAATATTCACCTTAAATCCACTTTTGGGTTCCACCGGACACTTTCACCTTCTCCTGAAGTCTCCCATTGAGTTCGACAACGGTTTCCGATGCCTCTTCACACCTATGCACCCAGCTTCCCTGGTGTAGGTATCCTGGTTCCTAGGGTATCCACTGGTGGGGTGGCGCTCCAACCTCTTGTCTTCCATGGGGTTTCTTCAGGGTCCACTGGGAAGGGTCCTTCTTCTTTAAAATTTCAACAATGACTTACACGTTGAGTTGTACGGAGAACGCAGTCGTGTTCCTACACTGCACACAACCTCCGTGGGGCTCCTAGATACTCACCTTAGGTGGTTCCTTGTGTCCCCGACACTTCCAAGTCCTCTGGGTATAGTCTTGATTCGAGTCATGGTTCGTATACCACTATTTTAGTATATGGTTTGGTCCCCCCTGGTGACCACTATGTATTTTGTGCTACTTACCTGTTTCTATTGAAAAGTATTGTGTGCATTGTGTATATCTCCGGCTAGGAGATATCTGTATGTGTTAGTGAGTGTCTTATAATAAATACATATTTTTATAAATACACTGTGTAGTTCTTTTTCTCTTAAACTATAAAAATAAAATTATATTTTGGTAAAACAAGCTGCTTTGCACTCCTTCTTGACAATGCCTGAAGGCTGCTCTCCACAGCTACCACTTAGCAAGCTTTCTAAGGTTGTCTTAGACCACTAAAATCACCATAAGGGTTGTCTGGATCAGTGCAAGGTGTCCACTTACATAAGTGTACATCATATACTGAGCCAGCCTCTCACACAGAGGCAAAAAATGAGACACAAACTCAAAAATAAATCTGAGACCAGTTTGTAAAAATAGCAATGACTTTAATATAATTTTTTAGAACTTCGTTCTAAGGTAAGTACTTTTTAAGTTATTAATTTTCAAATTTGGCAAAAGAAATCACAGATGAGAGCAAATATGCACAATAGAAGTCATTGGGAGAAAATAGGAAAAAGCATATAAAATCAGACAGTGGGTTCTCGAGGTTCACCTTCTATATTTAGATAAGTAGCAAGGCTAAGTCCAATGTTCCAGTAGCAGGAGAATGAGAGCGTCCCGGATTCAGCCGGGAGAAGGGTGCTGATTTTGTTGGTAGGAGGCGAGCTACAAATAAGGGGGCCACCTGAAAACATGCTTGCCAGAGGGACTTAAAGGTAAGTACAGGGGGTCCTACTTAAGGGAGCAGCTCGCAAGGGTCTCAGGCCCATGGGAGCACAGCTTGTTCATTGTAATCTAAGCTGGGCGGTCTGGGTGAAGAGCAGATAGGGCAGCCAAGAGTTGTGCTTTGAAATTCTCCTCGGGGTCAGAGGCAGGCAGGTTGTAGAGATAATTCCAGGATAGCTGGGTGACTAACAGAGCATGTCTCAGGGCTCTCGAAGTCCCTTAATGGGTGTCTGCATCCTGTATTGTTGGAGTACTGCTTGGACTCTTTCTTCTTGGTCTGTGATGCAGGTGGTCTACACGGCACGGCGCTGGTCCAATAAGTCCTGATGTCCTCTCACTCATTGGGGAGACAGATTTGACCTTCCAGAGTTGGTGCACCTCTTCTTGCTTGACTGCTGCTTTGGAGTCGGCGGGGAGCACCAGATCAGTAAACTGGACTTCATGGTTGGTGCCTGCAGTCTGCAGGGGAGAAGCTCCTCACAGTTGCAGGACAAGACAGCATACCACATTTGTTAAGTCCTGGAAGTAACTGGTAGGGTTTGGTGCCAATTGTCAACATCAGGTTTCCACTTCTTGGGTCAGACACCCTGGTCCCCTATGGCCAGAAAAGCATTTTGTTTTAAACATTTTTGGAGGAAGTCACATTGGATTCGCGACTCCCCAAAAAAATTAAAACAAAATGAAGCTCGGGCTCCCATACTTCATTTAATTTTGGCCCCCAGATGGGCCAGGTCCTGGGGGCATTCTTAAAATATAGGAGGGGGGCCCTTGGGGCCTCCCTCCTTGGGCTGTTCAAAGCCTGGGGACCGCCACCTCCCTGGAGCATTTTTGTTTATGTATGAGGAGGTTGCCCTAGTGGCAACCCTTGAACCCTGGGGACCGCCACCTCCCCAGGGGTAATACATTATTTCATAATGATTCGGGGAGCCATCCTCTTGGGGCTACATATCACAGTAATACAGGGGGGCACATGGCCTCCCCTGCAGCCTCAGGACCACCACCTCTGTGGAGCACATACATAATAAAAGAAAGGAGGGAGGCCCTATGGCCACCCCCATAGTCCCAGGGACCACCACCTACCCAGGGCACAAATACATTAATGAAGGGGTCCTTTGTGGACTCCAGGCCCTGGGGACCACCACCTCCCTGGGATTTAATTTACAAAGGAGGGGGATGTGCTGCCTCCCTCATGGAGCCCTAGATGGCCCCGGGGATCACAACCCACCAGTGCCGGCTCCAGCATTATCCCAGGTTGTCCACCTCTGGGACATTCCAATTTGTTATGGTATGGCAGGAGCACTGTTTCCGGAATGCCACAGCAAATAGAGTGCTCTGCTTTGAGCTAGAGAGAGTATTTTGCTCTTGCTTGCTGTATGTCAGCAGCTGTGTGTAAAAGCAATGCTGGCTCCTGCAGGAAGGGGGAGCTGGCAGGGACTGCGGGGGCCTTCAAGCGCCCCTCATTGTCCACAACGGGGTGGCCATGTCCCAGGGGATGGGGTCCCCGGGGCCGAAAATGGTTCAGGAGGGGGGCTGCTCAGCCCCCTCCCGTTAGTAAAAATATATAAAAAAATAAATAACAGGCCTGGCCCCAGGGGATGAGGTCCGCGGGGCCAAAATTGGCCTGGGGAAGAGGGGGCCACACAGTCCTATTTCTCCAATAATAATTTTTTTTAAATGGGCACCTGGTGGGAGTTGCGATCCCATCGCAGCGCTCAGCGCGACCCCCAGTGTAATGTTGCGGTGGATTCGCAAATCCAGAAACTATTTTTGAATAATATTGTTTTGAAAGAAAATATACTTTTCAGTTTATGGGGTGGCTCTGAGAAGAGCCTTTGAGTTCATTATAAGTTTGTTGCAGCTACATGTAAGCGCGAATGCATTGTTTAAGGTTTGTGAGAAACACCCTCTTCCCTTTGTCTTTAAAGTGAACTCCATTACTTCTATAGATTCCATGCATTCAAAACACAAGTTGTTGTTGTAGATAGATCCCATGTTATGGTCTCTAAGGTAAGTAGATACAGTTTTATTAAAATGCTTCCTGGCTTTGTCAATCTGTGGACAGGACTGATTTGACCACTTCCATTTCTGTCTTTGGCATATATTAAGTACACAGAGACAGTGAGAGGGAAAAGTGACATCAGTTGTGCAAAGGTATACTTCATTAGGATTTCCACTCCTACCTCAGTTAGTGTGCCTAGGTCATTGCCGCCGCAGTGCACAATCATGAGGTCAGGTGGTTGGAAATTCAAAATGCTTTTAACCATAGGCAGCAGTTGGTGCCACTTTAATCCTCTCTGTGCAAACCATTTAATATCCACATTATGCAAACCCAAGTCTTTGTCAATACCTCTGTATCCAGCATACTTTTTGCCCCAGAAAACATAGCTGTGACCTACAATCAATACTGTAAGCATTTTGAAGGCAGGTGTGCAAGGAGTGAAAATACGTCTGTAAATGAGTATGACAGTTAGTATACTGAAAGGTATCTAAAATGGTGGACAGAATGTGGTTTAACAAAAAAGAGAAGTTATTGGGTGTTCACACACATTGCCGAACTAAAAATAGGTTATATGTTAGTTTGCAAAATAAGTATCTTTCTTATTGGTTATGGCGAAAACTTTGAAATGTAGAATTTACAGGATAAGCTAATATTTTATAGTAGTCAACCACACCTATTATTGTGGATTTGGAAGCTACTGTGCTACATTAAAACATATGGTGAACTTTTGACTTACTGGTACAGTTGAATGTTGCAGCTATGGAAACTAAGGTGAAGCAGTGTGGAGGAAGGGTTTAAAGTAAAGTGTGCTTTTAAGATATACAATGGAGTGTTATATACATGGTGCATCTTTGTAAATTAAGTTTTTCCAAATCAGCAGTATGTTTCGAAGTGATCTGTTGTTAAAAAATAACAGTATTATTTTTGGAAATGGCCTTTTGAACTCCCGTAAGGATCTGTGACTCCATGTTGGCGTTACACTAGGGATCGCGCTGGGTGCCACGGTGGAGTCATGACTCCACTAAGTTACACTACCAGATTGAGCTGTTTTAGAAGAGACTTATGAAGGGTTAATATGACTAGCCAATAGAAAGTGGTTTTAGTTTTTGAAAAAATGAATATTTTGATTTGTTACTTGCATTGATTTCTGTGGAAAATGGGAGGGAAACTTGACCATTACTCGTTTTCCTTATTGGGAGTTGTATATCACATTTATTGTGTGGAAAAGTAAATTACTTAAGAATTGCTGATATTTCTATAATCTACAACAGGACTTCACAAGTAAGTTACAAATGTATAAGGAGTGTGATCTATGGCGTAGGAGTGCTTTAGTGATTGTAATTATTTTTTTAACTATAAGATGAAGTATTTATAAAATGTGTGAAGTATTAGGGAAAAGTGAGGTTTAAAACATGTTGTCAAGTGTACTAACCTCTATTCTAGTCTATATAATTCTACAGAAGTGTAGATTGCAAATAGGTCATATATAGTGATGTGTGTTTGAAACTAAAGGGTATTCTGCTGAAATTGAATGTCTGAGTGCTAACATGTTTCAGGTTTGTTTTAATTTCTCTGTGTTATTTGACACATGTGATGCAGCTAATGACCGTAACTTAAAAATAATACAGTTTATGTTGGACTTGACCCTTTTTGCAGGGTCATCCCTGAACTTTTGCCTTCCTCCTAGCCCTTTTTCTGACATGATGTTGGTGGTTTTAGGACTCTGGGCACTTTACCACTGCTGTCCAGTGTAAAGTGTGTGTGCTCTCTGTGATAAACATGGTAAGATTGGTCTACACCTGTTTGGCCTATTTAATTTGTCTATCAGTCCCTTGTAAAGTGGTATCTCATATACCCAGGGCTGGTAAATTAAATGCTACTGGTGGGCTTGCAGCGCTGATTGTGCCACCCACCAAAGTAGCCTTTCAAACCTATCCCAGGTCTCTGCCATTGCAGGGCCTGTGCGCGCAGTGTTACTGCCGCTGTGACGTTGCACCTAAAGTGTGTGCTATGTCTGTGACCCCCCTTTTACTGCATGTCAGTCACCCCTAAGGTAGGCCTTAGTTAGCCCTATGGGCAGGGTGCATTGTAGGTAAAAGGTAGGACATGTACCTTAAGTGTGTGACATGTCCTGGTAGTGACAAACAGCCATTTTGGTTTCTCATATCTTACTTCAAATTGAAACCATGAAGAGATAAACAGGATGCATCTGTCATCCAGAAGAACAATATGGGCCAAGAGTAGAGGTGGGGGCTAACTACAACTGTGCACCTATTGTTTTACTGGATTTTGAAACTAAGACAGCTACTTGGCTCAAATTTTTTTTTTTTTTTAAAGTACAAATAAATAACCTATAAAAGTAAATAACCTGTAACCTTTGATAAACTGTTGTACCTTTTGTAACTACTGCTTTTTTATAGTCCAAGAAGTGGCATAAATTGTTTTCAATACATTTTCCAGCTTTTGTTATGTTCTACGGTCAAACACCTGCTTATGTTTTGATTTTGCTGTCACCAGTTCCTCATTAAAACTATATAAAAGGACTGACCAACTCGTTGACCACCTCGTATAGTGTATCTCACAGAGAAGCGCTCCCATCTAGCTGAATGATTTATTGATATTTAAATTTTGGATAAGGTTATATTGTCTCATTGCATTTTGCTATTCAATTTCTCTCTCTCTCTCTTTCTGAATTACTGTGAATTCATTTTGCTACATTACGTATTTTTATTCTTGATTAATAATGTTTCTTTAACACTTTTTACTTACTTGTCTAAATAAAGTACCACTCCTGACCTGGTTCCTGCTTCTCAGAGTTATTTCAGATAGCACATTAAATGTTGGCTCCTGCTTGGTAGAAAAACCACACTCTAACATGATTCCCTCATTTTCATGGGGCCACACCCCATGCATATGGGAGAACACTTTCTCTAGATAGAGCAACATGTGCGCCTGCTCTTTTAATATTACAGAAGGGGAAGCAAAAGCATCTCTGGCCTCTTCTGTAATACAGCAGTGCCTTAAGATTGCAAAAATGGGCACACACACCCATTGTGCGCCCTGGGCACTTTATATGATATAGCCTGTGCCCTAGTAGCAGCTCTCTTGGAATGTGGCGAGACTGTGACCTTCAACAGCAGATGGGAATATACAGGAAGTCCTCCAAACATATATAATACAGCTCATCTCCTTCCCCTTTTTCCTCATTTTGTGTATCTCCCTTTACAAACTCTCCTGGCAATGATTTCCCTTACAGTTGGAGTCCCCATGTCATCTTTCCTCAGTTCGGAGAAAGAAGCCCTGTTGTTCAGCATCCTCAGTGCTGCTATACCTCTATTTGCTTTTCCTCATCATTCTTCCCAATCTAGCTTTTCCTGATTTTGTTGCCTTTCCACTTTTTCAGGCCAAAAGGGACCGGGTGCCAGGAAGGGAATGATTTAGCACTGTTGTCACATGGCCCATAGGAACATTATTGTCTTCTCTAAGTTAACATGAGCACGCTGCAGACTGTCCGCTACTTTACTACACGAGTTTATTTTGCAAATGCCTATTTGGAAATTTTTACACAAGAACATACCATTGTTTTCACGATCTGCAGGTTCCTGGGATTTAGTCTGAATATTGTGAACAAGGTTGAACAACACTGCCCCTTGTTATTCTGTTCTAGTCAGGCCCTTGCACCTAGACAAAACATACAGAGGTAGCTGTTGTTTGGGAATACGTACTTTGGTCTTATTGGAATACACGGATAGGTAGCCAACAGTTGGAGAGGGACCTTTCCAGGGAGGAGAGCATGACAGCACCTATGATGTAGATCTACCATCTATAGACTGAGTTACGGGGTCTGCAGAGATCTTCTGATATATAATCATCCTGTTTCTATACAAGGAGAGGGAGGTTAGGCTACGCTGTCTTTTACAATGACAGCTCCTTTTTAATAATTTACAGACTACTTGCCATGCTGACCGTATTTGTGTTATGCATTTTCTGCTTATTGTGGCAGGTATACTGTATATTAGAGCACGTTAGTTAAAATAAATATTTTAAACGTGTTAGTTTCTCTGTCAGATCTTATTGTAGACAAGTACAAGAGTGTGAGCAAAAGGGTGTGTCTTCCATCCGTGATTCCTGAGAGAGTTGGGAGTGTTGTGTTCTGGGGTGTCTAATCACTTGTTTCTCTGTGAGTGAGTAGGGGGGCAAGCGAGACACTATAGCTAGTCTGTCCCGAGCTCATGGGTACAAAGGTGGTAGGATCACTCAGTCCCTATATACTAAGGCCCTATAATCCTACGCATAGTTCTATGTTTGCGCAGAATCCCTGCAACATGGCGCCGCCAACGTTTTGTCTGGTACTTATTCACGAGACCCCTGAGTAGCGCTTGTGCTTGTCCACAATACTCTCTCACCGGTTACCGGAGACGTCCTTGGTGGGAGGGCTTAACCTCCTGCAGTTGTAGGGTATACCTGTTTCTGTTGGTTTTTCAAGCTTGAATTTTAAAAAGTATTTTAGACCAGTTTTGCGCTACTGTTTGGTTTAACATTTTCCAGACATCATGGCACATAACTCGGTGGCTGTTACACATCATTTGACGCAGAAAGGGGTCCTCAATGCGGGGGCTACCTTTATTTTTGTAGTCGAGGCAGATCCTGCATACTGCTTTGAGGTGTTTTATTCCTGGGTTACCCTTCCCGCAGTTGATGGTAATGATATTTGTTTTCATGCTTTTACTCCTCCAGCAGTGTATCGTCCTTATGCGATGATTGAAGTTCCGCTGACGTCCTGGAAACATACTATTTGATTTAATGGCACCCATCCTCACCCTATTTAATTTGTTCGTATGAGACCTTTAAGTTTTGATGGGGCTTCTTGGCCAGTTTTGGCTGGTTTCACACCGATCCAAACTACCTCAATGTTAATATAGCAGACCTTTGTTTGCTAGATGGTCAAGTAATTCAGCTTTATATGTGAGTCATACAATTTATTTCTCATTCCTTTTCAGTGGCTCCGGCTGGATCTGCACCTCCGGCACCGATACAGGGCGGAGCCTTTTAATTAGTCTCGTCATGATTAACTCAGTGATGGGCAAACGTCCTCAGAATCGTGAGGACCTACCATTTTGGATAGCCCAGAAAATTGAACAGCTTGATGCTGTGTTTCCACACACTTCTCCTGTTGAGAAACACAGTATCCTTACTATGTGTTTACCAAGTGGTCTGATTCCTCCTTTAGCGACTGCAAAACATGGGGGACGGTGTTGGCACCCATTCCATGAGCGTTCTGCTGAGCATTCTAAAACGTGTACAGGATGAACACAGGGCTGGTCCAGCCATGGATTTGGGGATGAAATTACTGGTTATGTTTCCTATTGTCTCTGATATGATTCTTACTAACATTAAAGGTGAAGCGGTTTGCTTGCAGGTGCGCCAACACCTGGCGGCAGTGGCGGGCGCTGATCGGGAGAGACAGTTACCAATAATTATTGTGGATGTTTATACATGCCTAGGACACAGTAATTTGGGAGTCCGACCATTTACACAAGCACAAAATAAACCTCCTCCGGAGAAGGGGAGTCGTCCAGTCTTTGCAATTAAGGCATGGAACAAAAATATGCAGCAACAGAAGCCTAGGTCTTGTGCTGGTTCGCCTCCACCTGATATTTCTGAGCTTAGATATGATTTACGCGATCTCTCTAAAATTAAAACACCCGAGAGGTTCAAGGTTCCTGATCTTTGTCCTCCTCGTTCCTTTCAGGAATTGTCAGATCAACAATTTGGCAGAGGGGGACGACAGGATCTCAGACAAGGCGAGTCCACTCAGACAAGGCGAGACCCGAAGTGACAGTTTATGTGAAAGTCAAACAGGAGGAACCACCTCAATATCGAGCCCCTTTCCAGATAAAGAAGGTTGCAGCTTTGACTGCGAAGTATGTCCTAGATAGTGAGAACCCTCTTCCTAGACAGGAGTTGGGAGGTGACTCTCCTCAATAGCGTGGCAGAAGTTACCATAGTTCGGCAGACACTCCACCAGCGTCTGGAGGCGAAAGCAACTGACACATATATAACTGCTGAAACCGCTGACACGTGAGTAGCTCCCGCCGATAGACTCTGTGAGGTAGAACTCCAGATTGAAGGTGGTATTAAACGCACTGTAAAAGCAATCTTTTGGGACAATTTGACGTCTTCTTATGAAATTTTATTGGCAGAGGTAGATTTGACTCCCCACTTTGTCCTTGCCTCCTCTAGGGACAAGGATGTGATTCTACCATCTTTTTCACAATATGTCCCAGAGGAGACTAAACAAGCTTATGCTTCGGAGTGAGCTCTAGCATTAGCTCCTGCCTTATATCGCAATCAAGTGGGTTGGGATAGGGATTCAACGGTGCATGTTATTCCTTTACGATACACGCCTCAGCCCCAACCATAATATCCCATTAAACGTGATGCTAAAGCGTCCTTCAGTGATATTCTGACTCAATTGGAATATCAGGGAATAAGAGAATCCTGCATATCTTATATGAATAATTCTCTTTTTCCAATATTGAAACCGGACGGTTCATATTCCATAGTTTTAGACTACAGACATTTGAATAGTCATGTTCGTACCTTTGCGGTCCAGAACACACACAGTTCGGCGCTAGTAAATAACATTGTTTGCAAGAAATTTAAAACTACGTTAGACATTTCAAATTGATTTTTCAGTCACACATTGGCTCTTGAAAGCCATGACTTGACAGCATTCAGTGCTATTGGCAATCAGAGACTCCATGCGAGATTGCCAATGGGGAATAAGAATAGCCCCGGTGTTTTTGCGGCATGCATTGTGTCAATTTTGCATGAAATTGACCCTGATGCCTTTTCATGCATCTATGATATTTACTTGATGGATGATGAACTAATTCTGCATTTCATGCGGGTGGATCGAATTATCACGTGTTTTGCGACTTTAGGTTACAAATTCAATTTTGCATAATCACATATTGCCTTTTTGGCAGTTCTTTTCCTTGGTTACGAACTAAATAACGAGGTTAGGGGGTTAGCACCCCACTTCTTGGAGAAATGTGCTCAATTGAAACCTCCAACCTCCCTCAAGAAGTAACAGGTTTGCTGGGTTCCTTGAATTTCGGCCAAACCTACATTCCAGAATATGCCCAGTGTATCAAACCGCTATACACTTTGAGACATCCTTCTTTTTTGTCTTTCAGTTGTCTTCCAGAACATACTGCAGTTCTAAGGTCTTTACAGTCTGATCTGCTTGCAAATCAATTCTTATTAAATAGAGACAATACCACAATTTTGGTCATAAGGATTGTACCGGGTACGTTAGGATTCACCTATGTGACTTTTAATGAAGGGGATAGGGTGCCCATTGCTTATAAGTCACATTTGTATACTCCTGCAGAAATGCTTTTTTCTTCTACTGAAAAGTTTATAACAGCAGTACAGATGGTGATTCTAAAGGAATGCTCTCTGGCTCAAGGCAAACGCATCTTCATGGATTCCCCTGTGCCCGCTTTGGAAGCTGTCACTAAGGTGAGTGTACCAAATTCTAAAGCCCTGTAACCACTTTGGATACAATGGGCTAGTTCACTGACGTCGGCTTATGTCGATTTTATCTTGGATCCTTCTTGATCAGTACAAATGTATCATTTACAATGACGGTTCTGCACAGCCATCCATTGGTTCTCAACATGCTCATTCAGTGGCCTGCGCTATTGTGGCAGGCACAACAGTAGACAGTGATTTTAAATCATCTTTAGTTCATACAAAATCCCTTGGGGATTGCACAACATAATTAGCCGAGATGCACGCTTTGCTTTTGGCTCTTGAGTTTGCTGATCCTGAGATGCCATCTCTAGTTGTAAGTGATTCCTTCTACTGTGTACAATCCCTTAATGACAACTTGTTCTTTTGGAAACAGAATGACTTTTGTGAGTCTAAGGGTAACGCAATAAAGCATAAAATGCTTTGGGTCTAAGTAGCCGCTCTTCAGGAACGTTTGCCATTTACACATGTTATCCATACACTGGACCATCAGCTTGTTGGAGCACACGCTATTGGTAATTCTAGGGCTGATGAGGCAGCCAAATCTGCAGTAACCACATGCTCTGTAGCAGTGGTCACTAGGCCTGTTACTAGCATTGATGATGACATCTTGGCGGCTATTACCTCAACAAAGGAGGGGTCACTATATCCCAGGGTTTCCCTTCATGTTATACTTATTACTTAACCACTGATAATATTCCATTTGTAACTATTCCTTCAGTTGGTGATTGCTTGATTCCCAGCGAGAACCACAGGCTTTCATTATTTATGGCTGCCCATGAAGGGATGGCTTCCGCACATGCAGGAGTGACAACAACAATTTCACTAGTACAGCAACGTTATTGGTGGAGTGGTTTATACCAACAGACACGCAAATATGTGCTTTCTTGTGACATTTGTCAACAGATTAAACCTTCTACTGTTTCGCGTCCACCACATACTCATCTCTTCATTTCTAATCAACCGTTTGGTTGTATTTATCTTGATCACCGTGGTCCTTTGTCATCGGTCAATGCTTTCAAATACATTTTATTTGCAGTGGATTTGTGCACAAGATTCCTTTGGGTTTGGCCGCAACGCAGTGCTGACGCTCGTGCTGTTATAAACAATTTGCATGTCTTTATAGTGACATATGCCTGTGGCACCTTCCATTCAGACCAAGGTCAGGCTTTTGCCTCTAAGGCTTACCATGATGCGATCAAGTCTATGGGGGTGCAAGTACATTTCTCATCTCCATATCGGCCTGAGGGCAATTCTGTTGCGGAGCGGATGAACCATGACGTAAAGCAGTCTTTAACAGCTAGGTTATTAGGTACCTTGGCCGGGGCTGGTTGACTCATCTCTATGGAGTCCAACGTGCACTAAATAATCTCCCTAGGAGATCGCTGGGTGGGCGGACCCCATAAGAAATGCTCTTTGGCATTAAGATGTTTGTGCCAGGCCTTGATAGTCTAGATGTTGTGGCAGCTGCCACCACATTTGACTAAGATAAACATTGTGCTATGTTACAGGATGTAAAAAAAGAAAGGGATGCTTCAGCAAAAACCCATTTGCCCTCGCCATCAGATGGAGCAGCGCTGATTCCTGTTCCTGGCTAGCTTCCTAAAGTTGGTGATCTGGTTTAGGAGAAGATGGCAAGCAAGAAAGAATTTGGTCCCACATACCGTGCACCAGTCCCTGTTCTTGTTCTAAAAATCACCTGAACAGTGATCTTACCTCTGCTACCTGGTCGCAAAGATAATCGATTCATTTCTATTGAACATGTCAAGTTACACCATTATGCCGATACTTAATAGTATGCCTACAAGCATTCCACGTTGGGATGTTTCACTTCATCCAATGAATTCTGTTTCTCTGAATTCTCCCCAGCAACTGGAGGGGGAGATGGACTCCTCAATTGATTTTTTGCCTGTTTTCCCTTCTACATCTACAACTGTGAAAAACGAGTATGCTTTCCCACCAGTTAAACTTACAGTTGATATTCCAGAAAGTATAATACATTCACATTCTGTGAAGAACAGCCCCCATTGTTTCAACTCAGTTCCAGTGGTTACTATATGGACCAAGATAACTTTTCTTCAGATACATCTTCGTTGTCTTCGTCAGTAGCAGTGCCTCCGACATGGATTTGTGTTTTCATCTCATGGTTGAAAAGAACTTACCTGGTCCCACCATGGACTTACATCTGGATCATGTTGACAATAGTGTTCCTCTTCATGTGGATCGGATTTGTGATTGTCTTTTTCCTTTTGATTAATGGCCACTATTTGTCTGAACGCTCTGCTATAGAACTGGTTGACGGAGATCAAACCCTTGTTAACATTTCTGCAAGACAGGACTTGGTGCCCAACCTTAGTACTCTTTTTCATGGCCGGTATCTGAAGCTTATTTATACCTCTAAATTGTTCTTCTTCCTGCACTAGTTCCTGGACATAGTCAATAGGTTCATAGGTCGTATTGAAATCACCGGCTACTATTAGATGATAGTCCTTGCCTGAGTTGTCAAGATAATTTGTAAACATTAAAATGGTGTCGGAGTCCTTATGGGGGCTAGTAAAACGATTATATAAGTTAATTATCCTAACACGGAAGTCCCCTTTCAATGATATAAGATCTAATCCAAGGATCTCCTGTGAACCTATATTTAGCTGTTTTATTGTACAACCCAAGGTTATCTTGATCCAAATTAACAGACCCCCAGCATGTCTACCTGCTGGTGAAGGTCTAGCTTCAATACTATACGTGGTATAGCCCACCCTGTGGTGCTGTCCTGTAGCCCAAGTTTCTTGGAGCAGGTATATGTGGCTACTATCCACTAGACTGCCCCATTCCGGGTCATTCAATTTCGATTTTAGCCCTGTAATGAGAAAATATTTAGTTTCTGATCCTCATCAAAATTATGTTGAAACTGATACCTTGTTGTTATATTTTCTGCTTCTTGGTCATGGGAACCTATTCGATGGCCATTTGGGATGACCAAACATTGGATCACTGGTTCACTTGGATTATTATTATTTATGGGAGCCCTCCTCTATTGGCTGGGTGAAGGCATTACATGAGACAGCATCCTTTCATCCCTGTCCATCCTTAGTCAGTCTGAGATATCCAGCTCCGGAAGAGCTTGGTATCTATTGGTGGTTACAAGGGGGAATTGTTCCATGGGGTAGTGGATTTTGTAAGTATTTAAAGTACTGGCAGGGCACTGGTGCTATAAAAAAAACCCAGGGGCATAATGCCGATCCCATGATCTGGGCCTCTCCCTGCATAATCCCTCCTATCTCTGATCAATTTCTCTGCTAGGACAGGAGACCTGCAATTGATCACCACACAATCACCCTGAGTACATTTACGTGAGGGACCAATCCAGCTCACTCTTCTTACATTGAGGATATCATCATAACTGTTGTTTGTATAGTCAGAATTTAAGGCTAGCCAGTGGCAGACTTTATTTTTCAATTGGCTAGTAAATTCCTCAATGTTTCCCTGCAACATGGGAACATTGATTAAAATCGCAATGCATTGGCAACATTCAGGTGGAAGATCCAAATTAATTCCTTGTGAGGGGGTAAACAAGTTAGAGGTGCCATCTAGATGTGAAGTGGGCTGTCTAGTATGAACCGTACCCTTGTCATTGAGTGCAACTAATTGCACCATTGAATTACCCCCTCTGTTTCCACCTCCCATTGCGTGGGTTGCTTGTCTTGAGGGTCGGTCATTAGATGAACCTTGTACTTAACCATTTACTAACTTTGGGGTGGTGACTACAGGAGAAGGATGTACGACTTCACTATTATATCTATCTACTACATTGGACTGGCTTACTTTTCTTCTCCCCCTCCCAAAGCGGATTGTTCCTGACCTATTTACCCATATTCTCCATTCCCAACTGTAAGTTTGTTGATACACTTTAGGATATCACCCATATTAGCCTCAAGTTTGTCAAGGCTGTTGATGGAGCAGGGTAAATAAAATAATTTTGTACCCCTTGGAAATTAATGAACTCTTAATAAATTAATAATACTGTTTGAAGAAGCATGTATTAACCAACAAATGCACCCTTTTTTTAGTAAACACTATATATAGGTAACATGCAGATTTGTGCAAAATCTAATCTATTTACAATTGTGAAGTTAATTAACATTAGTATTGTGATTTGCGTACTAATTAGAGTGAAATTGCATGATTTATGCTACATAGTAGATTTGTATTGTGGCAAAGAATGCAGATGGTATGTAAAATGGCTTTAAATGTCGCTTCTGCTAGGTAACACCTAACACGGGTCTTTAGAATGGCGGGTGGTAAACAGAAAGGCTTATTTTCTTTGTTTTAATTGTGGTTGTGTTTGTTCTTATGATAGTTTGTTCGGGCCTGTTAGGCCATTCTTCGAAAATGGCTGCTGAAACGGATGAGGTCACGTGAAAAGGCAAAGATGGCCTCTGCGCAGAAGCAATAAAGAAATCAAGTCACGTGGATGCGGCCTGTGCCCGGAGTGAGAGATGTCAAGGTCGAACTGACCAACAATAAAGAGGGTGCCAAAAAGATTCAGCATGTATTCATGGGAATGAATGAGAAAGTACTGAGCGACAATGGACGAACTAAATTGTGACCATCAAGATCGCAACAAAATGAATGGACAAGTTGGACTGCTCTTGACCCCGGAGTGATGAGACTCATTGTATGTTTTACTGTCTCTAAACCAGTTTGAACAAGGAGGGCGATGAGGTGACCATCACCACACCTCAAATGGACCAATTAGCGTGATTCTTGCCCTTAAGGATTGCAACTTTTTGTGTAGTAAGCTAGAAAATAGGGTATAAGAGGGTCTACTCTTATGTGGAGTGGGCGGCTGCTGTGTTCGCTGCTATTGATGCTGCTGCTGCTGTTGGTGTTTTCCTGCCATACCGCCTCTTTATTTTTCATTTTTCCACCTCAATACTGCGAAAAGACTCTGTCATTCTTGGACTTTTGAACTTGACTGGGGAAGGAACGAGATCGTTGTGGGAATTCTGCCCGGGAGGTATGTCCGAGGAGGTTAGCGGGACAGTCAGTCAGTTTGGGAGTTCTATTCTGTGATCTGCGGTTTATCTTCTTTTTGGTGAACCATTCCTGTCTGCATCCTAAGACTATGGGTAATGCATAATTTTCTATTCTTCATTAAACTTTTCTTAAAAATGTTATTGATATATTAAATGTGATTAATAAACAAAGAATTTCACCCATTCAATTGAGAATTTAGATAAAATTATATTCTAACTTCAAATGAGTCTGTGGTTCTTTAGTTCATTTATGAGTTATAAATGTTAAAAGGTTTTAATTGTGATTGAGCTGGTCTTAATCGCCATCAACTTATTCTACTAGTTGGTCCATCGACCAAAGAGCGGA
This sequence comes from Calotriton arnoldi, assembly GCA_963921515.1. Lineage (NCBI taxonomy): Eukaryota > Metazoa > Chordata > Amphibia > Caudata > Salamandridae > Calotriton > Calotriton arnoldi. The sequence goes on from CAWUFW010006082.1 coordinate 1,153,079, forward strand.
GTACCTTGATGTTTAGAACTGACAGGATCAAAGGTTAATGTATATAATGTCTGAGTTATTATTCTGTCAAATTTAACAAGGTATCCCGTTCGTCCAGCAGCACATTTCTCCTTGGTGTGAAATCCAGTGAATGAATGAATGTATGGTATGCAGTGTCATGGGCCCTACCGACATAAGGTTTAATAGACAATAGGTGGCATAAATGTTTTACCTGGATTCGTGTCCTAAGGAGAAATTTATATTAGCCGCTCTGGGTCAGATTTCTTGGAAGCAGAGTTATGGTTACTATAGATTAGTTTGGTGATTATTGATTATTGATTTATTGATTTTTCATGTCTAACACTTTGTGTTGAATTGTATTATGTTATGTGTAAGTCGAAATTTTGAAGCTTCCGGGAAGTAGGAAGTGGACACGTGCAGCAAAAGAAGTCACGTGGAATTGTGCATTGTCTGATTTTCAAATTGGTGATAACACAGGATTGTGTTATGTTAGGGACATTTCTTGTATGAAAAAGCGTATGAGTGAAATAGCAACAGGTTTTCTTGTGAAACTCTGGCCTTAATTCTCAGGAGCAGTGTAGTCTCCACATGTGTTTTATCCCCAGAGAAACGGGTTTACCCCTTGCTTGAGAGAAGGGTAAGGTAGAGAGAAGTGCTACACTTATCGAGCGAAACAGTATTCTTGCAAGATAGAGCAAACTATTTCTTTTGTTTAGCGAAACAGACAATGGTAATGTGTTTTACGTCGTAACTAATAAATTTCGTTGAAAAGAGAAGGTAAGAAAAACTGCCGATAATTTTTGTAAAGGAGGGATCATTAAAGACAGGAGTAGAACTGACGTCAACAGAGACCGCGCTGGTATCGGCCAGTTGTGGGGGAGTGAAGAGCTTCTTGATTGGTGCGTTAGTGTGAAGACGCGCTGGGATTGGTTAGTGTGAAAGTGACGTAAAGCTGTCGGATTGGTACGTTGGTGTGAGACGCGCTGGGATAGGTCCGAATAGCTGAGCAGTAGAAAGGACAGAGTGGTGAAGAATTTTTCGTGTGTTTGTTTTGAGAAAAAGAACAGAGCAACATGGCTTATTATGAGTATGGTAGAGAGAAACCGTCATGATTTGCGAAGATTAAAAACTTTTTAAGAAAGACAAGAAGGTTGTGACTAGGGAAGGAGAAGTACTTCCTCCGCCGAAAACGCCAGCCTCTCATATGATGTTGAAATATGGCTATCATACTTGTATTTGGTTGGAAAATTGGGCAAAATATACCCAAAGCGATGGAGTATTGGCATTTCCAGAAAATGGTTCGTTTAGCACAGCTGTACTTCAAAATTTGAGAGAAAAGATGATGAAACTTGAACCGAGACCTAGACCAACACAGTTCGAAGCGTTAGGTGAATGGGAAGATGAGATGTATAAAAGAGAAAGACACAGAGGTGCAAAGAATTATAGTTTAGTGCATGGAAGAGTATGGGGAGTGAATCATGAAGACAGGATGAGACGATGGAGGTATGCTAATATGACGGATGGTTTGTTTCCTGTCAGAACAGTTGAAGAAGTTACAGGGAGAAAGTGTACGGAGAAAAAGAAGCATGCAGTAACAGAGAGATATGGGTATGGAGCTAGCGACACAGAGGATGAGTTGCTGGAGGACATTTTAAATAAAAGACCCCCTCCATAACAGCAGAATTCTGCGGTGGTGACTCCAAATGCACCACCAATGGAAACAGTAAGAAATCAAAGCCCTGAATGAAATTATGAAATAAATAGGTCCTTTGAAAAATTAGAAACTCCACAGAATGTGAAGCCCGATAATGGTAATACAGCTGAATTATCCAGAACCACAAGAGAATTGACTGAAAAGATAAGAGAACTAACAAAGAACATGGAAGCTGTGACTGTGCCAGTGACGATAGGGCCAGTAATTCCGGTATTTGAAAATCAAAGAATAGATGAGTATTCCCTGACAATTCCATTGAAGTCGAGTATGCAAAGAGTGAGAGAAGGGATAATTCCAGAAACTAGAGAGACAAGAGATTCAGTTGGTTCATGTAGGTCAAGTCCACCTACAAATTTGACGATTAATGAGAGTCAGATAAATAGGATTCCTATGGGAACCGAGTCAGCAACTGAGACCCCAGAGAGAAGTGCAAATTGGGCAGAGATAAATAATACCCCTGTGGGTCCGACTGCAGAAGAATTAAATGAGTGGATGAGGAATTTACAGAAGAAAGATGCTGAACCACAACCTTTGGATGTAATCAGATTAAAAATAGATATGGAAGAGTTGATTTTAGGGACTATTGTTACAGATCGATTGAAGTCCTACCAAGATGATGAGCTCATGTACATGTGTAAAAGTGTTACTTGGAGAGCTAGGAACTTGCATGAAAAATTGGAAGAAACAGCGAATGAACTAGGAGTAGAGTTTGGAAAAATCAGAGGATTGCAGAAACCGTACAGGGTAGACTTTAGTGAAAATCTGAACACTTCAGGACGATTAACACAGATAAAGGAACTGATTGTGTTATTGAGAAAATGGGGAGATGTGGACAGATGGAGAAGCAGGTGGATAAGAAGAAAGGAGGGAACGACCGATAAAGCTTCATTGGCTTTTCCGGTAAAGGAGAAAGAACCAATATTAATGGAATATCCAATGAGGGAAACTCCAGGAGGAAGCTATGTACATGTCTCATGGTCCAGACAAGACATATTGTCATTTACAAATGACTTTCCAAGATTGAGAGAGAAACCCATAGAATGGTATAGACAGGTAGAAAGATTTGTAAAGGTTTCAAAGGTGTTGTGGGAAGATTTGGATGGATTGTTTGAAATTGTAGTACCAGCAGATTTATGGACAGAATGTGAGATTACAATTGACTGGCCGAAGGAAGAATATCCTAGAGATGCAAAAACTGGAGCCCCAGGTCCAGAAGGAATGAGAAAGTATGAACAAGCCATCACGTTTTTGAAAAATAAAATCCCACCAAAAGAGACAGACTGGGTAAAGATTGATAGAACAACTCAGGAGAGTAAGGAATCTGTACATGCCTACTATGAGAGACTGCTTTTGGTCTTTAAACAGTATAGTGGTTATGAGAATTTGAGTGAAAAGGACATGAGTCATTTTGTGTATAGATTTGTATTTGGCTTAAAACCTGAAATAAGTGAAATGATTAAGCAGCATATGTTGTGTTGGCAGAATAGCACTGTAGATGAAGTATTAAGGTATGCAAAATATTGTAGTGACGATATTGAGTGTAGACAGCGTAAACTAAAAGAAAAGGCAATGTGGGCACAAGTAAAGGTTGCAGAAACCAAGAAGCTCAGATGAATAATCAGTCTAGTGATGCAGGACAAACTAAATTCAAACCGAATATAGGTAAAGGAAAAGGTCAAATGAGTATAGAAGAGGCCAAAAAGAAATGGCCCTGTCACAATTGCGGAAAATTAGGACATTGGAGAAACGAGTGTAAATTTCCTCCAAAAGCTAATACAGAAAATCAATCATTAAATCCACAGGTGCAGAATGAGGTGAGTTACCAGCAGCTGCAACAGCCGCAGGTAGTTACTCAACAGTGTCAGGTGCTGCAACCACCTCTTCCAAAGAGTGTAAACCCCCAGAGATACAGTACATAGGTAGGATTCTACGGAGGAGAGCAGGTAACAAAATTGCTGCGCGCAGCTGCAGTGTCGCAGTATTGGTTACGGCAGGATGGAAATGAATCGGATGAAAGTTTATGACGGTGCCTAGGAGAGGAAGAAGAGTGCGTGCTTGGCGAAACTCTAGAGGTAGATCAGTCAGGTCCATTTGTGGATGGAAAAGTGAATGGTATAAATGTTACATTCCTTGTGGACACTGGAGCTACCCGTTCTACTGTTAGATCAGTGGAAATTCCAAACTTTCCTTTCTCAGGAGAATATATCCAAGTTGTAGGTGTTTCACACAGGCAGATTAAAACCCCTCTTACCAAACCAGTAGAGGTGAAAGTTGGACCATTCAAAGAGATGCATCGTTTTGTGGTATGTGATTGCAGTCCTGTAAATTTGTTAGGACGCGGTCTACTTTGTAAAATGAATTGCACCATCTATTGTACCCCAGATGGTATTGCTTTCCAGACACCAGATGAGGATGTCCTGTATAAAATGACAATGGCAGAACTAGAACCAGGAGTGAATGACATGTTTCCTGTGTTTGATGCAGAGAAAATCCTGATTGAATTGAAAGGAATAGTCAGGTCTGATGTATGGGATTTCACAGGCATAGACATTGGACTAATGAGAGGAGTTGACCTGTAAAAATTACTGTAAGGGAAGGAATAAATTACCCAAATACTCCACAGTACAAATTAACGCCAGAAATTATTGAAGGAATAACACCTGTAGTTAATAAGATGATTGAACAAGGAATTTTGAGAGAAATAATGAGTAGCCCATGTAATTCTCCTATAATGGGATTGAAAAAGCCGAATGGAACATATAGGATAGTGCAAGACTTGAGAAAGGTAAATAATATTGTAATTCCTTGTTGCCCAATTGTACCAAACCCCGCTGTATTACTGTATCAGATTCCACATGATGCAGGATGGTACACAGTTATTGATTTGTGCCATGCATTCTTTTCTATTCCATTGCACCCTGACAGCCAGCCATTATTTGCGTTCCGGTTCAGAGTGCGTATTTTGGCATGGTGCCGAATTCCTCAAGGGGATACTGAAAGCCCCTCAATCTTTAATCAGATCCTAAAGAAATCATTGGAAGATTTAAAAATGCCCGAAAAATCTGTGATGGTCCAGTATATTGATGATCTATTGGTGGCATCAAGGACCAAAGAAGCATGTGTTACGGACACAATTGCTTTATTAAATCATTTGACAGAAGGAGGACACAAGGTGTCTCCGTCAAAACTGCAATTTTGTCAACAGGAGGTACAGTATCTAGGTCATAAGATTGAGAAAGGGATGCGAAAGGTGACGACAGAAAGAATAAGGATTATCCAAGGAATGAGAGCCCCGATGACACAGAGAGAGGTGAGAATGTTTCTTGGAATGGTTGGTTATTGTCGACAGTGGATAAGTGGATTTTCATTAATTGCAAAACCTTTACAGCGATTGACAAAGAGGAATGTCAAAGATCCGATTGAGTTGGATGAGGAGGAAATGAAGGCTTTCAAGGAACTGAAAACAAGTTTGTGTGAGGCACCAGCATTGGGAATGCCTGATTATGAAAAAGAATTTGAGCTGTGTTGTAGTGAGAGAGATGGATGTGCACTTTCAGTGTTAGTGCAAAGGCTTGGGAAAGTGAAAAGACCAATTGATTATTTTTCAGCTGTCCTAGACCCGGTAGCAAAAGCGTTGCCTGGATGTCTGAAAGCAGTAGCTGCTACTTGTGTGAGTCTGGAACAGAGCAAAAGCATTGTGATGGGGTATCCTCTGAGAGTATATGTACCACACTCCGTTGAAATCCTTCTGACCCGAACCAAAACCCAATTCATGACTCAGTCGGCTGACTAGGTATGAAAAAGTGATTTTGGGTGCAGACAATGTAACCATTGTAAGATGCAAGAGTGTGAATCCTTCAACTTCATTGCCAGATGAAGTAAATGTAGAAGTCAAAGATGATGTTGATCATAAGTGTTTGGATGTGCTTGAATTTTGCACAGAGCCTCGCCCAGATATTAGAGATGAACCTTTAAAAGAATCAGATTATGTGATGTTTGTGGACGGCTCATGCCTGAGAACAAGTGAAGGAGTTTTAAGTGCTGGGTATGCTGTGTCTACGGTGGCAACCATAATGGAAGCATCCTGTTTGAGAGGAATACGCTCAGCCCAAGTGGCTGAGCTGGTTGCTTTGATTCGAGCATGCAAACTGGGGAAGAACTTTCGAATTACGGTGATCACGGATAGCCAGTATGGCTTTGGAGTGGTCCACGATTTCGGACAGATCTGGTCCCAGAGGGGTTTCCTGACTTCTGCAGGAACTCCTATTAGGAATGGTGAGTTTGTGAAGAAATTGCTTGAGGCGATACAGCTACCTAAACAGATTGCAGTGGTAAAATGCGCTGCACAAAAAAATGAAACTGATTATATTGCAGTGGGAAACAAATTCGCAGATGAAATAGCTCAATATTGTGCCAGAAATGTGGTCTCACTGAATAGGAGAAGAGAAAAAGAGAATGTTTCATGTCACTTGCTGTTTACTAACACAGTTGAAACCTGGGATGAGGTAAGTCAATTGCAGGAAGAGGCAGATGAAGAGGAGAAAGATGGTTGGATAAAAGCAGGCTGCAGACAAAGAGAGGAAGATGAAGTCTGGGTTTATAGAGATGAAAGACCAGTTATGCCTGATAGCATGATCTCTAATATGGCACGGATGTACCATGGACAGGCACACATTGGTAGGGATGCCACGATCAGACTTTTCAGACAGACCTGGTACAACCCAAAATTTAGGGCTATAGCTGAAAGCCTTTGTCAAAGATGTCTTACATGCCAACAAATAAATCCTGGAAGGAAAACTGTAGTGAGTTTGGGAACAATAGGACGTGAAGGAGGTCCTTTTACCAGAATGCAACTAGATTTTATTGAAATGCCCCCAAGCAATAGATTGAGATATGTCCTTGTGGTCGTTTGTTTGTTTTCTCGTTGGGTGGAAGCCTATCCAACAAGAAGGAATGATGGAGTTACTGTGGCTAAGCTCCTACTGAGAGAATTCATTTCTAGATATGGCTTTCCAGTAACGATCGAAACAGATAGAGGAACACATTTCCAGAATGAAATAATCTAACTGATATGTGAAGCACTTGACATTCAACAAAAATTGCACTGTGCCTACAGACCAGAGGCTTCTGGAGTGGTAGAGCAAGTAAATGGAACAATAAAGAATAGGTTAGGGAAAATGTGTCAAGCCACAGGACTCAAATGGCCAGATGCCCTGCCATTGGTGCTGATGAGCCTCAGAAACATACCTGACAGAAAAACAGGTCTGAGTCCTCATGAAATAATCATGGGACGAGGAATGAGACAAGCACATGTACCTGTCAACAAACTGCTGACTATAACTGATGATCTCGTATTGGACTATTGCAAAGGATTGGCTGATGTGGTGCATTCTGTGTTTCATCAGGTTGGACCGGATGCGACCACTCTTGAAAGAAAACCAGCTCATGATTTGAGTCCAGGAGACTGGGTCCACATTAAAGTCCACAGAAGAAGAAACTGCTTGGTTCCTCGCTGGGATAAGCCACGTCAAGTGATCCTGGTGACAACAACTGCTGTAAAGTGTGCAGGTGTGAAAAATTGGGTTCATGCCAGTCATACCATCAGATTTCCAAATCCTGAAGCTCGACCTGTAAGTCGACATCTGGAAATATCAGATACCAGCTCAGCATCTGAAGCAGAAGCTGAAACAAACAGAGTTCCAGAGCTTGAAGCTCGACCTGTAAGTCGACATTTGGAAATATCGGATACCAGTTCGGCATCTGAAACAGACCAACCTGAATCTGGTGAAAGGCAAAAAGAAAAATCAGGAAACAGAAGAACTGATATTATAACTGGAGAAACCGAACCAAGAGACGGCGACAGTGAACAGCCAAGTACAAGTTATGGGAAAATTCCTCCAGAGGTAGTTGAGGTAACTGAAGAAAACTTAGATTCAGATAGAGAGATAGGGGAAAGTGCGGAAGAAAACCGAGGAGTAGTAGGGTCAGAACTACAAACAGAAGAAACACAGGGAAATTTAGATTCAGACAGAAAGATTGGGAAAAATGCGGAAGCCAAACGAGGAGGGTTAGAATCAAGTTTCCAAACAGATGAGTCACAAGAAGATTCGGATTCAGACAAAGAAACTGAGATCATAAAGTTCAAAGTTAGAGGAAGTGAAGTGAGGTCTGAGACAGAATCAGAAGAAAGTGAAGAAGAAAGAAAGCAAAGAATAGGACCAAGAAAGAGAACTTGGAGAACAGAACAAGAAGAAAAAGAAAACGAACTGAAAAGGCCAAGAAAAGGAGATAATTGGCCCAATGAAATTAAAAGACTGAGATATAAGATAATACATTTGAACAAAGATAATGTGGAACAAGTAAATGAAATAACAAGTCAGAAAGGACAAGGAAAACAAAGTGAAAGACAGTTACAGAGACCAAACAGAGTGAAGAGACCTAACTTGAAATATAAGTCACCTGAATGGCTATACATAATAGACTAATTAAAGGGTAGAGTGGCTGGAAAGTCATTCTGAGGCATGGAAACACATTTTTCTCTACAAACATTTATATAGCTAAATAGTATTACAACATGGTAGACACTGAGAATAGAAGATCTATATGTGAGTTTTTACGTAGATGGTGTAGAATGTGTTTCTGTTGTACAGGATTGCTAATGCTTAAATGGTTTATTTTAGCAATAATAATTCCACTTAGGTTAGTTGTAGAAAATACATCTGTAATAGTGAATGACACGAATAATGACAAGGAAGCTAACATAAAGAACACTGCAGCATTAGTAGATAGTACTGATTTCCATAGGGATAAGTCCATAACTGATTTCTCCAAGAATGTCTTCACAAAACTGTTATACGAATATGTGGAGACAATGGATGTGAGAGATTGCTATGTCTGTATGCAGTTACCCACGTCTGTCACAGAAGGTGTGACATATCATCACCTTCCTTTGACGTATGGGATAACTTGTAGCGTTTTAGCTAGCTTATTTTATAAAACAGATAGATTAGAATATTACTACACTGACATAGATACTGTTTTTGCTAAAGTTCCCGTAAACCCTGAATTAAATAAGGTAAAGGTTGCAAAAGTTTTTGGAGAGTTTTTCTTAGAAAATAAAGAATTAACATTAGAGTATATATTTAGACACAATCTTACTTGTGAGTTAAAGAAAGAAGAAAAGATTTTCTTGGACATGGTAGAGGACAGAAGAGTTAAGTTTCAAAGAAAGGTAGCAGAAGAAAAGACAAAACCCCCACCTTGGGCGTTTGAAGAGAGAAATTACGACAAAGGTGAAACAAATGCAGCTATGGTTCTGGATTGGCCCCAACAGGGAAAATTGTGTATTAGTAGAAGTAACACTATGTATGATAACTTTTTCGTGAGTTCTAGTGAGTGCTGAGATACATACAAAATTCTAGGGGGATGGGGATTTAAAGGAGGAAAAGATCCAGTATTTCCAGGAATCTATTATATTTGCCGAAATAGAGCTTATTATAGGTTGCCGGACCATTGGTATGGAACATGTTATCTAGGCCTGGTCTTTCCAAAGATTTTTCATGTAGAGAGAGGAACAAAAGGAATTCACGAGATAGGTAAAACATTAACACGTAGGAGGAGGGAAAGCTTCTTAGAAATAGTAGGTGATATTTTTGGAGCATTGATACCAGCAGTGGGTATATCTTTGAATGCATACAAGATTCGGAAATTGTCTACAGTAGTAGATTGTTTATCCACGAATACTGCTGGAGGGTTCTTGATGGTAAATACCGAAATGGTTGCCATGAGAGCTATGGTAATGCTAAATCGACTTGCCCCTGACATCCTTTTGGCAAAAGAGGGTGGAGTCTGTGGAATGCTGAAAGTCCAACATTGTTGTACTTACATTCCAGGCAAAAGTGAGAATATACAGAAGTATATAAAGAACATTACTGATTTGTACAAAGAAATTGCCCCACTGGAGGTTGAAGGTGTTTGGGAGAGACTTGGTAAGAGTTTTTCCTCAATGAAGAAATGGTTCACAGAAATAGATAGTTCTCTTATTGGGAAAATACTAATACCAGTCACAGTGATAATAATGGTGATGATATTAATGAGTTATGTGTGTATTAAAAGAAGAAAGAGACAAAATAGAGTAAAAATAGAAAATGAGAAAAATAAAGAAAGAGAACGGGAGATGGGAGAGATAGAATTAGAAGAGTTAAAAGAGAACATGTACAAACGGTCTAAAAGACAAGTTGAGAAAAACACAGTTGTATGAACTAACAAAAAAGCAAGTGGACAGGAAACATTTATCTGATAAATTGTAGGATACCTTTTTGTGGTGATATTAAAAATCACCAAAGGGGGGAATTGATGGAGCAGGGTAAATAAAATAATTTTGTACCCCCTTGGAAATGAATGAACTCTTAATAAATTAATCATACTAACTGTTTGAAGAAGCATGTATTAACCAACAAATGCACCCTTTTTTAGTAAACACTATATATAGGTAACATGCAGATTTGTGCAAAATCTAATCTATTTACAATTGTATTGTGGCAAAGAATGCATATGGTAAGTAAAATGGCTTTAAATGTCGCTTCTGCTAGGTAACACCTAACACAGGTCTTTAGAATGGCGGGTGGTAAACAGAAGGGCTTATTTTCTTTGTTTTAATTGTGGTTGTATTTGTTCTTATGATGGTTTGTTTGGGCCTGTTAGGCCATGCTTCGAAAATGGCTGCTGAAACGGATGAGGTCACGTGAAAAGGCAAAGATGGCCTCTGCGCAGAAGCAATAAAGAAATCAAGTCACGTGGATGCGGCCTGTGCCCTGAGTGAGAGATGTCAAGGTCGAACTGACCTACAATAAAGAGGGTGCCAAAAAGATTCAGCATGTATTCGTGGGAATGAATGAGAAAGTACTGAGTGACAATGGACAAACTAAATTGTGACCATCAAGATCGCAACAAAATGAATGGACAAGTTGGACTGCTCTTGACCCCGGAGTCATGAGACTCATTGTATGTTTTACTGTCCCTAAACCAGTTTGAACAAGGAGGGCGATGAGGTGACCATCACCACCCCTCAAATGGACCAATTAGCGTGATTCTTGCCCATAAGGATTGCAACTTTTTGTGTAGTAAGCTAGAAAATAGGGTATAAGAGGGTCTACTCTTATGTGGGGTGGGCGGCTGCTGTGGTCGCTGCTATTGATGCTGCTGCTGCTGTTGGTGTTTTCCTGCCATACCGCCTCTTTATTTTTCATTTTTCCACCTCAATACTGCGAAAAGACTCTGTCATTCTTGGAATTTGAACTTGACTGGGGAAGGAACGAGATTGTTGCGGGAATTCTGCCCGGGAGGTACGTCCGAGGAGGTTAGCGGGACAGTCAGTCAGTTTGGGAGTTCTATCCTGTGATCTGCGGTTTATCTTCTTTTTGGTGAACCATTCCTGTCTGCATCCTAAGACTATGGGTAATGCATAATTTTCTATTCTTCATTAAACTTTTCTTAAAAATGTTATTGATATATTAAATGTGATTAATAAACAAAGAATTTCACCCATTCAATTGAGAATTTAGATAAAATTATATTCTAACTTCAAATGAGTCTGTGGTTCTTTAGTTCATTTATGAGTTATAAATGTTAAAAGGTTTTAATTGTGATTGAGCTGGTCTTAATCACCATCAACTTATTCTACTAGTTGGTCCATCGACCAAAGAGCGGAGTACCTTGATGTTTAGAACTGACAGGATCAAAGGTTAATGTATATAATGTCTGAGTTATTATTCTGTCAAATTTAACAAGGTATCCCGTTTGTCCAGCAGCACATTTCTCCTTGGTGTGAAATCCAGTGAATGAATGAATGTATGGTATGCGGTGTCATGGGCCCCACCGACATAAGGTTTAATAGACAATAGGTTGCATAAATGTTTTACCTGGATTCGTGTCCTAAGGAGAAATTTATATTAGCCGCGCTGGACCACTGTCCATGATTGGTTGAAGGTTTTTTAGCAGTATATTGTCCAAAGGGTTCTTTAAAGTTACTAAATCTTGCTCGGATAGGACTGTAGAGGCTACTGGAACTTGTGGTATAGGTTGAGAACCTGGTAGAACTGTTAGTACAGTTTTGGTGCTTTTGACCCCCTCCTGTGTTGCTAGCTTTGTTTTATTTTTTGATCTAGTGCCCAGTGGGGCATCTGAGTTTTTCGTTTTCCTCTTCCTTTTAGATGGTAGATCCATTGTTGAGAGTGTGGTAGAACATGGTGGAGATGGGGGCTTCATAGTGGCTGACTGGTCTGAGGATTTTTGTGTACTCTTTTAATTTCTGACTAAACGACCCCAGGTACCCTAATAGGGGTGTGATCAGAATTTATAGCAGTGAGTGCTCCACCATCCACAGACAACCGCCGTTCCACCGCCAATATTTCTTTGTCCAAGGCTCTAGCAGCACGGGTTAGAAAACAGTGTAGGGTCAAATTTTGTAGAGAATTAGGTGTCTTAAGTGTCTTGAGTGTACTCTCCATATCACTCGTTTGCTTATGTTTAGACATTTAGTTCAAAACAACACAGCCCACACACAGGTGTAGCGTGACTTAGTCCAAGAGCAGGGGAAAGCTTACTTGGCGTCAATTGTATCCAATTAGGCTTGAGGTCCAGTTTCTTCTACTTATTAAAATCGGGGCGATTTCAATCAACTTGCCGTTACGCACTATTGATCATAGCTAACCCAGCGTTTTAATCTGTAACAGTCTCAGGATAGTACCAATAGCAGTAGCGGTGGCAGTAGCACACTCTATTTCTTAATGTAGTTACTAAATCACAAAATAGCCCTCAAAAACCAACTTGCTTGTCCCCAGAGGAGATCCAGATTTAGAGCACCGACGATAAGGTATAATAGTTTTAATTCCAAATTATCCAGGCACAAACAAAGGAAAAAGGACTCACCCCCGGTTACATGAGGCCCCAGAAAAGACTCTTCAGAGGGGTGGCCCAGCCCGGCCTTAGCCGGTCTGAGACGGGCACAGACGGGCTTCACCCTGGCGTGGCCCGGGCATGCCCGCGTGCATCCCGCGCTGCAGGAGCCCTTGCCGGTATTTCAGCGCCTCCTGGTGCGAGGATTAGACGTTGGCGGCGTGTGCGCCGCTTTCAGGCTGGTGGCTGTAGTCCAGCTCCCCCCGCGGTCCCGCTGGTCACACTGGCGGTAAACAAACAGTGAAATGAGCTCCCATGCTGCGGGAGCCCTTGCCGGTATTTCAGCGCCTCCTGGCGCGAGGATTAGACGTTGACGGTGTGCGTGCCGCTTTCAGGCTGGGCGCTGTAGTCCCGCTCCCCCCGCGGTCCCGCTGGTCACACTGGCGGTAAACAAACAGTAAAGAAAATATATTTCCCAGGATTTAAGGCCTCCCATGCACTGGTGTTGTTTCCTCCACATTCCAAGTCTTATAAATACACTTACTCGTGCCCTTGGCAGGGCTGCACTTACATCTGTTTCCAGGGTAGGAAACTATTTGAAAAATGTTGGTAACATACCATAAACATAAGAGCTGCTTAAGGAGGCTCATCATCATTTACTGGTGAGCCACATAGGAATGTCCCCTAACCTGCCTACACATCTACATTTGCAAATGCTGGCAATTCACCAAACCAGCAAATTTTCTGAATTTGTAATCCTAATTTCATGAATGGGGACTGGGAGTTTTCAGATGCAAAGGTCAAATTGTGTATGAATCAGTTAATTTTAGGTGTGGAAAAATAATCATTACTCGCACCCTAGGTGATCAAAAAAGTCAGCAGACTGCTTGAGCTACAAGTAGTACCTGACAGATATCTTTGTTTCATGGTAACAATTGCAAACATGAGCAGAGGCATCGCTTACATATCCTGGGCCTCTACTTCCCACAAAGGTATATGAGGTGAGTAGGTGGGCAGATGTAGTGGTTGCAATTGTTAACAAGACACTGTAGCATCTGTCAGCTGCAAAAACTCTCCTGCAAAACTATGTGCTAGAGGGCAGGCTGAGGTATCAGTCAGCTGCACTGGTGACAGCTGTTCAATTGTGATGCTGACAATGAGACACGTGTCATATATTCCCTTTTGTTGGCTTGTGCAGGGCTGCCTGCCTGCCTGATCTTGGCTGGTATCAGACTGTGATACCAAGGTCAATACAATGTTATATGAAAGCATACCTTGCAGACATCTTTGATAACTTAAATTCCTTGAATTTGTTTTTGCAAGGAGATGAAAGTACATCTTTCACCATGAATAACAAAATATCTTGAAGAAGAAGCTGGAGTTGTGGAGAAGACTAAATTAAGGTGGACTCTTTGAGGCATTTCTAGGCTTAGCAGAAGCTCTTGAGGACACAGAATATGAACTTGAAAGTACTTCTAAGGTCATAAGAAATCACTTGGGCTTCTCTCAGGGACTGTTTACAAAAGTACTTTCCTGAGGACACCGATCATGACAATGACTGGGTCTTTCAACCTTTTTAGTGGATGTAGGTACTCATCTTCCAGTGCACCTTCAAAAAGACCTAATTGAGGTCGAGAGTGGCCACGTTCTCCAGTTGCAAGTCAGCAAAGTCTCATTAAGGACGTTTGGCTGAAAGTTTTTAATGAACATTTAGGTTTGTCAAAAATTGCAGTCAAGACTCTTCTGCATTTTAGCTCATCATAATTCTGTGAGATTGGGTTCTCAGCATTGGCTTAATTAAAGACAAAGTAAAGTTCAGGACTGGAAGTGGAGAACAGCCTAAGGATGGCAGTAGCAAGAATACATTCACAGATTGACCATCTCTCTGGAGGAAAACAGGCAAACCCATCACATTAGTTCAGAAAGGTGTTATCATCCTATAAATTTGACCAAATTGTGTTTTGTTTGTGAAAAATAAAGTACCATTGTGCATTTTTGGGAAATTCTTTTTGCAGACTTTTTGCTGGAATTGTGTAGTAAGCCTCTGACTCCGAACCAAGGCCAGCCACAAAACTTTGGTTTGCTAAACACCGTTTAATATTATTCACCCACCGTAAAAATGATGATTTGCAGTGAAAATGAGAAGCATTTATGTTTGTTGATGATCAGGAGCACCAAATTCTAGAAAGGAGGGGGTCCTTACACCTAAAAGAAATTAACAGGGGGGTTTCGGCATCCAAACATTTGAAGCACTCTGGGGTAGAGGCTCAAACATGGCCTTGGACATGGCTGCAGGGAACAGAGTATGGAGTGGTTAGGTGGGATCAAGGGCAACTCTCCCCAGCATTAAGACAGAGAAACTAATGTCAAAGGGGAAAGGCCTAGAAGTGATAGGGAATGGACAATGGCAAACTCTCCTGAAGATTGAATTGGGGTAGGAGTAGGACTGAAACAACCCTTCAAACTTGTTTCACAATGTCAAAGATTTTAGTAGATGGGAATTGTGTGGTTCGGGAGACACAAATACAATCTAAAAAAATAGGAATTTTACCAGGCATGGTAATGACATAATTGTAGCTCCCACCATCACTATTCATGATTTAATATGTCACCCGATATTTTACATAGAGAACCCTTCAATACATCATCTACAATATCAGTAATGACATAGCTAATACAGACACATGGATGGAATTACACTTTGAAATGGAAAAAAGGTGAAACACTATCATAAAATAGCAAAACTAAATTTATTCATAAAAGCCCACCAAAAGGACTATTCAATGATGTAGAGTAACACAAGATCGTTCAGAATGTCACATACTCTCAGTATATAATACTTTCAGAGACAAAGGAAGAGTTGAACAATTACCTATGTACATCATCTCTTACTTCATGAAATTAGGCCCTTATGTAGCAACAGATTTTCCCATACCAAAAAGTAGGTAAAACCCTTTGATAATTTAGGCCCTTTGTCATATAATGATTGAAACTCTTACACACTGTAGGTGTCTCCTTTCACTGTTCATAGTGAGAGTGAGATTTAAGGTTACATTTTTACCTTCACCATTGGTTTTCCTGTCTTTTTTAGGTTTTCTGTTTTAGATATTACTGTCTCTATTCCCTTAAACCATAACCAATCTAAAGGTTTTTCACAGAATTTCAATGGGTTCTTGTGATAAATGCCCTTTTCCAGTGCAGAGCAGGTGCAACCTATCCAAGTTGGTATAGCAGAGTTGCATTTTCTGCTCAGTGACCCCAGAGTTTTCTCCTTTTTCTGGACTCTATTTTTACTGATGTTATTATGACTTTGTGCAATGTGAAACTTCAGTTCAGCACTTTAGTGTGTACACTTGGATCCTAAAATGGTACTTGTTTCACCTAATTAGTCTATTTAACATTCCTGTAAGCTGGCATAGAAGTTGCACTAGTGGAGTGATAAGTTTATTTTCATATGTGGTCTGCAGAGTGTATGTATGGGCTCCAGGTTCATCATAGTGTAGTACAAAGCTGCCATTCACCGCAATAACACATACAAACAGAAAAGTATATTTGTTGTGTAGGGAAAACTCTTTTTATTTATTAATGCCTTAGACCTAAAGTGCTCCTTGTAAGACCACCGGACTGGGTGCTTAAAATATAAAAATAAGTGTCATTTTACATATTTGTAATAATGTGCTCTCACAGTCACTACTTTTCCAAAAAGCTGTAGGTTCAGCTAGATTCTCCATGAACAGTCTTAGATAAGATTAAAAACCCTGATATCTTCATCTGGGAAGACACTAGGAAAACATATTTAAACATGCTTTCTATTGAGCTTTAAAAATCAAATTTCATTGTGAAAGCAGATTTTACTAATTTTTATTGAAAATAACTTTATAAATCTGAGCCAAAAACAAGCTTAGAACTTGATGAGGGTGGGGTTCACTCTGTACATAAATCCTCAGCAAAATTTCGTGGAGCTAAGCCAACGGGCAGAAAATATGCAGTGTGCACTGCAATTTAGCTCCGGTAGCGCGAGCAGCACTGAAAATCAGCATGAATGGCACCATGTGTTGCGCATGCACGTACACATATTTGAGCTGATTTTACAGCAGCTTGAATATAAAATCTATTTAAGCAGCAGAAAATCTGTTCAAATGATAGCCCTTTGACCACCACTGCCCGCTGATCCAGCAGTGTACTAACAACAGATAATCCACTACCATGTACACACCTGGGCCCATATAACTACTTCCACCTAAAACAACAAGTAGACCGCTGGAAAAACTTAGTTTATGATTTTCATACTTCAAGATCTAGTTATTTCTTTCCCTAACTAAACCTTTTCACTGATCAATTAGTTCTTTCCTCTGGTCAATGGACCATTACTTGGAACTAGTTGATGGTGATAATTAACATAACTTAATTAAACATTTCTTGATAAAATGAAATAATCACAAACTCGGGAAGTTTTAAAATCTTTATCTAAATTAGTTGTTTGTGAACCATCTCAAACGTTTTAGTACAAACACCCTCATTCACAAGAGTGTCAATTCAATCAAATTTCAAATAGGCATTTAGCAATTCAGATCCACACAATAACTATACTCAGAATGAAGAGGACAGAGAGAGAAGAGCATCTATCAATACGATGAATTTTATATTAACCAAGTATGGTGTGAAGACCAACCCCTGGCCAAAGGGCTGGTAAGGGTCCCCCGGGAAAGATCAGGAGACAAAGACTTCAGGACAGGAATCAGGACAGGATACTTCACCTCTCTATATACCGACAACTGCTTCGCACCCCTCTCTGACACTCTCTTCCTCCTCGTGGTTCTTCCGCGATCTTCTTTCTAACCCAATTAAATTAAGTAGATGGTTCTGCATTCGATTTTCTTTATCAGCGTCTCACTGCATCAGCACCACCCCCAGCACCGACAGCATCCCGGGCTCTGCAATGGTTTCGCCAAAAGAGACTAAACTAACAAACTAAAACTACCTCAATTATACCTTTCCATATCCCCGTACCACCCATTAATGTTTCAATTTCGCAAAATACTAACTCTGATTGGACAGGCGAGGGGGATGATCGTCACACCATGCTTACTTTTCACTTATTTCTTTAAACCATTGTATTCAAATCCCTCCCCTCAACTTTATTAAATCATTTCCTTTCCCATACATCTCCAAACTTTATTAATACAAAATGTTGCGATACTATGAATAAAACTCCTTCATATGAACTCTTCACCCTCATGTTCCCAGGGCACATCTTCGCTGGCCTTGGACGCGTGACAAGTCCTTAGTCATCTTTCGTATTTTCTCGCCAGTACGCATGCGTAGGGTCAAGACAGTCAGCTTGATTCAGACTAGCATAGAGGGCCCAAATACGCACTAATAATAAAGTCAAAAGAAGAAATGTTATTTTCAAAAATAAAGGATTTCACTGTACACCACCAACCTCTACTCTAACCCACTTCATTTATTATTACCCGTTCTGCATTTGCGTTAATATAAAACTTATATTCTATTTCAGCTAAGCAGGTGCCATGCATGTGAGCTTTCAAGCGGCCATTTTATGGTTCTTTGCGCAGGCGCCAGAATTTCCCTCCAAGCATTAGCACGTCATACTACGTAGATGCAATAGAAGCATGCGCAGTAAAGATCCCCTGTTAAAGTGCGTTTAGTCCTTCGTTCATGTTATTGCAGTTAGTAAACACATAGGCAAGCTTCATTTTCCCGCGTGTCTCTTTCTAAATGCGAATTATTAATTACAAACACGTTGTTACAAATCGTTATCGAGTTAAAACGAAAGTATTGCTTCCGAGCAAGTCTCGTTTACAACCCTTGCTCCATCAATCCCCTCTCTGATGGCATCTTAAGCCATCACAAAATTACCCATCCCATCCCAGATACCAACTTTAACACTTCTCAGTTTTCTCTATTTCTCCTCTCAATTTTTCATCAATCAACTCGTTTCCTTCTAAATCTCTCATCTTTTTATATAATCTGCCTTTCATTTCTTCCAACTGTATTTCATCATATTTTCTCTTTCGTTTCTGTCCCTTTCCTTTCCTTTCAAAATGTACTTTCTCTTTCGTAACTCTTCTACAGCACTTATATGTAATCATTATTATCATCACTACTGTTATTATCATAACTAATGGTATTATTATTTGACCTAGAAAACCCTTCCCAAAACTAACAAACCATTTCCCTATTGATGTTATACTTTTTGTTAGTCTTCTCCACACACTGTCAACCTCCAGTTGGGTCAAATCTTTATGCATTCTTGTAATGTTTTCAATATATCCTTTCATTTCTCTGCTTTTGTCCGGAATATAAGTGCAGCAGTGTTGAACTTTCAACATGCCAGAGACTCCACATTCTTTTGCTAACAATATATCAAGAGCAAGACGGTTCTGTAAAACCATAGACCTGATTGCAACCATTTCTGTGTTGATCATTAAGAATCCTCCTGCAGTGTCTGTAGAAAGACGATCAACTATGGTTGATAACTTACAAATTTTCTGTGAATTCAGAATGACTCCAACTGAGGGTATCAATGCACTAAAAATGTCTCCTACAATTTCAGAAAAACTAGCTCTTCTTCTACGTGTTAGTCTATTAGAATTTCCATTGATTCCAATGATTTTATCTACATGATAGATCTTTGAAAAAACTATTCCATAATAACAGCTCCCGTACTATCTTGCAGGTAACCTATAATAAGCATTGCTCCCACAAACATAATACACTCCTGGAAACACAGGATCAGTTCCCCCTTTTAGTCCCCAGCCTCCTCAAATTAGGAAGTTGTGTTCACATTCACTGGAACCAATGTAATTATTGTTATAATTTGTCTTTAGTCTATGGAGGCAGAATTTTCCCTTTTTCACAAAGTACAGGGACATCGCAGCATGAGCCTTGCCACTTGCCTAGATTCCCTCCTTCCCAACCCATGGAGGTACATGGGTTTTCTGTTTAGTTGCCTTCCTTTTTAAATAATGTCTCCTTTCTTCTACTAAATCCCCCCCAAAAAATTCTTATTTTCTTAATGTACATGTTAGATTATCTTTACATGCCTGAACTAAATCTATTGAACTCATTGTTAAGAAAAATTCACCCATAAATTGTGCATTTTTACTTGTAACTACTGGATTCATATCCTTTCTAATAGGTAAGTCAGAAAATACTACATCTGGATTATAATAAAAATACTGAAGTCTCCCTGTAGCATAAAATAAACTTGATAAAATACTACATGCACACCATACGTTAAAGGTATATGGTGATATGTCACCCTTTCCGATACTGATGTGGGTAACTTCATACACACATAACAATTGTTAACTTCCGTAGTACTAACATATTGAAATAACAATTTAATAAACACATTAGAAGACGTATTATAGTCTGATCCATTATGATAGTTTGCTTCATCTTCTACCCCTATTTCTATTTCAGTTTCTTTTATTCTATCTACCTTAACATTTATATCTGTATTATTCTTGTCACTTGTTTTCATTAGCAAAGGTACTCCTACTGTTAGAAATAGCCATACTAATGATGCTAATAAAATACTACAAAAACAGAATCTAAAACACTTTCCTTTTAATCCATACTTTGGTTTTCCGGTCTCTTCAATTTCTGCCATTTTACTTCCTGAGAAAATTTCTTTTCTCTTCTCCTTTCCTTTTTAGTTTTAACTTTCTTTTTCGTTCTTAAGGAGGCTTTAATTTGCTTTCATCAATCTGGACAATATGAATTTCTTCTGTATCATCAGTCAGATCTAGGGATTCAAATTCCTCGAGTATAACGTACGTCCACTCAGGAGCCTTGTATCTCCTGTTTAAGTTTCTCAATCTTGGACTTCTTCAAGTTATTTTTGCTAAGGTTTGTTTAGGTCGTGTTTGACTTGTGATTTCATTTACTTGTTCTGGTTTCTTTTCTGATTTTCTCAAATGATATCTTAACTTCTTTACTGCAGTTGGCCAATTGTCTCCCTTTCTGACTCTTTTGATTTGCACTGCGTTTTCACCTTCTTTATCTCCTTGTAAAGTTCTTTTTATTTCATTTATTTTAGGCACAATATGTTCTGTTT
This sequence comes from Calotriton arnoldi, assembly GCA_963921515.1. Classification (NCBI taxonomy): domain Eukaryota; kingdom Metazoa; phylum Chordata; class Amphibia; order Caudata; family Salamandridae; genus Calotriton; species Calotriton arnoldi. The sequence goes on from CAWUFW010006082.1 coordinate 1,173,775, forward strand.
CTCTGTTTTCTGTGCTTGTACCTTCTTTTACTTCCACCTGCTCAGGTTCTACCGTATTTTGTTCTTCTTCTTCCTGAGCTTGTTCTTCTAATTCTATCTGACCCTGTTCAGGTCTTACTTCGAATCTTTCTTCTTCTGCCTGAACCTGTTCTTCTAACTCTATCTGGTCCTGTTCAGGTCTTAATTCAAATTTTTCTTCTTCCCCCTGAACGTGTTCTTCTATTTTTCCCTCTTCAGGTTCGTATGTGTCTTTTTCAATTTCCACCTGAGTGTGTTCTTCTTCCCCTGTCTCTTCCTGACTACTTTCCTGTCTTTTCAATTCTGTTCTACTTCGGGTTTCAATGACATCATCAATTATTTCAATCACTGGTATCCAGCCTTCCTGACTTGTACTTGGCTGTTCGTCATATGGTTGTCTTTCAGAATCTATTACTCTAGATTCTTCGATTTCACAGTTTACAACTCCTGACGCTTCAGCCTGTTCAGTCAGTGGTGGCTCTTGTTGATCTGATGGGCTCGGAACTCTTCTGGTATGGCTGGCATGAATCCAATTGGGCAGACCTGCACACTTCACTGCTGTGGTAGTGACTAGTATGACTTGCCGCGGTCCGTCCCACCTTGGTGCTAGGCACGACTTTCTTGCGCATTTCTTCACTAGCACCCAATCTCCAGGATTCAAATCATGCGCTTGGTCTGGCTGTCTTTCAACTGCGTCTTCTCCAACCTGGTGAGAGATAGAACGCATCATTTGAGCCAATCCTTTGCAATAGTCCAATACCAGATCATCAGTTATACTCATTAGTTTATTTCCAGGAGTAAATGCCTGTCTCATGGTTCTTCCCATGAGAATCTCATGCGGGCTCATTCCTGTTTTTCTGTCTGGAATACTTCTGAGACCCATCAATACAAGAGGTAGTGCATCTGGCCATTTCAGCTTTGTGGATGCACACACCTTTCCCAATCTTGACTTGATTGTGCCATTCATTTGCTCAACAATTCCAGAAGCCTCTGGACGATAAGCACAGTGCAGTTTTTGCTCAATGTTAAATGCAGCACAGATTAATCGAATTATTTCATTATTAAAATGAGGGCCTCTATCTGATACCAAAGTGACTGGAAAACCAAATCGCGGAACTAACTCCCTCAACAACAATTTTGCAACTGTAAGACTGTCATTTCTTCGAGTGGGGTAGGCTTCTACCCATCTTGAGAAGAGGCATACTATGACAAGTATGTATTTCAGTCCATTGCATGGGGGCAATTCAATAAAATCTAACTGTAGTCTGGTGAAGGGTCCTTCTGCCTTTCCAATGTTTCCCCAGCTTACCACTGTCTTTCTACCTTCATTTTGCTGCTGACAGGTTAAGCATATTTGGCAAAGGCTTTCTGCGATTACCCTGAACTTCGGATTGTACCAACTCTGTCTGAATAGTCTGATCATTGAGTCTCTCCCTATGTGTGTTGCACCATGATACACTCCTGCCATTTTTTAACGTAAGCAATCGGGCATGACTGGTCTTCCATCTAAATACACCCATACCTCATCATGTGGTCTTTTTGTACAAGCTGCCTTTATCCAAATTTCTTTTTCCTTTTCCTTAACCTCTTCCTGCAATTGTCTAATCTCATCCCATGTTTCTGGTACTGAGAAATACATAAGTTGGCATCCGGTTTCACCTGTTTCAATTTTTCGGTTTATGGCCACTGTATTTTTGGCACAGTATTTGGCCACTTGGTCAGCATAATTATTGCCAGCAGTCACATAGTCATTTCCTGACGGATGTGCAGCACATTTTACAACTGCTATCTCTTTTGGCAATTGTATTGCTTCCAACAAATCCTTAACATTTTTGCTGTTTCTGATAAGAGATCCTGAAGAAGTCAGAAATCCCCTCTGCATCCAGAGCTGGCCGAAGTCATGCACAACCCCAAACCCATGGTTAATCACCAATTTCTCCCCTTTTTACATGCAATTGTTAAGGCAATCAATTCAGCTACTTGTGCAGACTTGACCCCAGGTAAACAGGATGTTCAATTACCCCAGATATTTTACAAACAGCATATGCAGCACTTAATCCTCCTTCTTGTGTCCCATGGCAGGAACCATCTACAAATAACTCATGGTCGGCCTCTTTCAAAGACTCTTTTATGTCCGGCCGGGGCTTCGTGCATAACTCAGTCACGTCCAAACAATCATGATCACTCTCATCTCTCACTTCTTCATCGCAGGGGTCTGGCAATAGGGTAGCTGGGTTCATGATCGTACACCTTATCACAGTCACGTTCTCAGCTCCCAGAACCACTCTTTCATACGTTGTCAAACGACTAGGGGTGAGATGCTGTGTTCTTGTTCTTGTCAAAAGAATCTCAACCGAGTGTGGAACAAAAACTGTTACCGGATGTCCCATCACTATCGACTCACTTTGCTCCAGACTCATACGAGTAGCAGCTATTGCCTTTAAGCAGCCAGGTAATGCTGAAGCCACTGAGTCCAATGTGGCTGAAAAATATGCCACTGGACGTCGACTCAATCCATGTCTCTGCGTTAATACTGAAAGTGCACAATTTTCTCTCTCACAGCAAAACAAAGCAAAATCTTTCGAATAATCAGGCATGCCCAAAGCAGGAGCCTCACACAAACAGTTTCTTAGTTTAACAAATGCCTCTATGCAGTCATCATTCCAATCAATTGGATCTTTTGCTCTTTTCCGGATCATCTGTATTAATGGTTTTGCTAACATCGAAAAACCATTAATCCATTGCCTACAGTATCCAGCCACTCCTAGAAACATTCGCATTTCTCTCTGGGTCTGTGGCAATTTCATTTCTTTGATTATTTTTATTTTTTCCGGTGTCACTTTTCTAACTCCTCTTTATATTTTATGCCCTAAATATCTAACTTCTCGTTGACAGAATTGTAATTTTTCTGGAGACACGTTGTCTCCACGTTCAGCTAAATGTTTCAACAATGCAATTGTGTCTGTGACACAATCTTCTCGTGTTTTTGATGCCACCAATAGGTCTTCAATGTACTGGACCAAAACAGATTATCCAGGCATAATCAATGATTCCAACCACTTTTTCAAAATCTGATTAAAAATTGAAGGACTCTCTGTGTACCCTTGAGGAACTCGACACCATGCGTAGATATGATCCTCAAACTTAAACGTAAAAAGATACTGGCTGTCTGGGTGCAAATGAATAGAGTAGAACGCTTGTCACAAATCAATCACTGTAAACCAACCTGCATTCCAAGGTATCTGATAAGGGATCACTGCTGGATTTGGCACTATTGGGCAACATGGCACTACAATTTTATTTATTTTCCGTAAATCTTGCACTTTTCTGTATTTTCCGTTAGGCTTTTTCAGTCCAATTATCGGCGAATTGCAGGGACTCCCCATCACTTCTTTTAAAATACCTTGTTTAACCATTCGTTCAATTTCTGGAATAATTCCTGCTTTTACTTCTGGACTCATTTTGTACTGTTGGGTGTTTGGATACACTGCACCTTCTTTCACTGTCACTTTAACTGGGTCTATATTTGTCATCAGCCCAATGTCTTTTCCTGTAAAATCCCACACTTCTGGATTAACTGTGGTTCTCAACTCTTCTGGTAATTCATTCTCAGTTATTAGTGAAAACATTTCATCTACTTCTGTTCCCTGTTTGGCCAACATCATCTTGTATACTACGTCTTCATCAGGGGTTTGGAAAGCGACACCATCCGATGTACAATATATCGTGCAATTCATCTTGCACAAAAGATCTCTTCCCAACAGATTTACTGGTCTGCAATCGCATACTACAAACCAATGCATTTCTTTGAAGTTTCCAATGTGCACCTCCATTGGTTTTGTGATTGGGGTTCTAATCTGTTGGTTAGACACGCCTACAACTTGGATTGATTCTCCCGAGAGGGGTAGGTTTGGGATGTCCGCTGTTCTCTCAGTAGACCTGGTAGCACCAGTATCCAATAGGAAAGTAATGTCTTTACCTTCTACTCTCCCATCAACAAATGGACCTGACTAATCTACCAGCAAGGATGCGCCAGGCATGCACTCCTATTCCTCCCCCCTCAGGCACCATCATTGTGCAGCATCTGAATGTTCTTCATCATTCTGTAAAAAATATTGTGCAATTGTTCTATTATTCTTACCACTTTCTCCTTGAAATCTGGTGTTCGCACTGAAACTTTGATGGTTCACAAAATTTGGCATAGGAGCTGGTGGCACCTGATATTGTGGAGTAACTACCTGCTGCTGCTGATTCATAAGTACTTCATTCTGCATCTGTGGGATTACATTTTGATTTGGCCCATTATTACTCTTATTATTCTGAGTACTCTTACACTCGTTCTTCCAATGTCCAAGCTTTCCGCACGCATGACAAGGAAACTTCTTTTTCGCTTCCTCTCTGTCCATTCGTCCCTTATATTTATTACCATTCGCTCCTTGATTATTCTGACCCTGTTCTTTCACTTGATTATTATTTTGGTCATTTGTTTTCTCTTCTTTCTGTTCTGCCAATTTAACTTGTGCCCACATCATTTTCTCTTTTAGCTTCCTACGCCTGGCCTCAATGTCATCTCCGCAATATTTTGCGTACTTTAAAATCTCATCCACTGTCTTGCTTTGCCAACACAACATGTGCTGCGTATCATCTGACTGATTTCTGGTTTCAAACCATATACAAATCGATACACAAAATGTCCCATATCCTTGTCACCAATATTCTCAAAACCACTATACTGCTTAAACACCTGCAACAACCTCTCATAGTATGCATGTACAGATTCATTTGGTTCTTGTGTTGTTCTATTTATTTTTATCCAATCCGTTTCTTTAGGAGGAATTTTTCCGTTCAAATAAGTAATCACTTGGTGATACTTTTTCATCACCTCGTCCGAGGGTGCTCCTGTCTTTGCATCTCTAGGGTATTCCTCATTAGGCCAATCATTTGTGATCTTACATTCTGTCCATAAATCAGCAGTTACCACTATATCAAATAGACCATCCAAGTCTTTCAATAACACCTTTGAAACCTTCACAAATCTCTCTACTTATTTGTACCACTCAACTGGTTTTTCTCTCAGCTTTGGAAAATCATTTGTGAATGACAAAATATCTTGTCTAATCCAAGGAACATGAACATATCCACCTCCTGGAACCTCTCTCATTGGACACACGTTTTCCACTTTGTTTGCTTCTCTTACTGGAAATGCAGCTGCTGCTTCTCTCGCTTGTACTGCCTCTTTCTTTCTTATCCATCTAATTCTCCATTTATCAATGTCTCCCCATTTTCGCAAAATGTTCATTAATTCCTTTATCTGTAGTCTCTTTCCAGAAGCATTTACACTTTCTATATCTTTATCAATAAAGTCCACTCGGTATGGTTTCTGCAACAACTTTGATTTCCCTATGTCTATTCCAATCTCTGAAGCAACTTCAGTCAATCTCTCATGAAATACTCTTGCTCTCCTGGTTATACTCTTACATAAAAATAATAATTCCTCATCATTGTAAGCGTTCAATATTTCTGTACCCAAGCTTCCTGTCATCATCTCTTCCAATTCCACTTTCAATCTGCTGAAATCTAATACCCTTGGTGTTGGGATCTGATTATCTCTATCCTGAGCCTACCTTTCTATTTCTTCAGAGGTGACTACTGTTGCGCCTCCAGTTCCAGCAGGAACCAAAGGTCTTCTTTCTCTCAAATTCATAGGCGTAACTCTCTTTGGAGTTTCCGTCAGAGGTTCCACATTAGGGAGATCCATTAATGAAATAATTGACTCACTTTTGTTAACCTGATCATCTGTAATTAATATTTCTTTTCTAGGACTATTTAATGGAACTGTCACAAGTTGTGGTTTCTGGCAAATCTTATTATCTCCATACAATGGGATTACCGGACCAATGGTCACTGGCACTGTCAAGGCTTCAGTATTCAAATGCAATTGACTTATATTTTGAACTAGTTCTTCTCTGGTTTTATTCAAAGCTTCTCTTTTATTATCCTACAATATTCTGTTATATGACGTTTCATGTAAAATCTGTGGGGTTAATGGCATTCCCATTACTGGTGCACTTGGGTTAACCTTCCTAGCTGCTTCTTGATACGGTGGTGGATTTTTAATCAAAATATCCTCTAACAACTCATCATCTGATTCACCATATCCTGCTGAGTTCATGTGTTTCGTTTTCTCCTTACACTTTCCTCCAAACTGTTCCTCAGCCATTAACACTGGATATAATCCTTCTGATACCATAGCTCTCCTCCACTGTTTCATCTGCCCTTCGCGTGACTCATGCAAATGTCTCGGGAAAAATCCTCTATATCTTCCACCTCTGCACTTCTCTCATTCATATGACTCAGTCTCCCATTCCTCCAAAGCCTCATATTGAGTTAACCTAGGTCTAGGTTCCAAATCATTCATTTTCAATCTCAAATTCTGAAGAATCCTCCCATTAAACGTACCATCCTTAGGAAACGCTAACACACCATCATTCTTCGTATATTCTATCCAATTCTCCAACCACACAGGTATGATATCCTCTTTCCATCATAAAAGATGCTGGTGTCTTCGGTGGCGGAATAGGAATTTCCTCTCTAGTCAATACAGGCTTATCCTTTACAAAGAAATTCTTAATTTTCTTTAAAAATGACATCTTTCTTTTCTCTCCATACATTCTTGAAGAACGATGTAGGAAATTATATTCTGCAAACCCTTGAAATCTTCTACCTGTACGTCTTGCACTAACAGTGAAATTACAATCCCGCATACAATTTTTCTTTCCTCCAATCCTAGTGCGGCTTCTAACCAGCTATCCAATTAAATCAGGCTCACGCTCGTGCTCTGACCAATGCCAGCACGGCCTTTTCCTGACGTCAGTTCTGCTCCTGACCACTGACACCTCCTTTACAAAGCTGCTCCTGTCACACGCCCGCTGTTTCTACCAATCCCAGCGCGGCTCACTGTGACGTCAGTACCTCTCCGGCAACTGACCCTCCCTTCACAAGGTAATGCGAAAACTTTATTTCTCAAAATGTTCTTAAAATTTCTTTGTTATTAATGACATAAAAACATTCGCTACTCTGTCTGTTCCGCTAAATCAAAGGACAGTTTAATTCTTTCTACTGTGAGTAAAACCTTCCGTTGACTCTTCACATAAGCTCCAGAGAACCTGCTACTCCTCCGTTGTCACCCATTTTGGGAAATTTGAGACCAAAATTTCACCAGCAAACTCTTTTGGTGTAAATCTAGCTTGGAAGAACCTGCTACTCCTTCAGGGTTACCCTTTCTTGGTGATATAACGCCTAAAGTTTCACTAGCGAACTCTTTGCTATCAATCACTCTCACTTTTACACAGAAAATAGTCCCTACTTTAACACTGCCAGCTCTACCTAGCTTCTCAGTGTTATTCCAACAGACGAGTAACCTGACTGCAGTGTGGTTTCTATCGCCACTTGCTATTCATTCCCCAAGAATTTTCCAAACGACATAAAACAAGACACTAAGGGGTCGATTCCGATTCGGGCCGGAAAACGTACCGACCGACTCAGAGCGGGAATTTATTCCGACCGACACGAACCGTCGCCGTCCGACCCGGGTAGTACGATGAAATGCATGTGAAACTCGACCGACTCGGACGGTATACAAAACGAACGACTGAGCCGGACGGAAACAAGCCATCCGGCCGGAAAACCAGTCGAAACGAACCGACCGACACGCACCCGGATAGAAACCGAACGAAACGTACCCGCGAACTCCGACCCGCGTAGTACGATGCTGTGCGTGCGAAACACGACCGACTCGCACGGAGCACAAGCCGTACGACCGACACGCATACAAAACCCAGCCGAATCAACCCAATACTCCGCGACCGACTCGTACGCCGCACATGAAACCAACCTGAAACACAGCGGGAACAAGTCGGACAACATCGCACCAGACAACAGCAGCGTCCGACTCGGACACAAGAACGACTCCTACATGCACCAAAAGCACCAAGGGAAAAAAGTCAAAAATAAAAAAAATGGCCAAACAAGCTACCACAAAGCCAATAAATACTGGGGGTGGGGAAAAAATGGAACAAGGACACACCCCAACCCCACCTACATAAAGGCCACAAATCCCTACCATGATCCTTTGCAAATTCCACAGACCTGCCAGCAAACAACACCATCACACAGCAACCACAGACACACTCACAGCTCATACATCACACAAGCCACACACCATTACCACACTTACAAATAGCACCCTCACACACACCCAGCTAAACCTACACTCACCCCCCCCACTTGCACACACACACACACACATCAATCCCCACCACCACCCATCACCATGCCCCCAAAGAAGAACCACAAGTTCCTAGATTGTGAATTGGAAGTCCTGGTAGACGAGATACTCAGGGTAGAGCCACAGTTGTTTTGTACATTGGTACAACAGACCCCCATGTCGCAGAAAACCAAGATGTGGGCGAGGATTGTCGACAGGGTGAATGCACAATCACCATGTTTGCGCACAAAGGAAGACATCCAGAACAGGTGGTATGATGTGCGCAGGAGGGTCCGGGACCTACTTAAAAAGGACTACCTCCTCAGCCAGCGCACCGGCAGTGGCCCTCCTGCAAAACCAGTATACCTCAGGCCCTGGGAGGAGACGGTGCGGGCCATCCTACCACCAGTGAGCGTATACAGACTAACAGACATCCCAGAGCCTGGTGAGTACACAACTTATATACACAATATGGTGTGACAATACACACACAGCACCCTCAAAGGGATAGGCAAACCATGCACCCTTACCAAATACACAGCAAACAAAACATATTCATCCCAAGATGTGAATGCCAGTCAGACAAACACAATACCTGCCATCTCATAGTGACATCTAACTGTGTCATGACATCTACAAACCTAACAACAAATACAGCAAGGCAGTGTCACAAATAGAACCAACAAACACTCTCAGATATTTTGACACCACTAGAACACCACCTCACAGGGAAGATCACTGAAAGGAAGGAATTCTGTGTATGCTGGTCAAGTCAGTGTAGCCAATAGCATCATGGGAGTTGGAGGCATAGATATTGCTCAGCCTCACAATTGCCCCATCAACACCACCCTGAACCATGCTTACATCACAGGGAGTGGAAAAGGACTCACAAGATGGCTGACACAGGGTACTACTGGGGGGAACACAAGGCCCTGCTGGCAACTGGGCACCAACAAACAACACAACCACATTGTCAGCCATCTTGCCATTGCTCTCACACTCACACACACTGAAGTCCACTCAAAAGGAAGGAAGGATGGGCATGCTGGGAAGGGGGGTGGAGGCAATAGCATGATGGGAGTGATAGTCACAGATATTGCTCAGCCTCACAATTGGCCCATCAACACCACCCTGAACGATGCTCACATCACAGGGAGTGGAAAAGGACTCACAAGATGGCTGACACTGGGTACTGCTGGGGGGAGCACAAGGCCCTGCAGGCAACTGTGCAACAACCAACAGCAGGACACCACTGACTGACATCCTGAAAGACAACTTGCACTCCCTGCAATGGAAGCATGTTCCATGGTGGGATATCTGGCTGGGTGGGAAGGAGGACTCACAGCACTGACCATAGTTACAAGCACCTCCCCTCACACACACCCTCAACACTAACTCCACAGAACCCACCTGGGAGAATGCAATGCCTCACATTCTAACTCAAGATCCCACAAAGACCAACCAGCCGGGCTCATACTGTGTGAAGCACAGGGACATTCTTGGGACTGGTAGCCAAACAACCGCAAGGAGAACACTCTCAGCCAACCTGTCAGCATAGGCTCCCCACCCCACAGGGAAGGAGAGTCAAAAGGAAGGAAGGATGGGCATGCTGGGAAGGGGGTGGAGGCAATAGCATGATGGGAGTGGTAGTCACAGATATTGCTCAGCCTCACAATTGGCCCATCAACACCCCCATGAACTATGCTCACATCACAGGGAGTGGAAAAGGACTCACAAGATGGCTGACACTGGGCACTGCTGGGGGGAGCACAAGGCCCTGCAGGCAACTGTGCAACAACCAACAGCAGGACACCACTGACTGACATCCTGAAAGACAACTTGCACTCCCTGCAATGGAAGCATGTTCCATGGTAGGATATTTGGGCTGGAGGGAGAAGTCGGCCCAGATGGCAACCAAATACCACCAATGCTGGTCAGGCACACACCTCAACATTCACATTGACATGCCACAGGTTGGCAGGACAATGTGCTACACCAATATCACTCTCTGACTGTCATAACTGAGTAGAATGCAATGTCCAGGGCCGCATCCAGAGGTACAGTCACAACTGTCCGGTGTTTTAACAATTGATGCCTGTAGAAACATACCATACAATATGTGTCTCTCCCCAAAACAGGTGATGATGGGGACTCAGCAGCAATGAGGAGGAGTCCCTGTCCCAGGCTCCGGGGGACACAGAGCTCACTGGTGTGGATCAGCCTCTGCACTCCTCGGATGGCGAACAACAAGCTGGACCCTCCGGTGTCAGTCATCATGCAGCACCAGCAGGACCAACATCTGCACCCCCTGCACCCACCCCTCCAACAACTGCCAACACACAGGCCACCCCTGCCAACACGGACACACCAAGGACCACAGGTGACAACAGCGCAGGGACCCAGGACCAAACTGGAGCCGCTGCCATCGAGCCCACTAACAACACCCAAGTGGGCACACGGTCACCTGTGCATGGCACCGCAGGCCCTGCACGTGTTGCCAGGGGTGGTGGGAAGGGTGGTAGACACAGGTCGCTATTTGCAGAGGGGTCTGGACTGCGTGATGACCCACAACTGGCACGCATTGCAGATGCGTACCAGAACAGCACCGGAGAGGTCACCCAGGTAGTGGGGATCCTCAAGGACATACAACAGCAGCAGGCTGCCCATCATGCCCGCTTGGACTCCCACATGTCCCGTGTCGAGACACACATGTCTCGCATGGAGTCCAAGTGGGACACATTGCAAGAACTCACAGCGGTGCATAGGGACATACTGACATGCCTCCGCCAGATCAGCACCAACATGGCCTCACCTCCCTGTGCGCCCACAACATCTGTTGCCACTACATCTGCAACTGCCACAGGGAGGGAGGAGGACTCTGGCGGAGAGTACCCTGCACCGCGGCAGCCTGCACCTGAGGGTCCCCCCCAAGAAGAGGGGCCGTCCGAGGAGGCCAAACTGAGAGGCCGATGGCCAGCTACATCCCCCAGGAAGCCAACACCTGTTCTGGAACTTTTCCTCTGTGTGCAAACTGTACGCCCTGTCGATGGCAACCCAACTCGCCCACATGACATGGGGAGCTCTAGTTGTACAAATTCATCAGATGACTGTGGACTTTACTCTGGACATTTCATCTACCAGGACTTCCAATTCACATGGGAACTTTGGATTCCTAATTCTATGTACAGCACCCACCATCCTGTGAACCATCCCCACACCTTTTGTAAATAAACTCACCAAAAAACCATATCTGCCTCTGTTGTGATTCCAACGTGGTCTCTGTCATGGAGATGGTGATCAGAAAAATGACACTGTGCATGCTGACTGCTACAGCAAGTCCAACACCGTCATGGCAGTCATGGCGACGTGACACATATGAGGGAGACACACCACTAGGGCCACACAACACATACACACCAGGGCCATATGACTCATCCCCTACACTGATGTTGCCTGGAAATACAGTGCAATGCACAGACACCACACATATTCACAGTCTGTGTCAACTACACTACAGGTGCAGTAAGCAAATGTCACTCAGATGTGTGACTACAGACAACGCACACCCCAAAATGAAGAACAGGTTTATTACACATTTGCTTCATGTTGTTTCCACTACAAATGCAAGCTAATCCCACCTGGCTGTGGCCACAAAGTCAAACAATGCAGAAGATAGAAAGTCCAGGGGGGTGTGGCACATCACCTGTAGGGAAACAACTGCTGCCACCTTGGAAGTTGAATCATTGATTCGGGGGATCCAAGTTGTTCTAACAACTCCAGCAGCACCCTGTGAAGGACAGACATGACACACACTCAAAAGCACTGAAGAACAGCACAGAACAGCAATACTCATGTCTAATACCTGTCACAAGTTAAATACAAAAGAGCAAGTTAGCATGTCTACACTGTTGGCAAGTACAGACCACCTGCAAGGACACATCTCCGCACGCATCCAGTCAAGTTGCACATGGCCACACTCAAACAGCACCAGAGCACCACACACACATATCATGCAAATCAAATTCATTGATAGTACAACACTCTGGATACTCACATTCAGCTGAAGAAGTTGGTGATGAGCTGTGTGCGGACATCACCATCACCATCATCATCATCATCACTGGCATCGTGGCCCAGGCCTGGATCCTCCACAGGTGGCGGATGTTGGTCATCGTCATCCAGGATGAGAGGCAACTCCTTCCGCACTGCCAGGTTGTGGAGCATGCAGCAGACTATGATAATCTTGCACACCTTTGCTGGGGCATATGGGAGGGCGCCTCCTGTCTTGTCCAGGCAGTGGAAGCGGCTCTTCAGGATACCAAAGGTCCGCTCAATCACCCTCCTGGTCCGACCATGTGCCTCATTGTAGCGCATCTGGGCTGGTGTCACAGGGTTCCTGAGGGGTGTCAGCAACCACGGCATGTTGGGGTATCCCGAGTCACCTACAGACAGACAATTGCACATTAGCCAACATTGAAAAGTGTGCGGAAAGCAACATAGCACAACACACAATGGTACAAAGTCAGTACACACCGACAAGCCAAGCACGCTGGTTCGGCATCTGTGACATCATCCTCGGGATGCGACTACTCCTCATCACGTAGGCATCATGTGCAGCACCGGGGAAACGGGCACACACATGTGTGATGGTCATGTTTGCAAGACATACCACCAGAGCATTGACAGAATGGTAATGTTTCCTGTTCCTGTATGCCTGCTCATGTGCCTGTGGTGGTACCAAAGCCACATGTGTCCCATCAATGGAGCCAATGACATGTGGCATCCTCCCCAGGGCATAGAAGTCACTCTTGACGTCAGTGAGTCGGTGACGTTGTGGGAAATAGATGTACTGGTTAAGGCATCTCAACATTGCCACCAAAACATCGCGTAGCACACGGCTGAACATAGTCTGTGACATACCATAAGTAGATGCCACAGTGTGTTGAAAGGTACCGGTGGCAAAGAAGTGTAGGGCTGCCATCAACTTCACCTTGGGGGTCAGCGCTGTCAGATACGGCCGGCCAGGCTGCAAATGTGGGTCCAACCGCACTGCCAAATCCTCAATCAGCTGCCTGGTGAAGCGGTACCGTCGGATGCTGTCACGTTCCACCATCGTTGCCAGGTCTGGGAATGGTCGATGGACAGCAGGAGCCCTGCAGTGCAGAGGTGAAGAAGGCAAGATTGTCAGTCACCCCACATATGTGCCATTCACCATACTGTAGTTCACATGCTACATCATCAGCAAACACTAGTACTTGATGTGTGTCTCGTTCTGTTTGGACATATATGGCACCCACATGGACATCATGTAACATCTCTGTTCAACATGTGTGGACAACAGGTCCCAGGGTGTGCTATGTGAAACCATTTGGCTGTGTCACAGTACCCATTTACTGCTCTCACATTCCACACACATACCACAGTGATGTGTGGACAGATGCGCCACAGGCATCACAACTCATTGACAGGTAGATTCCCAGTGACACTGTCTTGCCACATGGACACTGGCATGACATGGCGTATCATGTACACGTCAGAAAAACAAACATGACTCCCACAGGTAGTGCCCCCTGTAGCCTCTGCAGGACAGACATGGACGTCTGTGACACACACACACAACATCTAAGTCCATGCACAAACAACATGGATGTGGAGACTGTCTCCCATTGTGCACATGGAGTCAGACATGTGAAACACAACATGCACACAGACTGTGGAGGGACATGACTATTGTGGCAATGGGCCACCCTGTGACGTACATGCTTTCCCACATGAGCCTTGGGGTATGTGACATGTCATACATATACACAACCTGGAAATGTGACCATGCAACATGCTCCAAAAATGAACAGTTGCACATCCCAGTGGTCATGTGCACGACACACAAAGGACCCTGTCCCCATTAACATGTGCACAGCCTGGGTGTGTCTGCCCCCAAGTGCCAGCCCAAAAACAACATGTACACCCCCATACACAGATAAGGTCATGCTGCCACACATGCCTTAGATACAGTGTGGACTGGGTGTGGTGTAGTAGGTGTGCCCCGGAGTCCCTGGAAAGTCTATGTGGCTGGCATAGGTTCACCAGTGACCAGCATGGTGACATATGCGTGTGACCTGTACAGGGACGCGTTGTACAGCAATGGTCCGATCGGTGTGCCCGCTCGGACCATTGCATTGCATGTGGGCGGGTACGCGTTGTACAGCAATGGTCCGATCGGTGTGCCCGCTCGGACCATTGCATTGCATGTGGGCGGGTACGCGTTGTACAGCAATGGTCCGATCGGTGTGCCCGCTCGGACCATTGCATTGAATGTGAGCGGGTACGCGTTGTATCGCGGGTACGCGTTGTACAGCAATGGTCCGATCGGTGTGCCCGCTCGGACCATTGCATTGAATGTGAGCGGGTACGCGTTGTATCGCGGGTACGCGTTGTACAGCAATGGTCCGATCGGTGTGCCCGCTCGGACCATTGCATTGCATGTGGGCGGGTACACGTTGTACAGCAATGGTCCGATCGATGTGCACGCATTGGCTGGGGCCTGGCATGGCAACAGATGCGGTTTTTGAATTTTCAACGAGTCTGATGCAGTGAATTCAGTTGGCCAGCCACAACAATGTTGCAAATTCATGGGTGTCATGAAGTTGAATTTTTGAAGGATGCTGTGGGCGTGTATTGGAGCTGCTATTCCATGGATTGGCCAGATTCAGAAGATGCTACCGACTTGGACCTATCACTTTGGACACATGGCACAGTATCTGCCTCTGCAGCACACATATAATGCTGGCTGTTCCCCTGAGAGCTCACTTGCCTGCACTACATCCTCCAGGATGACATCTGCCACTACACTGCTGCTGTCTCTGCATCCTCTGGCTGCTGCAATGGCACGTACTGTGGAGAGAGCCCCAGCCTTCACCCATGAGGAGAACCAGGCCCTGCTGGACAGCCTCCTTCCACAGTACAGCAAGCTGTATGGGACACCAGGGGAGCAGGTGAGTGTGCTGTCCACTGCCTCACTAATTGTGCATGTTGCCTGACTAGCAGGATTTACAGTGTGCACACCACTGGCTAGCATGCCCACTGAGTAGTTCGCACCCCCAAAGTGTGTAGTCACTTGCACTGAACAGGTACAGTGGAGTAACAGTGCATTCAAACAAGGTTCACTTCCCATGCAATGATACCGTGTAGTAACTGCTGGCAAACTGTCCATAGCCCTCGTTGCACTGCCTGTGTACATCATATGCCCCTGTGATTGAGACATGTATTTCCAACTGTGTGATGCACGGATATGTTGCATGTGTAGTAAAGGCCTTTTCACTTTGTCATCCTCATAGGTTGATGCCCATCGGAAGCAGGACATCTGGCTGGACATCGTCCGGGCAGTCCGATCCGTGGGGGTCTACAAGCGCCGGATCCGCAACTGCTAGAAGAGGTGGCAGGACCTTCGTGGCTGGACCCGGAGGATCGCAAGGGTCCAGCTGAAGCTGTCGCCTCCTCGCAGGAGGGGCGGACACCAGACCCTGACCCCCACATGCACCAGATCCTGCCGGTGGTGTTCCCGGAGCTGGATGGGCAGCTGAAGGGCAGACAGCAGCAAGGAGGGGGTGAGTCTAAGACTGCACTGTGAACTCTGTCTAACATGCTATGTGCCCTCCTCTGGCCTGGTTAAACTTCCCCCGTACATCAGTCTTGTTGTCCAGTACCCATGTCCCTCTATTGTGACCTGGCCACTACCCATCTGATGCGCCGGTGTGCTCCTTACGCTCAGGATAATTGTGTCACTTGGGTACAGGGTCCTAGCATTTTGCTTTGCTCAAGTTGGTGACAGCTTTTGTTCCCGTGACATTGTGTTTGCCTTCATGGGTGGGTCAGTTGCTCACACAATGCCTGAGTCGTGCAATGTAGTCTGGGTGTAACTTTGATATGTGATCCACTTGCACATCTAATTCACCACATGTCCCTGGGGTATTTGCCACACCCCCATTCTGCGGGTGGGTACATTGTTTGGGCCTCAGGAGTATGTATGTCAAGTGTGTCACACATGCTTAGCCACCTGCCCACTGACCAGGGCTCATCCCTCTTGCAGGTGGAGCCGGACAGTCATGCCTACTACAGGGCATACAATACACTCTGTACTCCCACTCCCGTGTATCAGCTGACATGCTGTGCTCAGTGAAATGTTGCCTCAGGTGTCTGCCTCTGTGTCGTTGTGCTGTGACTACGTTGTTGTGACTCCTGTGATGTCCTTCGGTTAGGGGTCAGCATGCCATCTGCTATTGGACCATGTGAGACAAGACTTCTGTGACTCATAGGTGTTTGATCACTTGACTGTGCAGACAGGTGTATGAGACTGTGACTTTCAGGCAGCTGTTCATCATTCACAGCACACTGTGAGGTGCTCTGGTTCAGGGAGTAGTGTTTCATGTCTCCCATTTGTCCAAATGGTGTGCAGTGTACAAATACGGGTTCAGATGATGTGGTTAGTGGGGGATGAACATGTGCACTTGTCAGTTACATTACTTGCCTTCCCCATGTCCTAGGATAGTGACACAGTGCAGACTGTTGTTTGCTGGCTAACATGGCCATGTGAATGGAGACAGTGATGTATGACTTTGCAGGCATGCCTGTGTCATGGCATTAAACTTCCTAAGGGTGATCCTGCAGGGGGTGACATGTGCAACAGGCACCCCATTGTGGCATTGACTATCCGGACATGGGTGCTTCATGGGGTCTGGTGCTGGTATGCATCACATGCATTTCTTTTTAGGCTCAGGCCGTCCATTTATCCAGACACCTGCACTGACTCAGTGGCAAGAGATGTGACGTGGGCATGTTCACATACTTCACCGTGTTCTCAGCAATGTCCAACTACTGTGTAGGTGGTGCATGTGTCCACAATGGGGTCTTACCATCAGACAGGCACCAGACAGATGGGTGCAAGGGCAGGAGGGGTGTCTGTTCCATGGCTGACCATCAGACTGACAATTGGCTTCTCCTAATCTGTGTGATGACTTTTGGCAATGTTCTACTAGTGATGCCAGGGCTTGCTCTGTGATGTGCTGTACTTACTGTGGTGTGTGCGGTCAGTGCAGGTGACTGATGTTTGTCTGTTTCCCTAATTGTTTGCAGATACATCCACAGCCACAGGAGGGGACAGCTCCACGGACCAGGAGGAGCAGCGGAGCCAGACTGGGTCAGCGTCCGATAAGTGGTCAGAGGGACCCAGTGGCACGGAGGGCGAGGGGAGCCACACCGAGGAGTCCTCAGCACCATCCACCTCAGCTGAGGACCACAGCAGCTCGGAGGATGACTCCCTTGTGGATGCGGGTGTCAGCAGCCACCACACCCCAGCTACTCTGTCTGACCCTGCCACCACCACCACCACCACAGCCCTCCCATTGGCTCCCATTCCTGAGGTCCGTGGAGGCTCCCGTGCTCGGGATCGTGTCTCCTTCAAGCCAGGCACCGCACCCCCTGCCCCTGTGTCCCCTGCTGCCCTGAGTGAGGAGTCTGTGTACCTCCTTCGGCAGCTCCATGTAGGGCAGACAGCAATGCTGACTGTCCTCCATGCACACACCACACTGTTGACACAGCTGGTGTCGTTCATGGAGGGCATCTCAACGGGTATGTCTGCCCTACAGAGGAGCAATAGGTCCATGGACTCCTCCCTGACGGCAGCAGTGTCCCTCCTCCAACAGTCCCTCACCCCTCCCACCTCTGCCCCATCCACACTTCCTACCACCCTACCTGTCCAAAGCACATGCACACCTGCACAATCACCCCAACACACAGACACGAGCAGCACACACACACCCAAAACCAAGGCAAGACGTGCACACAAGCATCCTCAGGGGACTGATTCCACACACACAGGGGATGGGGAACTGACACACACACAGGCAACCACAGTCACTCCGCAATCCTCAAGATCCTCTCCCTCCAAGACCCCTTCCCTTGCCTCACCTGCAACCCCACATACACAGCAGCTCTTCCTCTCTGACCTCGGCCTCTTCCCCTCCAATCCCGCTGATCCAGCATACCGGGGGAAGAGGAAGTCCACACACAGAGAGGAGAGTGCCCCTCGCCCCGGACACCCTCCCCCAGGCGCAGGCAGAGTGAGCCCCCCACCCGCAAGTCCCCCCGGACCCGGAAGAGCAAGACCCCGCCACCGCCCTGCAAGTCACCCACCGAGTCTCTCACCTCCATCCCCCAGGCCACCACTCCACAGGTTCCACCGCCACACCCTGCCCCAGGTTCCCCCACACACCGATACCGCATCCCCAAAGTGCTCAGGCCCTCCCCCTGCCACTTGCTCTTCCACCCCCAAACCAGACGCTCTGCCTGTATGTACCACTGGTGTGGAGACTTTGTTCCCCCCTCTGTCCTGCCCAGCTCTTCTGCCCCCCTTCCACTCCCTTGGAGTCATGCACTGCGGTGGAGTCCACAACAACCCCGTCTGACTCGGGCACTGCATTGGGGACCCAGTCCACTCCATCTGACCAGCCCACTGCAGTGGTTGCAGCACCAACACCATCGGACTTGAGCCCTGCGGTGGTGCCGGCCCCCTGAGTCAGACACCTCCACTGCAGTTGCCGGTGACACTCCTGCACCCACCTCACCTTCCCTGCCTCCTTCTGGCATCCCCTGATCCTGTCCCTGCGGTGCCTGGCCTGCCCCTCGTATGCCCCTCCAAGGGGGATGTCCCCTGTTGGTACCTGTGCAGGCAAGCAATTTGTGACAAGTAGTCACACATCACCCTGTTGGGACTGTGTATTTGGACTGGACATTGGCCGTAGTTAATTTTGGACTTTTGATTTGAGTTGCACACTTGCTGAATAAAGCCTCTTTTTGTTTACTTGTGGTTAATCTTTGGTGGTACATGATGTAGATGTGTAGAATCATGCATTTGCTGTTGTAATTGTGTTCAGATCAGGTAAATGAAGTTTTGCTGTGATGGGCTCCATGTGGTCCATGGGATATGTGTCCTAATCTAGTCTGGATCTATAGCATCCCTTGCCGCAGTCTGAGGGTGTAATGTTCAGCATTTGACACAGGGATGTACGTTTAGCATTTGTATATTACCATCTTTGTCCTACACTGTTGCACATCTGTTGGGCTTACCACTGTCCAATGTTCCTAGTACCCTGACTGTGTGCCTGTCTCCACTGGACATGCAGTTTTGCACATCAATTTTGGAGGACTCACCTGTGTATACAGTACAACTGGATTGCCACGTGTTTTGGGTGTATGCAGATGACTGACGTGACACTCCCGTACCCAGGCTGATGTGAGCAGAGGCTTCTGTGTGTTGTAGTTGTTGACTCACTGACGGAGTGTCCTGCTGATATGTTTGAGTCGTGCACAGACAAGGTTTGGCACAGCGGAGCTTCCACAGGAGTGGAGTGCACTCATGGCTGTGTGTAATCTGGTGACATTGCGTGTGCCCGTGTTGTGTGTTGTGTGAGCATGTCTGTGCATGTTCCCTTCCCTTTTCCTAAACAGGCTGTGTCCCTAGGGATGTTCCTGTTTGTGATGGTTGCAGAGTTGGTATGTGTTCATCCAGCATCTTGGACCTGGTTTCTCCGTGATGTGGTTGCATGGCAAACTGATGTTCATGAGGTTGTCATCCCAGGTTGTCTTTGTTGTCAGGGCTGGGGATGTGGGCAAACGCTGATGGGACACATGCAGGATTCCCCTTGGCACTTGTTGTTTACACAAGTAATATGATTTTGAGTTTGTGGTAGCTTTCAGTGATTGTGACGCGTTGTGTGTGTGACTGCTGCCACTCCTCAGGGTCAGAGCTGCAATGTTGGAGGTTGTGTACGTGTGTTCTTTGTGTCTCACCTTGGCTTCTTCGTTGGTGTGTGACTATGGCCAGGATCCCATTGTTTGTGGTGGATTTCACATCAATGGCATGTACGGCGTACTGTGCTGTGTGTCATACATAGACGAGTCATGTTGAGTGGGCATGTGTGATGGGTTTCTGCACCTTAGTTCCCCCCACCACCCCTTGGATTGTCATGGGTGCATGTGCAATGTCACCAGTCCATGTGAGCTTCACTGCTGCACATTGTTGGAGATGAGGGTGTGTGGTGTTGAGTGTGCAAATGTGCAAATGTGAGTTGTTGCATGGCTAGACCACTACCTCCATATTGGCCTTGGCTGGCAGGCCCTGCTGATTGATTGGAGCTTGTGTAGGTGTGATGGTAGTTTGTAGCTGAGGACACATGGCTGTGGTTCACAGTGTGATCAACATCTACCTTTGTCATCACAGTGGAATTGTCATGCAGGCTAGTGTCTGCACAATGTGGGGTCCCTGGGGGTAGTGCTGGGGTGGGTGTGTCTCTTGCTGTGTTAGTTGCTGTTCCTACAAGCTTGTGTGACATTTGTAATTTGGGCTCCCTCTCATCTGACAATGCCAGATTGCCCACATAGGGGAATCCAATCCATGAGTTACTTGTGTGTGGCACTGTATACACATCTGTGTAATTGGGATTCAGGCCTCCTCATGTGTTGTGTGGTTGCCTGGGGACACTGGCACACACCCCCATCACCTGTTGTCTTTGATATGCAGTGTCAGTCTGCCTGTTTGTGTTAGTGCATTTGCATCACTGCATTGGCATTTCTGTAGTGTGCCATTGGCTGTATGTTGTTTGGTGATTTTCCCCTGCTCTCCTTGGTACTCCTGGGTCATCAGTCAGCACAATGATCATGGTTTGTATGTCCCATTGCTGCCATGGTATGGTATTTGTTCACCTGACATCAACAGTCTCCACAGGTTATATACATTTGTGTGTCCATAGGTGCAGATATGTGGGTCAGCATCATGATGGTCACTTCTGTTATTGTGTAATCGGCTGATTGTTGGCAATGTGGTCCCCCATGTGTGATGTTTGTATGCACATGGCCAAAAGCGATGTTTCTGTGACACTGCACTCTAAGCCTCGCCCAATCTTTGTTGCAATGGGACACAAGCAGTACTATGCCACAGATGTTTTAGTTGTTGTGTGACCAGGATTCATCCATTCAGTTTGTCTTTGGCAGCTTTTACCATGCCTACACTTACCTTATGATCACCGTGGTGATGGTGCTTTGGGCCCCATTGCCACACTGATCAAAAGGTCCATCAGCCTTGGACCCCACACTTACCTTTTGGTGACTGTGGTGATGGGGCTTTAGGCCCCATTGCCACACTGATCAAAAGGGCCATCAGCCTTGGACCCCACACTTACCTTTTGGTGACTGTGGTGATGGGGCTTTAGGCCCCATTGCCACACTGATCAAAAGGTCCATCAGCCTTGGACCCCACACTTACCTTTTGGTGACTGTGGTGATGGGGCTTTAGGCCCCATTGCCACACTGATCAAAAGGGCCATCAGCCTTGGACCCCACACTTACCTTTTGGTGACTGTGGTGATGGTGCTTTAGGCCCCATTGCCACACTGATCAAAAGGTCCATCAGCCTTGGACCCCACACTTACCTTTTGGTGACTGTGGTGATGGGGCTTTAGGCCCCATTGCCACACTGATCAAAAGGGCCATCAGCCTTGGACCCCACACTTACCTTTTGGTGACTGTGGTGATGGGGCTTTAGGCCCCATTGCCACACTGATCAAAAGGGCCATCAGCCTTGGACCCAACACTTACCTTTTGGTGACTGTGGTGATGGGGCTTTAGGGCCCATTGCCACACTGATCAAAAGGGCCATCAGCCTTGGACCCCACACTTACCTTTTGGTGACTGTGGTGATGGTGCTTTGGGCCCCATTGCCACACTGATCAAAAGGTCCATCAGCCTTGGACCCCACACTTACCTTTTGGTGACTGTGGTGATGGGGCTTTGGGCCCCATTGCCACACTGATCAAAAGGTCCATCAGCCTTGGACCCCACACTTACCTTTTGGTGACTCTGGTGATGGGGTTTTGGGCCCCATTGCCACAGTGACCATGGTCGGCTTGTATTGTGGAGGCCACACACTTTTATGTGTCACACATGTGATAGTGGGTTACATTGTATGTTCATTGTCATGTTTAGTGTTGTAGGCATTTGACATGGACTACACACGCTTGTCATGTTGTTTGGGTGGATGTAATTTTCTGTGATTCCTTATGTGGGAGTATGCTGGTTGTGTCATGCATTACCCGTCCTATGAGTAGGGGTGGTGGTAGTGGTAGGCATCCAGCCCCCCATGAGTGGGGATGGTAGTAGTGATAGGCATCCAGCCCCCCCTGAGTAGGGGTGGTGGTAGTGATAGGCATCCAGCCCCCCATGAGTGGGGGTGGTGGTAGTGATAGGCATCCAGCCCCCCATGAGTGGGGATGGTGGTAGTGATAGGCATCCAGCCCCCCATGAGTGGGGATGGTAGTAGTGATAGGCATCCAGCCCCCCATGAGTGGGGGTGGTGGTAGTGATAGGCATCCAGCCCCCCATGAGTGGGGATGGTAGTAGTGATAGGCATCCAGCCCCCCCTGAGTAGGGGTGGTGGTAGTGATAGGCATCCAGCCCCCCATGAGTGGGGGTGGTGGTAGTGATAGGCATCCAGCCCCCCATGAGTGGGGATGGTAGTAGTGATAGGCATCCAGCCCCCCATGAGTGGGGATGGTAGTAGTGATAGGCATCCAGCCCCCCATAAGTGGGGATGGTAGTAGTGATAGGCATCCAGCCCCCCATGAGTGGGGATGGTAGTAGTGATAGGCATCCAGCCCCCCCTGAGTAGGGATGGCAGTAGTGATAGGCATCCAGCCCCCCATGAGTGGGGATGGTAGTAGTGATAGGCATCCAGCCCCCCATGAGTGGGGATGGTAGTAGTGATAGGCATCCAGCCCCCTATGAGTGGGGATGGTAGTAGTGATAGGCATCCAGCCCCCCTGAGTAGGGGTGGTAGTAGTGATAGGCATCCAGCCCCCCATGAGTGGGGATGGTAGTGGTGATAGGCATCCAGCCCCCCATGAGTGGGGATGGTAGTGGTGATAGGCATCCAGCCCCCCATGAGTAGGGGGGGTGGTAGTGATAGGCATCCAGGACCCCATGAGTAGGGGTGGTGGTGGTGGCAGGAATCCAGGACCCTATGGGTGTGTATGGCATTGGTGATGCCCATCCCACCCCTATGATTGTGCAGTTGCTAGTGTACGTCATTTGTGCATCCCTATGTGTGTGTGACATATTTTAGGTACGTGTAGTTAGTTTGTATTGTTGGTGTTTGACTTACCGTCTGCGCCGTAGGCATCCGAATCGGTCCCGGTAATAGATGTAGAGTATTGGTAGGACCTGCACGATGGGATTCATGGTTGGTTCATCTCGTTCGGGTTTCTCATGTCTTCGACTCGTACTCATCGCTGGCTTGTTCGTCTCGTAGCCGTGGATCGTTTAGTGGCGCGAAACGGAGCTTATGTGCGGCTCTCCCGGATGCTGAAACGTGCCGGACGTAGCGACGGGTTCGGCGCGTACGGAAGACGCATCGTACTAGTCCGGCCGGAAGGTGCAGTGTATTTGGTTCCATGCGACTCGATTCGGGGTTTACGGATCCGGCTCGGGCGGAGAAAAGGAGCTGGATTGGGTAAGTACGGCTGGGTCGGAATCTGGGCTGTTATGCGCATCGTACTTGTTCGTTCGGTAGAGTGTTCGAGTCGGTCGGAAAACACGCGTTCGGCTGGTATTTTTTCCGGACAAATACTGTTAGGTGCGCTTCCGGCCCGAATCGGAATCGGCCCCTCACTCTTTTTGTTAAACATAAACCAAAAATTAATAATCTATACTTATCACCAAACTAGTCAATAATAACCATAGCTCTGCTACCAGAAAACAGATCCAGCGGTGTACTAACAACACATAATCCACTACCATATACACACCTGGGCCCATATAACTACTTCCACCTAAAACAACAAGTAGACCGCTGGAAAAACTTAGTTTATGATTTTCATACTTCAAGATCTAGTTATTTCTTTCCCTAACTAAACCTTTTCACTGATCAATTAGTTCTTTCCTCTGGTCAATGGACCATTAGTTGGAACTAGTTCATGGTGATAATTAACATAACTTAATTAAACATTTCTTGATAAAATGAAATAATCACAGACTCTGGAAGTTTTAAAATCTTTATCTAAATTAGTTGTTTGTGAACCATCTCAAACGTTTTAGTACAAACACCCTCATTCACAAGAGTGTCAATTCAATCAAGTTTCAAATAGGCATTTAGCAATTCAGATCCACACAATAACTATGCTCAGAAAGAAGAGGACAGAGAGAGAAGAGCATCTATCAATACAATGAATTTTATATTAACCAAGTATGGTGTGAAGACCAACCCCCTGGCCAAAGGGCTGGTAAGGGTCCCCCGGAATAGATCAGGAGACAAAGACTTCAGGACAGGAATCAGGACAGGATACTTCACCTCTCTATATACCGACAACTGCGTCGCACCCCTCTTTGACACTCTCTTCCTCCTCGTGGTTCTTCCGCGATCTTCTTTCTAACCCAATTAAATTAAGTAGATGGTTCTGCATTCGATTTTCTTCATCAGCGTCTCACTGCATCAGCACCACCCCCAGCACCGACAGCATCCCGAGCTCTGCAATGCTTCCGCCAAAAGAGACTAAACTAACTAACTAAAACTACCTCAATTATACCTTTCCTTATCCCCGTACCACCCATTAATGTTTCAATTTCGCAAAATACTAACTCTGATTGGACAGGCGAGGGGGGATGATCGTCACACCATGCTTACTTTTCACTTATTTCTTTAAACCATTGTATTCATATCCCTCCCCTCAACTTTATTAAATCATTTCCTTTCCCATACATCTCCAAACTTTATTAATACAAAATGTTGCGATACTATGAATAAAACTCCTTCATATGAACTCTTCACCCTCATGTTCCCAGGGCACATCTTCGCTGGCCTTGGACCCGTGACAAGTCCTTAGTCATCTTTCGTATTTTCTCGCCAGTACGCATGCGTCGGGTCAAGACAGTCAGCTCGATTCAGACTAGTATAGAGGGCCCAAATACGCACTAATAATAAAGTAAAAAGAAGAAATGTTATTTTCAAAAATAAATGATTTCACTGTACACCACCAACCTCTACTCTAACCCACTTCATTTATTATTACCATTTCTGCATTTGCGTTAATATAAAACTTATATTCTATTTCAGCTAAGCAGGTGCCATGCATGTGAGCTTTCAAGCGGCCATTTTATGGTTCTTTGCGCAGGCGCCAGAATTTCCCTCCAAGCATTATACGTCATACTACGTAGATGCAGTAGACGCATGCGCAGTAATGATCCCCTGTTAAAGTGCGTTTAGTCCTTCGTTCATGTTATTGCAGTTAGTAAACACATAGGCAAGCTTCATTTTCCAGCATGTCTTTCTAAACGCGAATTATTAATTACAAACACGTTGTTAGTAAATCGTTATCGAGTTAAAATGAAAGGCTTGCTTCCGAGCAAGTCTCGTTTACGAGCCCTTGCTCCATCAATCCCCTCTCTGATGGCATCTTAAGCCATCACAAAATTACCCATCCCATCCCAGATACCAACTTTAACACTTCTCAGTTTTCTCTATTTCTCCTCTCAATTTTTCATCAATCAACTCGTTTCCTTCTAAATCTCTCATCTTTTTATATAATCTGCCTTTCATTTCTTCCAACTGTATTTCATCATATTTTCTCTTTCGTTTCAGTCCCTTTCCTTTCAAAATGTACTTTCTCTTTCGTAACTCTTCTACAACACTTATATGTAATCATTATTATCATCACTACTGCCGGGTCTGGTGGCTCAGTGGACTAAAGCAGCCACTGCAGGGACCTGTGTTTGACCTCATAGTCACAGGTTCAAATCCCGGCGGGTCCACTCAGCCTTTCATCCATCTGAGGTCGATAAAATGAGTACCATTGAGTTGGGTAACAATAAACATCTGTTATTCAGCGCCAGGACACCTACGGGTAATCGTGCGCTTTACAAATACACCTGTTATGTTATGTTATTATCATAACTAATGGTATTATAATTTGACCTAGAAAACCCTTCCCAAAACTAACAAACCATTTCCCTATTGATGTTATACTTTTTGTTAGTCTTCTCCACACACTGTCAACCTCCAGTTGGGTCAAATCTTTATGCATTCTTGTAATGTTTTCAATATATCCTTTAATTTCTCTGCTTTTGTCCGGAATATAAGGGCAGCAGTGTTGAACTTTCAACATGCCACAGTCTCCACCTTCTTTTGCTAACAATATATCAAGAGCAAGACGGTTCTGTAAAACCATGGACCTGATTGCCTCCATTTCTGTGTTAATCATTAAGAATCCTCCTGCAGTGTCTGTAGAAAGATGATCAACTATGGTTGATAACTTACAAATTTTCTGTGAATTCAGAATGACTCCAACTGAGGGTATCCATGCACTAAAAATATCTCCTACAATTTCAGAAAAACTAGCTCTTCTTCTACGTGTTAGTCTATTAGAATTTCCATTGGTTCCACTGATTTTATCTACATGATAGATCTTTGAAAAAACTTTTACAAAATAACAGCTCACGTACCATCTTGCAGGTAACCTATAATAGGCATTGCTCCCACAAACATAATACACTCCTGGAAACACAGGATCAGTTCCCCCTTTTAGTCCCCATCCTCCTAAAATTAGGAAATTGTGTTCACATTCACTGGAACCAATTTAATTATTGTTATAATCTGTCTCTAGTCTATGGAGGCAGAATTTTCCCTTTTTTACAAAGACCAGGGACATCGCAGCAAGAGCCTTGCCACTTGCATAGATTCCCTCCTTCCCAATCCATGGAGGTACATGGGTTTTCTGTTTAGTTGCCTTCCTTTTTAAATCCTGTCTCCTTTCTTCTACTAAATCCAACAATTATTTTTCTTCTTTTCTTAATGTACATGTTAGATTATCTTTACATGCCTGAACTAAATCTATTGAACTCATTGTTAAGAAAAATTCACCCATAAATTGTGCATTTTTACTTGTAACTACTGGATTCATATCCTTTCTAATAGGTAAGTCAGAAATTACTACATCTAGATTAGAATAAAAATACTGAAGTCTCCCTGTAGCATAAAATAAACTTGATAAAATACTACATGACACACCATACGTTAAAGTTATATGGTGATATGTCACCCCTTCCGATACTGATGTGGGTAACTTCATACACACTTAACAATTGTTAATTTCCATAGTACTAACATATTGAAATAACAATTTAATAAACACATTAGAAGACGTATTATAGTCTGATCCATTATGATAGTTTGCTTCATCTTCTACCCCTATTTCTATTTCAGTTTCTTTTATTCTATCTACCTTAACATTTATATCTGTATTATTCTTGTCACTTGTTTTCATTAGCAAAGGTGTTCCTACTGGTAGAAATAGCCATACTAATGATGCTAATAAAATACGACAAAAACAGAATCTAAAACACTTTCCTTTTAATCCATACTTTGGTTTTCCGGTCTCTTCAATTTCTGCCATTTTACTTCCTGAGAAAATTTCTTTTCTCTTCTCTTTTTCTTTTTAGTTTTAACTTTCTTTTTTCGTTCTTAAGGAGGCTTTCATTTGCTTTCATCAATCTGGACAATATGAATTTCTTCTGTATCATCAGTCAGATGTAGGGATTCAAATTCCTCGAGTATAACGTACGTCCACTCAGGAGCCTTGTATCTCCTGTTTAAATTTCTCAATCTTGGACTTCTTCGAGTTATTTTTGCTAAGGTTTGTTTAGGTCGTGTTTGACATGTGATTTCATTTACTTGTTCTGGTTTCTTTTCTGATTTTCTCAAATGATATCTTAACTTATTTACTCCAGTTGGCCAATTGTCTCCCTTTCTGACTCTTTTGATTTGCACTGCGTTTTCACCTTCTTTATCTCCTTGTAAAGTTCTTTTTATTTCATTTATTTTAGGCACAATCTGTTCTGTTTCTCTGTTTTCTGTGCTTGTACCTTCTTTTACTTCTACCTGCTCAGGTTCTACCGTATTTTGTTCTTCTTCTTCCTGAGCTTGTTCTTCTAATTCTATCTGACCCTGTTCAGGTCTTACTTCGAATCTTTCTTCTTCTGCCTGAACCTGTTCTTCTTACTCTATCTGGCCCTGTTCGGGTCTTAATTCAAATTTTTCTTCTTCCGCCTGAACGTGTTCTTCTATTTTTCCCTCTTCAGGTTCGTATGTGTCTTTTTCAATTTCCACCTGAGTGTTTTCTTCTTCCCCTGTCTCTTCCTGACTACTTTCCTGTCTTTTCAATTCTGTTCTACTTCGGGTTTCAATGACATCATCAATTATTTCAATCACTGGTATCCAGCCTTCCTGACTTGTACTTGGCTGTTCGGCATATGGTTGTCTTTCAGAATCTATTACTCTAGATTCTTTGATTTCACAGTTTACAACTCCTGACGCTTCAGCCTGTTCAGTCAGTGGTGGCTCTTGTTGATCTGATGGGCTCGGAACTCTTCTGGTATGGCTGGCATGAATCCAATTGGGCAGACCTGCACACTTCACTGCTGTGGTAGTGACTAGTATGACTTGCCGCGGTCCGTCCCACCTTGGTGCTAGGCACGACTTTCTTGCGTGTTTCTTCACTAGCACCCAATCTCCAGGATTCAAATCATGCGCTTGGTCTGGCTGTCTTTCAACTGCGTCTTCTCCAACCTGGTGAGAGATAGAACACATCATTCGAGCCAATCCTTTGCAATAGTCCAAGACCAGATCATCAGTTATACTCATTAGTTTATTTCCAGGAATAAATGCCTGTCTCATGGCTCTTCCCATGAGAATCTCGTGCGGGATCATTCCTGTTTTTCTGTCTGAAATACTTCTGAGACCCATCAATACAAGAGGTAGTGCATCTGGCCATTTCAGCTTTGTGGATGCACACACCTTTCCCAATCTTGACTTGATTGTGCCATTCATTTGCTGAACAATTCCAGAAGCCTCTGGATGATAAGCACAGTGCAGGTTTTGCTTAATGTTAAATGCAGCACAGATTAATCAAATTATTTCATTATTAAAATGAGGGCCTCTATCTGATTCCAAGGTGACTGGAAAACCAAATCGCGGAACTAACTCCCTCAACAACAATTTTGCAACTGTAAGACTGTCCTTTCTTGCGAGTGGGATAGGCTTCCACCCATCTTGAGAAGAGGCATACTATGACAAGTATGTATTTCAGTCCATTGCATGGGGGCAATTCAATAAAATCTAACTGTAGTCTGGTGAAGGGTCCTTCTGCCTTTCCAATCTTTCCCCAGCTTACCACTGTCTTTCTACCTGGATTTTGCTGCTGACAGGTTAAGCATCTTTGGCAAAGGCTTTCTGCGATTACCCTGAACTTCGGATTGTACCAACTCTGTCTGAATAGTCTGATCATTGAGTCTCTCCCTATGTATGTTGCTCCATGATACACTCTTGCCATTTTTGAAAGTAAGCAATCGGGCATGACTGGTCTTCCGTCTAAATACACCCATACCTCATCATGTGGTATTTTTGTACAAGCTGCCTTTATACAAATTTCTTTTTCCTTTTCCTCAACCTCTTACTTCAATTGTCTAATCTCATCCCATGTTTCTGGTACTGAGAAATACATAAATTGGCATCTGGTTTCACCTGTTTCAATTTTTCGGTTTATGGCCACTGTATTTTTGGCACAGTATTTGGCCACTTGGTCAGCATAATTATTGCCAGCAGTCACATAGTCATTTCCTGACTGATGTGCGGCACAATTTACAATTGCTATCTCTTTTGGCAATTGTATTGCTTCCAACAAATCCTTCACATTTTTGCTGTTTCTGATAGGAGATCCTGAAGAAGTCAGAAATCCCCTCTGCATCCAGAGCTGGCCGAAGTCATGCACAACCCCTAACCCATATTGACTGTCCGTGAATATGGTTACTCTCCAATTTTTCCCTTTTTTACATGACATTGTTAAGGCAATCAATTCAGCTACTTGTGCAGACTTGACCCCAGGTAAACAGGAAGTTCAATTGTCCCAGATATTTTACAAACAGCATATGCAGCACTTAATCCTCCTTCTTGTGTCCTAAGGCAGGAACCATCTACAAATAACTCATGGTCGGCCTCTTTCAAAGGTGACTCTTTTATGTCCGGCCGGGGCTTCATGCATAACTCAGTCACATCCAAACAATCATGATCACTCTCATCTCTCACTTCTTCATCGCAGGGGTCTGGCAATAGGGTAGCTGGGTTCATGATCGTACACCTTATCACAGTCACGTTCTCAGCTCCCAGAATCACTCTTTCATACGTTGTCAAACGACTAGGGGTGAGATGCTGTGTTCTTGTTCTTGTCAAAAGAATCTCAACCGAGTGTGGAACAAAAACTTTTACCGGCTGTCCCATCACCATCGACTCACTTTGCTCCAGACTCATACAAGTAGCAGCTACTCCCTTTAGGCAGCCAGGTAATGCTGAAGCCACTGGGTCCAATGTGGCTGAAAAATATGCCACTGGACGTCGACTCAATCCATGTCTCTGCGTTAAGACTGAAAGTGCACAATTTTCTCTCTCACAGCAAAACAAAGAAAAATCTTTCGAATAATCAGGCATGCCCAAAGCAGGAGCCTCACACAAACAGTTTCTTAGTTTAACAAATGCCTCTATGCAGTCATCATTCCAATCAATTGGATCTTTTGCTCTTTTCCGGATCATCTGTATTATTGGTTTTGCTAACATCGAAAAACCATTAATCCATGACCTACAGTATCCAACCACTCCTAGAAACATTCTCATTTCTCTCTGGGTCTGTGGCAATTTCATTTCTTTGATTATTTTTATTTTTTCCGGTGTCACTTTTCTAACTCCTCTTTATATTTTATGCCCTAAATATCTAACTTCTTGTTGACAGAATTGTAATTTTTCTGGAGACACGTTGTGTCCACCTTCAGCCAAATGATTCAACAATTCAATTGTGTCTGTGACACAATCTTCTCGTGTTTTTGATGCCACCAATAGGTCATCAATGTACTTGACCAAAACAGATTTTCCATGCATAATCAATGATTCCAATCACTTTTTCAAAATCTGATTAATAAATGAAGGACTCTCTGTGTACCCTTGAGGAACTCGACACCATGCGTAGATATGATCCTCAAACTTAAACGTAAAAAGATACTGGCTGTCTGGGTGCAAAGGAAAAGAAAAGAACGCTTGGCACAAATCAATCACTGTAAACCAACCTGCATTCCAAGGTATCTGATAAAGGATCACTGCTGGATTTGGCACTATTGGGCAACATGGCACTACAATTTTATTTATTTTCCGTAAATCTTGCACTATTCTGTATTTTCCGTTAGGCTTTTCAGTCCTAGAACTAGTTCTTCTCTGGTTTTATTCAAAGCTTCTCTTTCATTATCCTGCAATATTCTGTTATATGACGTTTCATGTAAAATCTGTGGGGTTAATGGCATTCCCATTACTGGTGCACTTGGGGTAACCTTACTAGCTGCTTCTTGATACAGTGGTGGATTTTTAATCAAAATATCCTCTAACAACTCATCATCTGATTCACCATATCCTGCTGAGTTCATGTGTTTCGTTTTCTCCTTACACTTTCCTCCAAACTGTTCCTCAGCCATTAACACTGGATATAATCCTTCTGATAGCATAGCTCTCCTCCACTATCCGGTGGCGGGATAGGAAATTCCTCTCTAGTACAGGCTTATCCTTTACAAAGAAATTCTCAATTTTCTTTAAAAATGACATCTTTCTTTTCTCTCCATACATTCTTGAAGAACGATGTAGGAAATTATATTCTGCAAACCCTTGAAATCTTCTACCTGTACATCTTGCACTAACAGTCAAATCACAATCCCCCATACAATTTTTCTTTCCACCAATCCTAGCGCGGCTTCTAACCAGCTATCCAATTAAATCAGGCTCACGCTCGTGCTCTGACCAATGCCAGAGCGGCCTTTTCCTGACATCAGTTCTGCTCCTTACCACTGACCCCTCCTTTACAAAGCTGCTCATGTCACACGCCCGCTGTTTCTACCAATCCCAGCATGGCTCACTGTGACGTCAGTACCTCTCCGGCAACTGACCCTCCCTTCACAAGGTAATGCGAAAACTTTATTTCTCAAAATTTTCTTAAAAATTCTTTGTTATTAACGACATAAAAACATTTGCTACTCTGTCTGTTCCGCTAAATCAAAGGACAGTTTATTTCTTTCTACTGCGAGTAAAACCTTCCGCTTACTCTTCACATAAGCTCCAGAGAACCTGCTACTCCTCCGATGTCATCCGTTTTGGGAAATTTGAGACCAAAGTTTCACCAGCGAACTCCTTTTGCTGTCAATCTAGCTTAGAAGAACCTGCTACTCCTTCAGGGTTACCCTTTCTAGGTGATATAACGCCTCAAGTTTCACTAGTGAACTCTTTGCTATCAATCACTCTCACTTTTACACAGAAAATAGTCCCTACAGCATTGTTAATTTTCTTGAGGACCTTCATATGTCAACTAAAGCTAATGTTAGGTTCTCACAGGATTTGCAGGTAACCAAGGATTTTGAGATTAAGAGGGGAGTCCGGCAGGGATGTATTTTGGCACCCTTTTTATTTAATTTTTATATAAATGAACTGGATAGTGCACTATGGGCAACTGGAGTTTATTACCCTTACGTGGGACGGCGTGGTATCCCCGTCCTGCTATATGCGGACGACGCCGTCCTCATATCCAGGACCGAAATGGGTTTGCAATCCCTTTTATCCACATTCTCCAGATTCATGACGGATCGGGACTTGGCAATTAATAACTCCAAGTCCTACGTCATGAAAGTGGGGCATCATTCGAAAAAAAGTTTCCATTTTAGCGTTGGCCCCGCCAAGATCCCCTGCACAACTGTATTTTCCTACTCTCTTTGACGACCAACTTAAATGGGGTCCCCTAATTTTAAGGAAAAAAGGGGATCTGGCTCGGGTAAATACAGCAATTTTTAACTTTGCCTCTAAGATAGGGAAGAAACCAACAGGAGCTATGTTGCAAGTTTACCAAGCCAAAATCTTGGCCATAGCCACCTATGGTAGTGAAATCTGGGGATATATTGCCGCAGATTCCCTCCAGGTAGTGGAGAATGATTTTCTGAAACGCTTACTATGTGTTCCGCGTGGAACCTCTAATTTTGCGGTCCACGAGGAACTAGGGGTCCCCTATTTAAGTGATGCTCTTGCTCTGCGACCCCTGACCTTCTGGCTAAAGTGTTGGCTGAACAAAGATCTAACTCTCAACCACTTGATTTTAAGAGAGTGTATGTCCCTTGATAACTCGGATCGTATTCCCTGGCTAAGGTATATCAAAAGAAGTTTTGAGGGGATAGGGCGGGGTGACCTCTTTTCCAAACCTAATACTATCGTCAAGAAGGATGTGGAATTAACTAAGATAGCCTTCCTTACCCTAAGAAAAGCAGATAGAGAAGCTGAAGAGGTGCTGAAACCTAGTGTTCGGATGTATTTAACACTCAAGACGACTCCATCGACGGAACCTTATCTTATGGGGTCTCTGTCAACACATGAGAATTTTTTGTTAACTAGGTTTCGGTTGAACCTCTTCCACCTTTTGCTAGCCAGGTCAAAGGGTTCTCATAGAGGTCAAGTGCTAGCTCCCTGCGGCTGCGACGGACAGTCTCCGCAGGATTTGCTGCACTTTTGTTTTTATGCAAAATGGATGAAATCCCCCGTAGGCATTTTTTGGTTTCTATTTTAAAAAGATTGAATTTTAGACAGGTTCGACCGGCCCTTGTGTATCTTCAATTGTTGAAAGAGGATTGTATCTTTTTTATAGTAGGGTTTTTAAAAGCCTCAATGAAATCTAGGACCTGTATGGATGTGTAAAATTCGTCTATTTAGGCATGTTTTTTTAATTGAGCTGTTTTATATTGCGGTACAGGATATCTTTTTAAATTATGTATTAATATATATTTGTTTTCATGTATTTTTATCTGTGTAACTTTTATGGTTTTGTGAACAAAAACCAAATAAAGTTTTTTTTGATTTGATTTGATTTGATAGTCCCTACTTTAACACTGCCAGCCCTACCTAGCTTCTCAGTGTTATTCCAACAGACGAGTAACCTCACTGCAGTGTGGTTTCTATCGCCACCTGCTATTCATTCCCCGGGAATTTTCCAAACGACATAAAACAAGACACTAACTCTTTTTGTTAAACATAAACCAAAAATCAAAAATCTATACTTAACACCAAACTAGTCAATAATAACCATAGCTCTGCTACCAGAAAACAGATCCAGCGGTGTACTAACAACAGATAATCCACTACCATATACACACCTGGGCCCATATAACTACTTCCACCTAAAACAACAAGTAGACCGCTGGAAAAACTTAGTTTATGATTTTCATACTTCAAGATCTAGTTATTTCTTTCCCTAACTAAACCTTTTCACTGATCAATTAGTTCTTTCCTCTGGCCAATGGACCAATAGTTGGAACTAGTTGATGGTGATAATTAACATAACTTAATTAAACATTTCTTGATAAAATGAAATAATCACAGACTCTGGAAGTTTTAAAATCTTTATCTAAATTAGTTGTTTGTGAACCATCTCAAACGTTTTAGTACAAACACCCTCATTCACAAGAGTGTCAATTCAATCAAGTTTCAAATAGGCATTTAGCAATTCAGATCCACACAATAACTATGCTCAGAAAGAAGAGGACAGAGAGAGAAGAGCATCTATCAATACGATGAATTTTATATTTACCAAGTATGGTGTGAAGACCAACCCCCTGGCCAAAGGGCTGGTAAAGGTCCCCCGGGATAGA
Source organism: Calotriton arnoldi (assembly GCA_963921515.1). NCBI lineage: Eukaryota > Metazoa > Chordata > Amphibia > Caudata > Salamandridae > Calotriton > Calotriton arnoldi. The sequence goes on from CAWUFW010006082.1 coordinate 1,208,864, forward strand.
TCAAGAGACAAAGACTTCAGGACAGGAAACAGGACAGGATACTTCACCTCTCTATATACCGACGACTGCATCGCACCCCTCTCTGACACTCTCTTCCTCCTCGTGGTTCTTCTGCGATCTTCTTTCTAACCCAATTAAATTAAGTAGGTGGTTCTGCATTCGAGTTTCTTCATCAGCGTCTCACTGCATCAGCACCACCCCCAGCACCGACAGCATCCCGAGCTCTGCAATGCTTCCGCCAAAAGAGACTAAACTAACTAACTAAAACTACCTCAATTATACCTTTCCATATCCCCGTACCACCCATTAATGTTTCAATTTCGCAAAATACTAACTCTGATTGGACAGGCGAGGGGGGGATGATCGTCACACCATGCTTACTTTTCACTTATTTCTTTAAACCATTGTATTCAAATCCCTCCCCTCAACTTTATTAAATCATTTCCTTTCCCATACATCTCCAAACTTTATTAATACAACATGTTGCAATACTATGAATAAAACTCCTTCATATGAACTCTTCACCCTCATGTTCCCAGGACACATCTTCGCTGGCCTTGGACGCTTGACAAGTCCTTAGTCATCTTTCGTATTTTCTCGCCAGTACGCATGCGTTGGGTCAAGACAGTCAGCTCGATTCAGACTAGTATAGAGGGCCCAAATACGCACTAATAATAAAGTCAAAAGAAGAAATGTTATTTTCAAAAATAAATGATTTCACTGTACACCACCAACCTCTACTCTAACCCACTTCATTTATTATTATCCTTTCTGCATTTGCGTTAATATAAAACTTATATTCTATTTCAGCTAAGCAGGTGCCATGCATGTGAGCTTTCAAGCTGCCATTTTATGGTTCTTTGCGCAGGCGCCAGAATTTCCCTCCAAGCATTAGTACGTCATACTATGTAGATGCAGTAGACGCATGCGCAGTAAAGATCCCCTGTTAAAGTGCGTTTAGTCCTTTGTTCATGTTATTGCAGTTAGTAAACACATAGGCAAGCTTCATTTTCCCGCGTGTCTCTTTCTAAATGCAAATTATTAATTACAAACACGTTGTTAGTAAATCGTTATTGAGTTAAAATAAAAGGATTGCTTCCGAGCAAGTCTCGTTTACGAGCCCTTGCTCCATCACCGCGACGGCCCATTTTCGAAAAGTAAGCTATGGGATGCCAAATCTCACTCATGATTCATCATTTCTGGATTCTCGTGGGAGAAATATTGTGCTATGCAGCTATTGTCTGAATTCTGCATTAAAGAGTAACACGGAGAAAATTCTGCCAATTCCATGGGCGGAACAAAACATTCCGTTCACCCCTACTTAGAACCATCTTACCTCCAGAGCCTCCATACTCCTTGCTGAAGTTAACAAATGTGCACTACTAAGAACAATTGCCTCTGGTCTCTGGAAGGCAGGGGTGTTGTCACCAACTGTTCACTCAATAGGATTTAGCCATCTGAAAAGGGGACAGGATCTGCTGACTGGACCAAAGATGGCCCGAACACTCTGGGGGATATTCTCAAGAACGTGCGATAAACATTGCCAAAATAGGTTAACGCAAGTTCTCATATCGCCGTCTATCGCGGGAAAATAACTCTGTGTTAACGTCATATTCTCAACACGGCGGTAACATGCGATAGTCTCCCGATAACTCGTCAAATGTCCGCGATAACATTACCGGAACGGCGATGAAAATTCAAACCCGAACGCGAAAAAAGTTGCGATGGGCCCAACCGTGATAAGACAATCAGTGAAAAGCAGCGCCAGGCCTGCGATTCACACACGTCAGGCGGGAAAAATCACTACAAAAGCAGAAAAAAAAAATACAAACAAAAAACAAACTACAGCGAAGCAGAATGGAGGCAGCCGGAGCAGGTACAGAGGACGGCCAGAACCCCACAAGCCCCCCGGAGGAGCAGCCTGGGACCTCGGGGACAGGGAAGGGCAAGGACAAGAAGAAGAGGAAGACGCGGTTCAGTCCGCAGGAAAGCAGGGATCCTGATCACGGAGGTGATGAACACCATCAACAGCTGTTCGTCACCTCCACTGTGTCATTGGCAACAAAAAATGCAACAGGGCAGTCCATCCTGGACAAGGTGAATGCAGTCGGAGTGCTGAGGAGGACAATGGAAGGGCTCAAGAGGCGCTGGAATGATGTGAAGCGCAAGGCCAAGCAGAAACTCGCCAACAACCAGAAAGCAGCAATGCAGACTGGAGGTGGGAGTCCAGCGCCACAGGAGGAGCTGGACGAGATGGAGGAAATGGTGTCCACAGTCATCAGTGTGGAGACGGTGGCTGGAGTTGGGGCACCGGACACTGCACAACATGACCTGACACAACAGCAGCAGTGTGAGTAACGACCAGGGACTGGGGGGACGGGGGAGATGGGCACAATGGCACACATGCAAAATTAAGTATAGCACAGTGCACACCCACAATGACTCTGGATCATGTCCCTGATCCACTTGGCACACTGCAGCACACCTTGCAACAGCAAGTAGGCCCCCGTCGACTATGTGCCCAGAGGGGACCCTTCCCACACATCACCAATCCCACAACCAATCCATGCACATGTGCCAAACCCAGCAAAGCGGCGTGTCTGTGAGCCACACTGACAATGCAAGTGACACTGCATGATGAATAGCATGGCTGCAGTCAATATATCATGACATGTTGCACGCCACGACACTGAGGTGGTTGAGTGTGGACCACATCCGTAAAGGAGCAGGTCACACTCTGACACATCCATGTGCACAAACAACCCCTGACGTCAACAACACATCTGCGGACAAACCATGCCCCAGAGTCCCAACTCCCACCAAGAACCCACTTTACCTAAGAATGCAACATCTCAGCACTGTATAAGCACAGAAGGCAAAGACACACCGCCTGAAAGGGATAAGGGCCAGCCAAATCAGAGCTGCAGGGGCGACTCTCCCAAAATGCAGCACACACACATAACATTCAGAGCACATCAACATTGACAACAATGTTGTATAAACTGCAACACGTTCACAACAGAACAGAGGACACAAATGGTGCCGCTTGTGTGTAGAAACTGGTCAATCACATGTTTCTTAGCAGGGAATTGTGAGATGATAATGTACAAGTACAAACACACATCCGTGATGTTGTCGAAATGTGCACTGTCCCGCATCAAATAGGCAGCTCCTCCCAAACAGTCACAATGTACATTGTCATGCAGTTTGTATGTAAACTTGAACAATGCGTCAACATACATGTGAACACAATGTTAAACTGCATCTCCCCTTCACATTGCAGAGGGAGAACCAACACCTCCTGCAGAGCAGACCCAACAGCTCTTCACTGATGACAAAGAGGACCTCCACACCTTCGACACTGATGCCCTCCAAGAGGTCATGGACAGCTACGGCACCTCACCTCCAGGAGCAGGGCAGCCCAGCTGCATCGAGGAGACCCCACCCCCTGCACAGACCACACAGCAGGAAGCACCCACCACCACGGCTGACACCCAGGACCCCCACGAACAACACATGGCCTTCCAACGCCGTGTGTTAGAGGTCCAGGAGAAGATGGCTGATCAGGTGCGGGTGGGGTTCGACCTCATGGCAGCCAAACTTGATGCCATACATGGGTGTCTGATTCCCATCAGGGACCACTTACAGTCCCTAACGGACACCCACAGTCCGCTCCATGCTCTCCAACGATCCATGGCTGACATCACTGGAGTCATGATACTGAGACAAGAACAACTGTCCAGTCAGAGTGGCTCCAGCGATGTCAGCCTGGAGTTGGGACAGATGCGGGGGCTCATGGAGCACATGGAGTGGATGATGGCGGAAAGAATGGCTGGCATGGCTGTACACCAGCGAGATGTGGCTGGGACCTTCCATGCCCTGCAGCACATCGTCATGGCATTGCTGCCTCAAGGCCTTGCGCAGATGAATGCTGCTGCTGCTTCAACATCCACATCTCCGCCACCTGATGTGTCAGTGCCTCACAGTGTGGCAGGCAATCCACCACCACCCACGTGTGACATCAGAGGATGAAGATGCGGGTGAATCAACCTTACTGGTAAGGAGGAGGCAGTAGCATTCATCTCCGCCATATGTCCTGTTTCTGCTTGGTTCTGCCCTTTGCATCATCACCTTCCACTGTCCCCCGATACACTCTACGACACTCACCTTGGACCTCGACATGGACTGCCATTTTCTGTTTGGTTACCAATGACACAGCGATCAGACTGCGGACTGAACTCTTCCTCTTCTGATGTACTTGTCATTCTCTGAAGGACTCTGGCTGGCCCTCCACGGGCCAATAATGTGAAGTGGGGTTTACATGGCCCTGTACTGCTCCAGCTAAAACACTCCACTGGATGTGAATTAAACATTCAGAATCGCACAGATGTGTCATGCCTTTGATCATTCAAGTATGAGAGTATGGATGAATGTAGAGTCAGTGATTCCCCCTTACGTCCATGTTGCTCATGTCGTGGGACTTGAGTCACAGGGTGCAACATTGCCGATTGCAGTCCGGGTGGCGTAGACACTACAACAGAGACACAAGCATCAGTTACTTCCATGTCCAGCCCAGAACTGAAGCACGCCCAGAGCCCCGGGCTCATTGTTCCCACCCCTATGCTGGCCTGCCATATGCCAGGCCAGTCCACTTCGCTTACGCTCAGAGGGGGGGGGACGACAAAGCTACATGTCCCAGGTCTTCCCTGTAGTGATCTGCTGATCACTGGTCTAGTTGTCAGCATGCCACAGCCACTCCCTGAGGGCTGGTTCACACCCACACCACACCCATCCAGCACAGGCGTCACAGGACGTGACCCTGCCAATAAAAGGGGCCTAACACGTCACATTCCCCACTACCGGAGATGACATGATGGCGTCCGTACCACGCGACCCAATCATGAAGGGTCCATGACTTGTGGCTCACTGAGTTGGTGGAACCCACTGCACTACAGCCGGCTCGGGCCTACCGCCACGTGACAATGACTTGCGTTGCACAGGGTTAGTGGCACCTGAAGAGCTGAGTGGGTGTGCAGCCTGCGATGATGCGTTGGCCTTGATACGGCGTCCAGCTAATCAAGACTCAAATTGAACAGTGTGCCCTGCTGGACTGCAGTGTACGCGCAGGCAGCAGTCAGCACACACATGACTCCGCGGTGCGGTGCCGCAGATTGAGCCGGGGGCCTGTGGCGCGGAATTCAGCGATCGACTGAGGAGGATGCACCGGCACTTGGTGGGCCCTCTTGGAGACACGCCAGTGGCGGCAGGTGAGCATTGAGGCCTGGGTGCGCAGGGGCGGCCAGTCATCACTGGGCGGAGGACCGGTATGGGACCAGTGCTGGGGTGCATCAGGCGCACAGGATCGCGCAGGCACCACCGGTCATGGCGGCAGACTCGTGGCTGGGTGGGGGGCACCGCCCTTGCTGACACGACCCTGCATGCGATGATGGTGATGTGCGTGGGTTGGTGTGGGACGTAGCCACCTCGTCTCCAGTGTGAACATGCCCGTTGAAGGTGTTTGGCCACGTGTGTGTAGGCCTATGGGCAGGTTGTGGCAGAGACTGAGACACACTCAGTAGTCACTTTGGTGGTGGATTGGTGACGTGTGCATTCCCACAGTTGTGAGTTGGGGGATTGTGGAGTTGAGGTGTGTGGTGTGTTCAGTTGGTACTTGCCGATGGGCAGTGCATTTCCATGGAGGCCATCCTCAAAGCCCTGGTTGGTGGCGGACTTTCGAACATGTGGGAATCATGCACACTGCCTGGGGAGTTTGCGACGACATTGGTGGACAGGCCACAGTGGTCTACTTTTGTATGCACAGTGATGGCATGCGTGTGGTTGCTGTTGAGGTGATTGTGTGCAGTGTCGGCAGGGGGCACAAGTCATACACGTGTGCTGTGAATTGCCCCCAACATGTGCGTGACACCAGCTATGGCGTAGTTCCCTTGCGTGGTCTCAAGATGTTGCTGCGCAGTGTGAGGGCAGGGGTATCGAGCTGACACACACCATGATGCTTTCAGGTATGATGAGTCCTGCATGATGTGACCGTAACAGCAGTTTGTGTGGTCATTACCTTCCTCTTCATTCCTATGACGGTTACGGCCACACGTAGTTCTGTTACGCTCTACTCATGCATGGTTTATCAGGCCTGTGAGCATTCCGGTTTGTCCAAGTGCAGTACACTGTACCAGATTAGGCATGTGACTATACGGAAGTTTGACCATTGTCACCATTTCTCCCACAGGTTTCTGAAGACACGTTGCCCTGTTGAAGTTCCCCGTTGGGAATGGAACGCGTTGGCTGAGCTTTTCGTTTTGTTGATTTATGTATTTGTAATAAAGTTCTGTTTTTACACTACTGTTGACTACTGGACTTCATGACCTGGCGCCACCCACATTTCGGTTACTACGATCTTGGGTCTGGGGCACGGGGGCATCTAGCATGGCTGGTGTTGGGGTTGGTTGCGCAGGTACACTACGAATTGGAACTATCGTGTGGTGCGGATACAGAGGTCCCCCGTTGGTTTTGTGGACATGCATCCATGACATGTGTGAGGGAGTTTGATGGGGCTGGCTGTGTGACTCCTCCGACTCGGGCAGTTGTAGGTTGGAAGGTACCAGGGGCCAACAGGTGCAGCACAGCCAGCAGCTTTGTCTGGGGGGGATGTAGGTTGTCCGCTGTGTTGGTACCGTCAGCCTGTGGGCAATGTGAGTCAGGATGCGGAGGATGGTTGTCCTTTTGAGCCTGTGTTGGCCAATGGCTTCCTCTGGCATTGAGTCTCCGGGGCTGGGGCGTTTTAGGGTTGTCCGCTGTCCTGCACTGCCTAGGTGGTAATCCTGGAGGGGGGTGGTCCGGGGGGGGGACTGGGCGTGGTGGCGGTGGGTGTTGTGGCCCTCTTGGGTCTCCGAGCTGCATGATCACTGTCTCCATGGCATCTGTTGGTCTTCAGATGTGGCTCTGGGCTGGGCTCCCTTTCTACTGCAGTTGGTTGTCCTGCTTAACACCAGTAAAAGGCAGGTGTTAAATCCCTGCTGCTAACGCGCCTTATCGCCTGTTCTTGGTTCGCATCGCAGATCTGACTGGTCGTTGAGAATCTCGCGAAGTGGTGTTTTCTTGTGTTTTAGCACGGGAACGCCCACTCTGCATATCATTAGCGTTAGTTGTCGCACTCATCCGCGGCGATGTTTTTTGCATCAGCTATCGCTGGTAAACAGGCGATATCGGCAG